>VZSZ01003438.1:178451-254744 GCA_013398815.1 Ibidorhyncha struthersii
AGAAACAATTATAATTAATTTCTATTTTAAAAATATAAATTCATACAAAATATTTATTACTTTAATTTGTTTCCTGGTGTTAGAACATAAGTTAATACATGAATTGTATTTTGCCCACTCTGCTTACACGTGGACTTTTACGTAGAGATATATAAGGAAAAGGTGTTTGAGTACCAAATGAATCTTGCTCCCAGATAAAAAAATTGCTGTAATACAATATAAGGACTTAAGCTTTTTTACAACAGATATTTAAGGTCAAAAATACAAAGAGTTAGGATTTACCTGTCCACTGGAGTAGCCACCACCTTGAGAAGATGATCCCTGCAAAAAAGTAGACTAAATTTATTTTTGTTTAAAATGGCTTCTAGGAAACAAAGCTATATTGTTGAATAGTCATACACACTTTTTTTTTTTTTTTTTTTTTAAATAGTTTGCCATTTGGTTTCACAAGACATGATGACAGATGTCATGAGAAATTCTAGGAGATAAACAATTGGGTATAATTTACTCATCAGGATAGTTTTTAAATAGAAGAGCCATTTTGGAATGGAACTGCAAATAATGAATAAAAGAGATGCTTACATGTCCACCTGACTGGCTGCCTCCTGGGGAATAAAAATCCTGGAAAAATGTATTGAAATTACATGAAAAAAAAAACAAAAACTTCCTTTCTTTTGTAGTATGGAAAGATCAGGATAGAAGCTGAACACTCCTTCTCTACATTCCTTAATTTTCTCTCATGGATTGTTCAAGAACAACAAAAAATGTCTTTCTGTATAAAACAGCACATGACCTTTTATGCTTCTTGATAATTGCTCTTTTGGTGAAAGACATTCTTTTGGATATAACGATTAAAGAGTTCTTATATCTCCAACAAATAATGTCTCAGTCTGTGTCATTTAATTCTTATTAAAATAAATAAAATGGGTGCCATGTAAAAATGACAAGAAAATGGAAGCACGCATAAGTCAGTCATGCAGCACAACAAAACGAAGGGTTTCACTTAGAATAAATGCTGGACAAATCATGGTACTGAAGCCTTTTGCAATCAGGCAATGCATAAAAAGGCACAGGAACCTGAACAAGAAAACTGTAGTACTGTGTTTGCGAGTTTGAGATTCAAGAGCACACCTCAGCATCAGCTGGGTTTTCTAGAAGTGCTTTAACAGTTTAGCCGTATTGTCATTCCCTCTGTGCTTGAGGACTTTCTATTCCACACTGGAAGTTGCCACACCACCACTTTATGTGGCTAGTAGTTGCCAAGCACTGTGTCAGACACCTTGGCAACATGTAAGGAAGGAATGCTTACCCGTTCACTCTGCCGGCTGCCAGATGGTGAGCTGGAATACTAAAAAAATATTAGAATCTAGTTATTGCATGGCAATTATTTCTATTTTTTTCTAACCAAGGGTGGAAGGCAAAGAAAACTACTGCTTGTTTGGGTGATTTGTTGGGAAGGTTAAAGATGTAGGCTGTAGGATAAGCAGCATTCTTTCCAATTCTTTCTCTGCTCATTTCTGGAGAATGGCATTTCTTTATTTGGAAAGCTGAATCCTGATACAGCGTAATAAAGGAATGAGATCACATCTCTATGTTATTTCCTCTTAGAATGCTATTGGGGAAGACATCAGCTGTCTTGGTTCTTGTAAGACCTCAGTGGTACTGAGCAGTGTTGTTATATACCTTAGGGTTTTTCATACCTTAGTTTCTTTCAGAGGGCCTTGGGGCCCTCTGTAGTATCATATTTTAGCTTTGCTGAATATCCACAAAAAGATTTTGATACAGAAACTGTGTGGAAACTAATGACATGCTATACTGGTGGCTGAAGCACACAGCTGAATTGATAAAAATTTGTGCAGAACGATTTCCTACTAACCAGGACACTGGAAAACAGACTTAGAAATCCTGTTAAAGTACAATTACTCAAGACTCCAAGAAAATGAGATGTTAAACTTTAGAAGTTTTATAAACATTTTAACCAGAATTAATAGGAAATATATTTTAGTCAGGAGCAAAGGCATGTTCTTAAATAGAAAAGCAAGCAGTTCTCACCACACTGCATGAAAACAGACCATTCCTATGCAATATATAGATGAAGGAACTTGAATCTTACATGTCTGGCATTGGAAAAACACAAATGAAGTGTAGTGTGAATTGGAGATGGAAAGAGAGGGAACTAGTCTGTGCAGAACTGATAAAGGAAGTTGTATTGCAGAAAAAGAATAAAATGAGATAATGATTAAGGGTCAAGTACTATGTATTTTCTCAAAAAAACCCAAGAAAAAGTTGAATTTTAAAATAAATCTCTATTTTAAGAGCAATTAAGTTTGAAAGTCTTAATTTGTGGGAATTGTTATGAGAGTCCAGAATATTAAACATATATGGAATATACTATTACAGAAATAAATCACAAAAAATAGCCTTTAAGAAAAAGAATGGCTGATCTGACACATCGATAGTACTGTTCTTGTAGTTAAATTAGTGTTATTGTAATAAATCAGCTCAGTGAAAATGTAGCCAAATTAAATTGCTGGAAGTAAGATGCATCTAGTTGTTTTATATACCGTGAGCATTTACTAATATTGAGTTTCAATGGATGTTGTGAAATAAAGGAAAAAAGCTTCCTTTGTAGATGCTACTTCTAATAATTGATTAAAAAAAAAAGTATGTCTGTTACAAGTCAGAACTGTTGTAACTGCAATTTTAATTTGCCAAGTTCTTATCATACCATAACACAATAATGTGACATAATTTAAAGCTACATTTTTCTTTATCTATAGAGACAATATAATTTCAGAGAAGGTATTACAGAAAATTACTAAACAACACAGATGATTAGAATGTACTGTGAAGGAGCTCTTGAAGATAAGATGATGAGATAAGGTAAAGGTCCATGTAAGCACCTAGAACTTTAAGAGGCAGTAAATTCTGATATTGATATACTTGAGAAGAAATGCTTACACTGTCATCAGTTTCACTGGCTCCCATGGAAGGTGAATCCTGTAAAATAAGAGAAAAACATTTATTTTCATGTCATATGCATATCTTACATAATCTTACTTGTGGAGAATATAAAATAGAAGAATAAAAATAACCAGCCACTTAGAATCTCCAATTTTACCTAAACCAGGGAATGTGCAAGAAAAGAAAAAATACATAACTTCAATTGTTGCAGAAGAGGTTAAACCCCCCCTCCTTGTAAATATCCATTTTATAACGAAAAATTTTATCTAAAGTTGATTTGCTGAATTAACCATTCTTTACATTATCTAGGCTTTCTTTCTAGATCCTGCCCTAGAAGTAGCAACATGACAAAATTTTCTACGAAAAAGCAACCTGGATTATGTGTCTTATTATTTTTAATAAATAATTCTGTATGACTTTGGCTGGTTAAAATGTATTGCTAAACAAAACATAAGATGGTCCCTACAGAATGATCCCACAATGAGATTCACATCAATAAATACAGACTTCAAATATAGTATGTGCATTCCCCTAGATTTTCAACAGCTTCTGCTTAAGCAGGTGTGTAAACTAAATGCACAAAATATTTTCCTTTTGATTGAGCTAATGCATGAAAAATAAAGTAGTTAAAGCATTGAATAGTCACAGTGGCACAGTGAGCAGGATAGTGTATATAGTGCACCACCTTCCCTCCGTTATGGAAGCATTTGGAGTCGTAAAGGGATAAATAAAAGTAAAGAGAAACAAAAGGTAAAATGGCATTTCCATGGTCATCACTCAAGAATAATTGAAATATGGAACTCAGTACACATAAGAACCAACACAGCAAGCTTAAGCTTTTGATGTATGAGACAAATAATATTTACCTGACCATAAGCTCCAGTACCACTATATGCGGAAGATCCAGCACCACTGTATGTGGAAGAGCCACCCTGTTCAGAAAACACAAATCTTTTACATATTGCAAAGAGACTTTTTTTTTTTTTTTCATTTGACACTTACTATAGGGATCTCCTTCTGGAGAGATTTAAAAAATATGAATATGTATTTAGTTATCAGAATGGCTACTGGGCAACTCATAGTTATACCCCTGTAAAACACTAACTGAACGTATTTTAACTCAAATTCTATTTCCACTTTTGAAGAGACCTTCATCCTGCAGGTAATTCAAAGCTAGCACTGTTGAAGAGAATAAGCTTTAATGGTTGAAGGCATCTCACTTTTTACTCCCCTATAAACTTTTAGGCGACTTAGTTAAAAGCTTATGCAAATTCACACTGCGAAGGAAAAAACCACCTTCATCAAAATATACTGAGAGCCAAATTACAGAATATATCTGTATATAGGAGCCAGGGTACTGGCCCTCAGCACCCTTTATAAAAAGAGAAAAAAGAGTATTTACCTGACCATAGGATTCACTGCTGCTGTCATAGACAGAAGACCCTTCCTGTACAGAAAATAAAAAAGTTTATTATTTTGGTTCCCTCAAGAGTTTTCTTTCTTACAAGGGCAGTACAGGAATGAAGATAACAGAAATCTGTTACCTTTACAAATGAGGAAGAACACTTACCTGTCCGTAAGATCCACCAGGATAGTAGGAAGACCCTCCCTGTACAGAAAACACATTTACTATTTTGCAGTTGAAACGTTCGCTCACACTGCTCCTATATAGGCAGAGTGACCAGAATATTTACCTGGTTACCAGAGTAAGAGCTGTGGGAAGAACCTGGGCCATCCTGAAAGGAAAACACAGACCAGTTATTTTCTTGCAGACAAGGTGAGTATTTAAATACCAGTGTATCTGGTTCTCACTTTACACCCTTTCTCCCAATTCTGAGCTAACTTTTATGTACCTAAATAAAAACCAAGACCAAAATTGTTCAAGTGGAAGAAGTCTTCCAGCGGTAGTTTTCTTAGCCTGCTGAAATTTGGATTCTGCAAGGAAACTGTACTGCTCTCTGTCAGATCTCACACCACATCAGGGTTAAGTTTTCTACTCTAAGAGAAAACTGTCAGGTCTGTAATTATTGTATGTTATGGCACCCACAATATCGGGACTGAAGGAACCAGGATGATGGGAGTTTGTGCTATCCTCCTGGTAAGGGAGGAAGAACAACTACCTGTCCATAGGATCCTCCGGGATAGAAGGAAGGCCCTCCCTGTGCAGAAGACAGAATGGGTTACTGGTTTATATTTGGCTACTGCTTCAGGGAAGGTTTTAGATGGGGCTTCTGAATAGGGCATTTTATCTGAATGTTTACCTGGTTACCAGAATATGTGCTGTATGAAGAACCTGGGGCTCCCTGAAATGAAAACACAGGCTAGCTATTTTCTTGCAAACAGGATGGTGTAAATAGCAATGTACCTGACTCTCCCTTTCGGCCAATATTGTTAAAGAACAAGGAACTTTTTATCACTGATTTTCTTAACTGGATGAAAGATCCTTCTATGGAAGTTGTAAACACAATTTAGTCTTTTCCTCTGACAGACTTCATGTTGTAAGTTATAAAAAGTTGATTCAGTTCTTGGGTGTTATATTTCACAACAGTCACCACGTGGTGAATATAGGAATGAAGATAACAGAAATCTGTTACCTTTACAAATGAGGAAGAACACTTACCTGTCCGTAAGATCCACCAGGATAGTAGGAAGACCCTCCCTGTACAGAAAACACATTTACTATTTTGCAGTTGAAACGTTCGCTCACACTGCTCCTATATAGGCAGAGTGACCAGAATATTTACCTGGTTACCAGAGTAAGAGCTGTGGGAAGAACCTGGGCCATCCTGAAAGGAAAACACAGACCAGTTATTTTCTTGCAGACAAGGTGAGTATTTAAATACCAGTGTATCTGGTTCTCACTTTACACCCTTTCTCCCAATTCTGAGCTAACTTTTATGTACCTAAATAAAAACCAAGACCAAAATTGTTCAAGTGGAAGAAGTCTTCCAGCGGTAGTTTTCTTAGCCTGCTGAAATTTGGATTCTGCAAGGAAACTGTACTGCTCTCTGTCAGATCTCACACCACATCAGGGTTAAGTTTTCTACTCTAAGAGAAAACTGTCAGGTCTGTAATTATTGTATGTTATGGCACCCACAATATCGGGACTGAAGGAACCAGGATGATGGGAGTTTGTGCTATCCTCCTGGTAAGGGAGGAAGAACAACTACCTGTCCATAGGATCCTCCGGGATAGAAGGAAGGCCCTCCCTGTGCAGAAGACAGAATGGGTTACTGGTTTATATTTGGCTACTGCTTCAGGGAAGGTTTTAGATGGGGCTTCTGAATAGGGCATTTTATCTGAATGTTTACCTGGTTACCAGAATATGTGCTGTATGAAGAACCTGGGGCTCCCTGAAATGAAAACACAGGCTAGCTATTTTCTTGCAAACAGGCATTTAAGTGAGTCCATTTCTAAATTTCTATTCTTTCAAAATAGAGCTTTCAAAAAGGACATTACTGCAATCATTAAAAGAAGACACTGTTTATTTTTGCTAGGGATAACAAAACCTTTAACAGGTACTTTTCTGTTCAGGTTAAAAGACCAGAAAGAAAGAGTAACTTTTCATTTTACTCTTTCTAATCGCAGAATCCTATGTCATACCTGGCAGACTCTGTATTGTTATGGATGATCATGTCCCTGATCATGTTTTTAAAAATTGCAAGAATACCGAACTTCCAAAGTGTAAATAGGGTTTAGGAGAGCAGATTTTTCAGCTCACCACTTAAAGGAGACTATTTACAGTACATACCATCCATTATTACTGTCATACCCCCTTTATACACAAAACAGACAAAGTATTATTCTATGGTTAGACTGCTTCCTCAGAGACTATTTGTAGACTGAGCTCTTGTCTTTAGATGAAGCTTAGAGAAAAAGGGGAATAATTGCAGTGTGAGGAATTTGGGGATCCACATAAGGAAAACCATTGTTTCCTTTGAAACAAGATGGTTTAAATAATTATATCTTAGACTCTTAATTTATAATCTTCTCCAGGTTTGAAGAGACCTTCACGTAACTCATAGCTTTTAAGTTTAGAAGAAAGCTTTTTGGAGGAATTTTACTCCAGGGCTGAAGAATCTTCAAGGAAATAGATGAGTGTTTCTCTCACATAAGATTTATGAATGCTGATTTATTTATATACATATACATCTACCTATACATTGCTTTTTGCTTTTTTTATTCAAAGGAATGAACGTGCCTACCATGGCCAATGTGTTTACGTGCTAATCTGCCATATATAGAGGATTGACCCTGGACAGAAAATGAAAATAAGTCCAGTTTTTAATTCAGTGATCTTTGCAAAGGAATAGACTGAAGCGTACTCTTGGGTGAAGACAAAGACCAAGACCAAGACCATTGCTACCTAGGTTTATCATAAATTAATCCTATCAGCTGATACTATCACAAACAAATACAAGTCTCTTGTGTTACAAAGTGGACACATCCGCACCGAGAACTGGTTTTCTAATGCATCCAATTCAGATGTATAATTTTCTTCATGTTGAAAATTATTCTTTGATAGCAAGTAAATACACTCTCCTCCCCCCAGCCAAGCTGTGGTGCCTTGCTGTTAAAAACTAAGCCTCTTTTTGTACCAATTTAAGCATGCAGAGAAAAAGGTCCTATTAGAATGAAAACTTGCATAAAGACATCCATCATTTTCATTGTAAATTGATTTGTTTATATAGCATTACAATCACATGACGAATAAAGAAGTTTTTCGTCAATGACATTTCAATACTAGTTATTTTAATAGACTAGTCTGTATTTAAAACGTGTAGGTCATGATTACTGCTCAGCCTCAATTACATGAAAGAGGCAGTATTTTACTGGACCAAAATTACTGTTGCTTGTGTTAATGACAGTTAAGTTCAGAAAGCAGTAACTTCTTTACACAATTAGTTTGTTTAAATAGCATGCTTTTTAATAGAAATAATAACCCACAATATGATTCTTATTGAAATTGAATACTAAAAAATATTGCACCATTCAAATGGGTTTATGTAAATACAGCTTCAATAAAAGCTTCAAAAATAAGTTTTCCAGTAGAAGATAGGTGACTTTAAAATCCAAGCTCACCTGGGAAAGCGAGAAGCCTGGTAAAGCCAGTCTCTAGTGCCAACATAACCACATTCCTTGGTGGTTATTCCTGGCACAGAGGCATTGCCTAAGAGAAGAGTTTATCCAGTGCCACTGATCATGAAATTGCAGTGATCCTTTTTACAGGAAAGAGCAGTTTAAATGTTGATTTAAGAGATTATATTTTGAAATATTTTTACATTTTGACATTTTAGTCACTATATTTTATTGCACTGGAAGGACAAGGAACCTAAACAGGATGCAATTAAATTCTGTGGTTACTACCAGACATATTGACTGTGGTTTTTGAAAGTAATGAATAATTAGCATAACAGTCAACTGACAGAGTTTTTAGATTACCAAGCATAGTTACAGAAACTTAGTGACCAAATGGTAATTACGCAGTTAAAGTAAAGTGAGACTCATTCTTCCATTTCATTGTATATAACTCTGTCCATACTAATGAAATTATCAATAATACTTAGCGTTACCCAAGTGTCCATACCTGCTAGGCGAGTAATTCAAAATAGTCTATTATGTAGACAAAAGTATAAACTCAGAAAAAGAATTACCTGTCTGTTACCACTGCTTCCATCGGGACAAATGCAACCACCCTATCAATTAAAAAAAAGAAAACAATTATTGCTTTGTGAAAGTTTAAAATAAAATCTTATTTCCAATGTGAAACTGCATTTAGGGGAAGAAAAACTGTGAGACTACAGAGTAGCTGTGACCTCTCCTATACCTAGAATAAATGAGGGGACAGCATAGCTCTACACATTTAGTGTTTGCTTTGGAAGTTAGACTGATACTACATCTCTCAGTGCTACGTGTCAATGACAGATGTCTCATAAAGAGAATTATCTGTGTAGTCAAGAGAATCACCATTGCGCTCTCACCAATAAACCGTGTGTGAAATTGAAACAGTGTTAAGAAGTGATTTCAGAGAGCCTTTTCAGATAAATTTAATCTGAAGAGGGTCACTTCATTTACAATTACACACATAACATCAACAAGCACCCATGCAAAACTATAGGACTTAAACTCGGACTCCTGAATTCAATTAGTTTAATTACCAGGAAGTTACCTGGAAAAGACAAGATAAAAATAGAGAAAATCCTGACCTGACTACTTGATCCACCAGTTGCGATAAATGATCCACCCTGTGAAGAAACCAATTATTTTTTATAGAAGCGTTTTATCAGAATTTAACATGTAAAATTATGTAGTGAGAAATAAGGTGACAAACTCTTTGTACTACTTCCTTGCACCAACAAACATTATCTCTTCAGAACTCTCTGTATGAGTCATTGTGAAAACATAAATTCAAATGAAACAATTAGTGACTGGATACAATACACAGGGAATGGGTATCAGGAAAACTAATTAAGAAAACTGCTACTCTCTGGAGCTCAGAAATCTGACCCTACTATTGCATTAGACTTCAAATTCTCTGAGACAGAGGACTATAATAGTGTTACATCTACATAATGCTGGGCATAGCAGGATTCCAGATCTCTGGGAAGCTGTACCAATACAGTACAAAATATTAGGAAAAATAGAATCAGGTGCCATTCTGGATCAGTTAAATTTCACATAATTCTATAACATATGCATTGCTGCAGCAGTACATAAATCTACAGAATATGGAAGTTGGACCTGTTTTTATAACAGAAGTACAAAATCACTAAGATGTACCTTCTTACCAAATTCTAAATGAAACAAAATTATATATCTGGCCATTACCTTCACTAGAACAGGACTGTTCCTAAAAAAATAGTCTAAAACTATTTCTTGTACGTTTTGCAAACAACTTTTACAAAATGTTATGTAAAGAAACACCTGCAATGCTTACCTCCTTAGTGGAGTGAAGGAACAGAGGAAACAGTATATTCTGGGCCCATTATCATTATTTACAACTGTGCAAAATTATAACATTATAGGGAAAATTCTGCCCAATCAAAATAGCATCCTTCAGCACAGAAAATTAGTGGAACCTCATTTTCAGAAATAAATTATAATTTATGAGAAAGCTCCTTGCAATGAGATCATGCAGTAGACGCTGTTATTACCTGGAGGTTAGTGTGGCTGCTATTTGAAGTAGAAGACTCATTCTGCGAAGAAAAAAAAAACGACTCATTTTCCTGTAAGGGTAATAAATTAAAATACATAGTTCTATTGGGAAAGAACTACCTAACTCTAAACAGAATACTCTGTTCTGGAAACTGGAGCCTTATTCTTCTTTCTGTAGGCAATACACCAAGGAGTTGTAACACCAGCAGTAGTTCAGAAAAAGTGAGAAGAATGGTTTACCTGTACATCATAGTCTCTTCTGCTCAAAACATGGGACGTATCCTGTAAATAAAAAAAAATAAAATAAAAAAAAAAAGACATTTACTATTAGGAAATGAAAACTCTATGATCAGTGACAGGCCTTCTTTTTTTCCATATTATTTATTTATAACAACACCATATCCTTTAATGCATACATTGAGTAGGAATGCCTTATTATAAAATAAGAGGTTATTTGCACATCATTTTTATATGCTACTGCTGAGTCTGTCTTGAAGCTATACAATACACATATCTGTATCTCCTCCACAACATACACAATAAATTACCAAACATTATTCTTTCTTACCTCATTATTCTATCTTACTTCAGCTATAATTTTAGCTGTCCTCTGTTTGCATGACACTCATTTAATTTAAACTTTAGCTTGGACCAACTCTGTATGTGGTTCCTGAAGAACAAGAATCTGAGCTGCCCTATACCTCATAGCAGGATTTTCATGTCCTTTTTTCATATATATACTTCCTTTAAAGTAAATTCACCCAAAGAGCAAATAGCCAAGCTATTTTATTTTATTTCTTCCTTAAATAGGAGCATATTAATTAGGAAAAACATAATTAGGGAAAAATTAGGCATAATTGGGACAAATTAGGTATAGTTAGGGCAAAAATCCTTCAAACAGTAAAAAAAAGAAAAACAACATTACTTACTCTGGCAACAAGAACTTTCTTCTTTGCACAACCAGAACTCTGTAAAGGAGCCAGAAGTTTATAGATGCAGCCATCCACACGAAATACTTTCAGCAAAAATCTACCTAAACTTGTCAAGGTGTCATATTTCGGGACAGGAAAATGTCCAGAGAATTGACCTCACTTTCACTAAATAACACAGTAGAAAATACTGTATCAGCGTTATTTGAAAATAGAAGTAACTAACATTGATAGACTAGCTTTGAAGCAAGATAGGAAAGTGTCATTTATCTGCTGAAACCATCATATTGTACAAATAGGAACGCAAACCACATCAGCCTATTCCTGTGGAACCAATACAAAATTCAGACTTAACTGCACCAAAAAAAACATATCCACTAAACAGTGAGGTAGCAAGGTCTCACTTTCTTTTAGTGTTCCCCCCCCCCAATTCAGTATGAAATTGTTAAAGTATAAACCAGTTTGTTTACCAAGCTATGTCTACAGTATACTCAAAAGGTGATTCAAATTTTAAGTAAATTGGCTTAAGTATCAGTAAGAGATGTAGTAACAAAAGCAAAAAGTTTGTGTCAAGCTCATGACCTGAATTTTGGCCAGTTTCTCAGGAGTTCTGCAATCTGTCATCAGCTATGTTCTGCCACAGCTATCATTTTACTTAGAAAGCATATTCTTCCTCTGTTCTCACCTTATTACTACTTCATCAGAAATTCCTGCCTAGCAGAGTCTCCCTCAGCACAACCACTGTGGTTTAGAGAACAATCTACAATGAGTTTTGTTGTTTTTTTTTTTTAAACACTCCCCACCCTTTTTTGTGAGAACATTTAGAAGCAAACTCTTTTACAATGAAGTCCAGCAATATGCACTGGATAGGGATAACCAAGAGAAAATAACAGCATCTTTTATGAGCAAAGGAAGAAGTGACAAGACTCTTAAACAGGGTTTGCTGCTGAAGGATTTTTTTTTTTTGCAGAATCATTTGCATTAAACCTAATGCAACGCATTCAAGGTAAATACAAGCAAAACAAACAATGTTTTCAGAAGGCCTCCTTACTTCCTAGTATACATTTTTGCTGCAGTACTAAAGTACTAGAGAGGAAAAATAGGGAAAAGAATGAAGCAGTGAAGTGTATGGCTGACCACTGAAGAAAAGGCAAGTAGCTGATGACAGAAGGTTACTCTAGATGGCAGTAAAACAAAAGGAGGCTGCAATAGATGGAAAAAGCTTTTCTATGAACAGAAAGATGAACGGAAAAATGTCATTCATTTACATAACAGTATATTTACTTGGGCATGAGCTATCCATGTAAACACAGTTTCTGCTTGTAGGACAGATGGAAGGTCTTGACAGAAGCAGTATTACCAGGAGATAAATGTTACTTTACATTACTAGCATATATGTGAATTTAAATTAGAACAAGTGGAAAAAGTTTGAGATGGCTACATGCCTCACGTACACAGATGGTTAATTCCCAAATAACTATCCAGTCAAAGTGCATATACTACAGAAAATCTGTGTTAGTATATATTCTTAGAAGTATTGTGCAGTTTTAAATAATTGTAGAGCAGCCTTGAGAATGGCTAGAAGGGACTGAGTTCAGAGAAATACGACATCAAATATCTCATTCTTTAATTAACTTTTTGAAGGGTATTATAAAGCAATGATACACTACAATTAGAGGCCCTCAGGTCTAATATAGAAGTGTTCAGTTATTAACACTGTCATTAATCATAAGAATTCAAATACTGCAGAAGAAAAAAAGCACCTACCTGACCATTAGCGCTGTAGGTAGTGTCATTCTGGAAAAGAATAAATTATTTCCTTCTTTAAGAATTATTTAAATACAGTAAGCTTACAGAAACCTGATTCTTTCTGATACTGCATACAGACATAACAAAAATAATTTGTTGCTCACATACTCCACACCTAGCCTAAATTACTTTGAAATCCTACCATTCCAGTCTGAAAAACATTTTAATAGCAATTTTAAATTGGTAGAATTGTAACATGAAGAGCAGTGGAATATCTGCCACTGTATGTCTCTTCTTTCTTTCATTGTATGTATTTAAAGCTTGTCTATGGAATTTTCTTTTTTTTGGAAAATTACTGTAAAATGTATCATTAGATTTTATGCAAAATTTTCCATTACTGCAAAGCCACTGAAATATTTTTATCCATATTTCATTTCATCAAGTTAAATGCATTTAAAAGCACAAAATGCATCTGTAAACATAAAAAATTTTTAGTAAGAAAACACGGAGTTGCTGAAACAGCAGTTAGTGTGGGAACTCAAGATTCTTTCTGTATCATTCTGCTCACAAGACTGCATCTAGCAGTGCAATATTTTCCCCACCTACATGAAAAATGTTGTGATAAAAATATATTAGAGAAAGTATACTCACATCATCACAAGCATTGGGATTATCATCTGAGGAATCCTGTGAATCCTAGAAGGATACCAGATACCAGTTATTTCCTTTAAAAATGGATTGTTAAAAATACACTTTGTTGTACTCTGCAAGACAGAATTGAGGCTCATGCAAAGAAAAAGCTCAGTTAAATCAAAGTTAAGATCTTTAAAAGGAAAATAAGGAGCCAAATACATGGCAACAATAACAAACAAAAAAAAGACCACAGAAACTATTATGTTTTATTACATCTTTGAGAAAGGTGATTTCTTTAGTGCAGGGATTACAAAGATTAGCATGGAATAATATATAACTAGGAGAAGGAACAAACTAGTTACCTGGCTATCGTAATAGGTGTCTGAGGAGGACGATCCACCCTTTAAAACAAACCAACCAAAACCAGAGAAAATTAGGATATAGAAAACCTTATTTTGTGCAGAGGCTACAACTTGTATGACGTAACGTACAGGTAGGGAAACAGAGCATTACTTACTTGGCCACCACCATAGTTTTGTGAGAAAGATCCACCCTATAAAATAAAGAAATATAAACACTACTTCAGAAGAAACTGATTTTGTTGGGGGCTGTAAGGCTGGAATAAACAATTGTCTGGGATTCCTTTGAACAAATACAACTTTCTAGATATCTAGATAATTTATCAGATATGATAAAAATCCTCGCCAGGAGAAAATAATGGTCTACGTACCTGGTTGCCACCATAATTTTGTGAGTATGATGAGCCACTCTGCTAACAAAAAAAAAATTACTAGAATTAATATTACAATACTGCAGATTGGCTATTCATCAGCCATCATGGAACCTGTATGAAGTAAAACCTCAGTGGGAGGAAATAATAATCTCTACTTACTTTGCCACCACCATAGTTTTGTGAGGAGTATGATCCACCCTGTGAAAACAAAACAGCAATAGTTATAATGCTGGAGAGCTGGATTTGATCCAAATCCACAGAACTAACTTTATTAGGTTGCTGAGTTCTTTCTATGTAAGTGGAATTTCAGTGCTCATAAAAACAAGATGTTTGAAAAGAATGAGTTACAGGCTGAAGCTCAGGAGACTCTTCAAGAGTCTATACCCTCATGAGCAAGAAAACTATACTCTGGAGTAAAACTGTTTAAAAAGTTTTCCCCAATGGATAATAATAAAGAGCCACCTACCTGACCACCCTGTGATCCACCCTGTAAATTAGACACAAATTATGCATGTTTTAAACACTTGCTGTTTGGCTATGGATTATTTTTATTGAAAGCTATGATACTTGCTTAGGAGGAGTAAGGAGCAGAGGCAAATACCCAATAATAGATGTGCTTTCTAATGTAGTAAGCATAGATTGCCAATAGTGCAAAGGTAAATACTAGATAAGACGTATGTCAAGGAACCAGAAACATATATCTTTAAGTAATGCCTAGTACACAGATGACTTTCATTCTGAACAATCTCTAGAGAATGTATCTTTTTTTCTCCTGCAGAAAACCTAATTTATACCAACGGAATTAAAAAATTCCCCTTGTAGCACTATTACACAGAAAGCTGTGAGATACAGTGGCCTTGAGGAAAAGGTTTTCAATAAGACACTTAGTATGTTTCAACATGCCCTCTTTAAGAGGAATGTAACTCCTCCAAGTGAAATAAGAAGAGACATTTTAGAAGTATTAGTGTCAAAAGTGCAAAGAACAGTGAAATCCTGAGCTATTGAAGTGAGTGGGATATTTGCCATTCACTAAAATGGGGCTGAGACTTCATCCAGAAAAGGCAAAGGAAAATGAAATGAAAAGTATAATCTTTCAATGTTCTAGCGGTTTTTAGAAGAAAATTTAAGCGTTTCATTTAGTCTTAGAAAGTAATAGCTCCTCTTTATAAAAAAACTTGAAAAGTTAATATAAAATAATGTAATTATACACCTATATCATGTATTATTCATTCAAGTTACAGTAATATGTTACATACAGCATGTTGTATATACTATACCACATTACGTTAGCAACTTCTATATTGTTTGTATATTTGTAAATATAGTATATATTTATATTGATAATACATGTTATTTGTTAATACAATGAATCTATCTGATTTTTCTGTTTCTTGTGAAAAATCAGTAAGAATCAAGAGAAATATCATGACAAAAAAAAAAAAAAGAGAACTATTGCTGTTTCCTTACTTTCCTTTTTAACATTTACAGAGATTGTTTCTTTAAACATAGCAGACATTTTTAGTATAGTGGTTTTTAGAGTTCCAACACTGAAACTTGTAGCAAATATACATGTAGCTGTCTATACTTCACTGCACAAACTGAATGAATTGTAAAGTCAGTCTCTTTCATGAAACTCTAATATTTTCTGACTTTTGATGGGAAAAGTCCATAGAAAGGCTGGTGAGCTCCAGCCCTGCTTTAAGTAATGCTAGTTGAGTAACTCTGCTATGGACTTGTTCTTTCCAGAATCTGGCCTTAATATCCTATAGAGTTACACATAATGTCAGGAAAAAAGCAGGGGGGGGGAGACCCTAAGCTCCGTGTATAGGAAGATAGTAAATTCTAATCTCATAATTGGTAAGATTACAGGGATTTGCACTGTATGAATCTGAAGTTGGTACTAATTGAGTTAGTGGCAAAACTAATTTTGGATACATCTTAAAATCAGATGAGGAAGGCCATTTACCTGGTGGCAGGGATTGCTATCATATGAAATACCCTGTTAAAAAACAAACAAACAAATTTGGGTAAATGCCCAAATTTTCATTTTCTTGCAAAGTAATTAGCTTTCTTAAAATTTCTTATGTGAGAATTAATGTAACAAAACTCAGCATAAACCTTTACATGGGGTGAGTTTAATTTTATTTAACCTTTTAAGTCTGTGGCTTTACCCTATGCCACTGCCATACCCCCACACTCACAAGCACCAAGACACACGTACACAGATGATCAAAGCAGAACTACTTGTGTGCCACATAGAAAGGCTCACAATTGACATCTCTCTGTATCATCCTAGTTCTTCTTGACAGGTAAAGATGAACTGGGTTTTTTTTGGGCAGTCCTTTTAGGAATCAACTGTTGCTGTTGTGTGACCACCTACCTCAGAATCTTGCTAGATTCACCCATCATAGATCTTAGGCAAGGCTGCTGCCCAATACCTTTCATTTCCCTGTTTGGGATATATTTTGGCTACAGCGAGTCTTCCTGTTAGGATAACAGCATGAGAAACAGTATACACAATGAGTTCTACCCTGGGTGTCATTCTCCCATTAGTAGAGCACAGGTCCTCTGTTGGGAAGTCAACCTATGACGCAGCTTTGGTGGAAGTAACATATTCTTTAGGGCTTATCAGTTTTATTGCTGTTAACTGTGCCCTTGTTGTACTGCTTATAATGTTTTCACATTCATTTCCATTCATACTTAACTCAAACCAATCCTACTATTTCTGCTAAATACTTCTGTATTTATACTTCTCTTTAATTCTCGTTGCTTTCCCCAATATATTTATTTGAACACAGGTTTACTATCATGGCTTCATCCATGACCCTTTCACCTTGGATCTCATCATTGAAGACACTGTCTTTACACCATTGTAGGCATACACAAGTTGAAATGAAAAACTGAATGAAAAGCGTGAAAACTACTAATCTAATTCTTACTCCACAGGAGCCACTCTGATCCTATCACTTTCTATAGGAACTAAATAGAGCAGCATCTGAAAACCATTCCCAAGCAAAGATTTCATCTGTTTATTGACTACTTGTTTGTCTTATGTGTGTAATACTACATAGGAGAAGCCACTTCGTTTTGGTTAGAGTGATCAACAATATCAGCCTTTCTTGATCTCTGTGCTAGATAATTCCATGCAACAATGAAAACAAAAGATTCCAACTAACAAACATTATATAACCAACTGAAAAAAATGTTACTACAACAAAGAAAGCTGGGTCTAGTTTCCAAATAGTTTGGAGGAAGAAGACTTACTTGTCCACAACCACTGCTGCCACCTGAAGATGAGGATCCACCCTGCTGGAAAAATAAAAGAGCAGCTCAGTAATCCAAGTATTCCTTTTCTCCATTTCAAATACAGAAATACATTTTGAAGGGCTTTAGCTGCCTGACTGCTTAAAGGGTAGAAGACCAGCTACATCCTGCTGTGAATTTTCTTGTAAAGTATTGTATATGTTGAACATTATAGTGTGTCAAAAAGCTGACACCTACATACACTCCAGTCTACGTGGGAAAGAGCTGCTTCAGTGAGCCCCTTGTTCCCAGACCCACAGGAAAAAAGTTCACAACTCTTGCTTATAATGAGAACGTACTATATTATTTCAATACATAAACAACAGAATTCTCAATACATATATGGGAACATCACATACATCTTGTACACTGACTGGTGACTGAATAATGCTTGCCTGGCCATAGGAACTGCCACCTTGAGGCTGGTAGAACTTTAAGAAAGGCAGGAACTCATTTGTAAACAAAGCTGTTGTCTTAACACAGCTGCGACAGAAAAGCCCATTTCCACTAAAAGTTCGTCTGCAATTTGTTCTTTTTCACTCATAGTAATTCAGTGGTATGAACCAAAATCACGGACCACACAGCAACACCAAGAGGGGAAAAAACCCAGCCAAACCCCAAAGTCCATTTACAAGGCAGGCTCCTACAGAAAAGCTCAATACATTGCAGCAGAAAAGTCTCACCTGGCCATAGGACTGGCTGCCTTGGGAACCCTTTAAAAAAAGAGAAGATAATTAGCACCTTGACAAGGAGGCTTCTACAAAGAGCATAATGTTTATGGAAATACAAAAAAGCCTCTTCCTGAGCCTAAGGAGACAGAGCAGTACACTAGCCTCTGTGCAGCAGATTGTCCTACTCCCAGCAAAAGCCATGAATGGAATTGAGACGCTGACTACCAAAGGAAATATCGCTCTCAAACTTGCCAGTCGTACTGAACACAGAGAGGTCAGTGAAGAACTGCCTACAGAATATCCAGTTTGCTTACCTGGCCATAAGAACTGCTGCTGCCCGAGTAACTTGGCCCACCCTAAGACAAGGACACCATTTGGTTACTTCCCTTTTGTGAGGGATCCAGCCTGCATTAGGGAAAGCAAGCAACTACACTCTAAAGCTATGCTGAGCACTATGAAGAGCCTGGACTTCTTCCTGGCCCATACAATGGTGCTGATTTGCAATGATTTCACATGCTGGTATTCCAGATAAAAAAGTAGCAAGTGGATAAATTTTGCGTGTGACCATGCACACTTTCAGAGAAAGTGTCCTTTAAAGTTCAACTTCTGAGTGGTTGCTAAGTGCTTTTGCAGTGCCACAGCACTCCACTTTCTCAAATGCTGTGTAGTGACTGATGCTTACCTGGCCATAGGAACTGCCACCCTGAGGCTGGTAAATCTGTAAGAAAGGAATTATTGATTCATAATTATTGTATTTGCAAAGCAAGATGTCTCTCGTGTTTGTCTCTTAGTTGGGAAAAAAAATGCAGAATAAGACAGAGGATGTACAGACTCTGCTGCTTAACTAGAATGATTTTGATATTTCTTATTCCAGATGAATATCTGATCACACTGTATTTATCAAACAACCATCATAGAGTAGTTTTACATCCATCTCAGATGGAACTCTAGTCTTGTGAAGGATTTTCAGGTCACTGAAGGAACGCAACTTTTTCTTATTTTGTTTCTTTTGCCTGGTGTTTCTCAGACATTGGGCTTAGATGGCTAATGATAGGTGAATACTGATTTCCTACATTTTTATTTTTGATGAGCCCCAGTTGCACAATTCCCTTCCTCTGAGAGAAAAGAAAGGTGAAAAATAATTTTCAAAAATTAAGAAAGAATCCTAGAAAAAAAATATGGATTCATAAAATGGAAACAAAGCAATGCAATTAAAAGTAGCAGATCAAATAAATTAGTCAAGGATGGCAGTACCTTTTGAAAAACTTTCAGTAATATAAAGTTACTGTGGGTAACTATAAGCTGCTGATGCAATCTGCCTTCAATATAATGTCAAAAAAGAGCAGATGTTTCATATACAGGCAGACATGTCCCACAGCTGTCTGGGACAGTTATGAAGACAGGAATTACCAAAAAGGATTTGAACTATCTTGTCTATTTCTGCTATCTGACATAAATATCCTGACAAAATTCATAGCTATCTAAGGGCTGCTTTAATTCACATGAAAACTGTGAGTGGAGATAAACGTTCATCAGCTGCAGGCTCTAAGAAAACCTTCCTGCAGCTGAGGACCTGACCCAGTGTTGTTTAGCTCCTCAACACAGTTTCTCTGTACTTGAGACCAAAGGAGACAGTGAAGAACTGACTATATATTTGTCTTTTACCATGTAAATCAATTGGAATAGGAACAGCACCAAATAGACTATTTCTACCATAAATTTTAAAGTTACATACCCATGGGAAAGATCAGATAGCAACAGGAACCCATGCTTCTTGCAGATATCCATTAAAAACACAACTGTCATTTTCACAAAAGTTTTGAAATGGATTCAGAGATTTTTTTTTTTGTACAACTCAATATAAACTGAAGAAAACAAGTATATAAAATCTGCTACCTTTTGCAGTGCCACAGCACTCCACTTTCTCAAATGCTATGTAGTGACTGATACTTACCTGGCCATAGGAACTGCCACCTTGAGGCTGGTAGCCCTGTAAAAAGGCAAGAACTCATTTGTAAACAAAGCTGTTGTCTTAACACAGCTGTGACAGAAAAGCTCATTTCCACTAAAAGGTCCTCAGCACTCTGTTCTTTTTCCACTCACAGTAATTCAGTGGTATGAACCAAAATCAAGGACCACTCAGCAACACCAAGAGGGGAAAAAACCCAGCCAAACCCCAAAGTCCATTTACAAGGCAGGCTCCTACAGAAAAGCTCAATACATTGCAGCAGAAAAGTCTCACCTGGCCATAGGACTGGCTGCCTTGGGAACCCTTTAAAAAAGAGAAGAGAATTAGCACCTTGACAAGGAGGCTTCTACAAAGAGCATAATGTTTATGGAAATACAAAAAAGCCTCTTCCTGAGCCTAAGGAGACAGAGCAGTACACTAGCCTCTGTGCAGCAGATTGTCCTACTCCCAGCAAAAGCCATGAATGGAATTGAGACGCTGACTACCAAAGGAAATATCGCTCTCAAACTTGCCAGTCGTACTGAACACAGAGAGGTCAGTGAAGAACTGCCTACAGAATATCCAGTTTGCTTACCTGGCCATAAGAACTGCTGCTGCCCGAGTAACTTGGCCCACCCTAAGACAAGGACACCATTTGGTTACTTCCCTTTTGTGAGGGATCCAGCCTGCATTAGGGAAAGCAAGCAACTACACTCTAAAGCTATGCTGAGCACTATGAAGAGCCTGGACTTCTTCCTGGCCCATACAATGGTGCTGATTTGCAATGATTTCACATGCTGGTATTCCAGATAAAAAAGTAGCAAGTGGATAAATTTTGCGTGTGACCATACACACTTTCAGAGAAAGTGTCCTTTAAAGTTCAACTTCTGAGTGGTTGCTAAGTGCTTTTGCAGTGCCACAGCACTCCACTTTCTCAAATGCTATGTAGTGACTGATACTTACCTGGCCATAGGAACTGCCACCTTGAGGCTGGTAGCCCTGTAAAAAGGCAAGAACTCATTTGTAAACAAAGCTATTGTCTTAACACAGCTGTGACAGAAAAGCTCATTTCCACTAAAAGGTCCTCAGCACTCTGTTCTTTTTCACTCACAGTAATTCAGTGGTATGAACCAAAATCAAGGACCACTCAGCAACACCAAGAGGGGAAAAAACCCAGCCAAACCCCAAAGTCCATTTACAAGGCAGGCTCCTACAGAAAAGCTCAATACATTGCAGCAGAAAAGTCTCACCTGGCCATAGGACTGGCTGCCTTGGGAACCCTTTAAAAAAGAGAAGAGAATTAGCACCTTGACAAGGAGGCTTCTACAAAGAGCATAATGTTTATGGAAATACAGCTACACAGGGGTTTCCTCCAAAAAAAGCTTCTTCCTGAGCCTAAGGAGACAGAGCGGTACACTAGCTTCTGTGCAGCGGATTGTCCTACTCCCAGCAAAAGCCATGAATCAAATCGAGACACAGACTGCCAACCTTGTGCAAGTTGAGTGTTTGTGATGTGTACTGGCCTCCCTGCAGCCTTGATCCCATGTCCTACCTACCCTCATGAAATATTTTCCTGTTTTCCTGCTGTGGTGCAGAGGGGACAGTCTGAAGAGCCTTCATACTATGACTATTCTCATGTGTTTCTCCACAATTTATGTTATCATTATGTTAGTATTTGTTAAATTCACACACTTGTTTTTCATACAAGTAGCTTTATCTGCTGAAAGACATCGCACATAGGTCCACAGTTGTGATTCTCCATCGTTCTTGATACAGATAAGCAACTATCCTTCACAACTTTTGGAAATTTGAGATCTAATACACATGGGGTCTGAATCTACCAGTATGGGATTTATGGTGTGATGCTGAGCCTAGAATCACTTCCTCTCAGTGCCATAACTTTTATTGCACCTTTTAGATGAGACAGAGTGGAATACAGTCATTTAACTTCAACCAATCACACACGGAAATACATTTGAGCATTGCAAACAAAAATAGTTGAACACCCGTAGCAGGTGACAATTTTATGAACAAACATCAGAAAAATAGTAATACATGCACCCTGTGAAATACATTTTAAAATGTAGGAAATAATTTATTTCCAAGTTGTGCTGGCCCTGTTTTAGTGAAGTCTACAGGAATATTTCTAGTTCATTTTAAGTTCATTTACCTGAACATAAGTACTGCTGCTGCTTTGCTGTCTTTGTCCACTCTACTCAGGAACAAAAAAAATGGTTATTTTTAAGAGAAATTTCTTACATATTAAGACATTTCAAGAAGTAACTCTCTCCTTATATCTACTAGACAGTCTGAAATCCAGAAGGAGTTCCTTTTGGCCGTTCTTACTTTATTTATGCCATATCCATGTGCTACAATGTTCAATACTTCAGTATATAAGGATCCTTCATAAATAGTTTTAAAAGTATTTATACATCTTGATGTATAATCTTGATTTTCTTAATGAAAATTCATCATATAATACATCATAGTGTCATATTGTCATATTTCAAGTGAATTTGAACAATTTGTCCCTTCAAATGCATCACACAAATTGCCATTAAATTCATATCCACTTATGTTCATATTAGGACTGAATTTTTCATGAATAAGCACAACAAACTTTTGACAAAGGCTCTGTCAAAACAAAAAGTGGAAAAGCCAGTTAGAATTTAACCAAACAAAAAGTCACTGCAGAAAATCTTTCAATTCCCATAAAGTACATGGATTATGAGAGCAATCATTGGTCTTTATTTATATATACACATTGAAAACATTTAACCTGTGTAATCAAACCAGTATTTATTTAAATTCAGAAATAAAATAACGAGGAAATCTTATTCCTTTTTCTGCCAGCATTCATCACTAGTTATGGAAGAATCTAATGCTGTACGTTTTGAAAGCAATGATTTTCAAAAGACAAATTTCAGCTGGGGTAAACTGCTACTGATCTTGCAGTGAAAGTGAGAATTTGTTGTGAAAGTCTGAAGGACTAACATATGAAGGAAGGAAAGCCTGAACCATGAAGTGTGGTAGGTAGGCTAAAATTGCAAAGGACCCAGAAAAAATATGCCTGATATCCATAATACTTTACAAACATGCTCTTAATGAGCTTAGATTGTAATCAACATTCCAGGTGCCTGGTTATCAAGAAGCAATGTTAAAATACAACAGCAAACAAACAGTTCACCTAAGCAGTAACTAAGTAGGGTTTTAAAAAATACAATGCTGAACTAGTTGTTTCCAGTAAAAAAGAAATAGACTGTTTAAATGAACATGGAACTATGCAGGTTATGGTTTATGCATTTTTGATTTAATATCAAATAATATTCAAGTTTAAGTTCTAGAATTCCATCCACCTCCCTGAGCAGACTGAGATGGTTAAATTTTGCAAATTTTGATAGCACTATGGAATTAGCATACAGAGGTTTTTGTATTTTATGACTGTAGAAGATAGCTGCAATGGTTTTTAATCAGCAACCAAGAAGGATATCCACTTTGCTGTAACCACAGAAATGTCCTACTCCACCACTGTAGATTGTGGATATCTAAGATACCCATACTTATTTATTCCCAAGGAGATGAATCATTATTTAGTTTACTGAGATGGGGCTTCAGTTAAAACTCAAGTATAATGGAGAAAGAATGTCTACCTGTATTACGATCCTAGTAGCAGAACTTCCCAAACTCTGAAAAAAACCCACAAACCAAACACAAAAAAAAACACAAAAGAGAACATTTAATTTGACTTGTTTAAATGCAATGCAGTTAAAAAGAAAATACCAAGTTGTACTATTTTGCTTGGGACAATAAAGGGGAAAGGTCATATGTGTGATGTACTGAGTATCAAATTCTTAACACTTAGTATTAAACTAGTTTATCCTCAGCTCTGCAAGTCTGGGGAGGCAGCCTGCCCCTACTAAGTAATTTTCTACCATTGCATTTGCTTCTGTTACAGCTTAGTTGGAGAGCAGCATAGGACAGGCTATGCTCTTTTTGCACTACCAGTCAGCTTGGCTTTTCCAAATGTGGTGAGTGAAGCTAAGACATCATCATCCCTTGAACCTGCCTCACTGTCTCCTGCATTAGACATATATCACCACACATACAAATTCAGTGCCCGATCCAGTCATTTTTTAGCTAAATTTTGGGACATGAGGGACAAATGTAAAAGGGTAGCAGACACTATCCTGAGGCAACTGGTTTGATCCCACAAGAACTATATTACTACTCTAGAAGTCATAAGAAAAAAGTATGTTTACCTGGGGGTAGGTATGACGCTGCAAATGAAACAAAAAAATCTTTACTTATTTTGGCACAAGGGCTTGTCCAAACAGAAAACAGCAACAGAAAAAGGGCCCTGTCTTTTAGATGCAATACACAACCAAATGTGAAAGCAAGCTCTGGAAAGGATAGCATAGAACAAATGCATCTTAAACTTCATTCAGGTTAGAACAACATCATGTTTGATCAGAAACTAGACATCAGAAAAACATACATATCAAATTTTACATCATACAAACTCACTTTAACCACCTGAATACTAAACTTACTTTTGACTGACTGTATCAGTTCTGAATAAGCAGAGTGGAAATTTAGTAGTTTAAAAATGAGAGTGGAAGTGAATTTACAAAAGGAAATTGCAATCAAATCAGAAAATCAGAACTATTCAGGAACACAGAGGCTGTATACATTGAGAGACCTGGAATCTGCAGCTAATCCAGTATCTCTGCAAGTACTGATAGCAATCATAGAACCACAAGATTTGTAGCTATCTTACTACTGGCTTTCCCCGAAGATTACTTAATTATGCACCTAGGGTAAACCCTGCCTGACAAAGAGATGTCTCCATATATCTGGAATCTTTCTGACAAATTAAGCATGTAGATATTTGAAAGCTTTTTGAGTCAAAATTCTGAGAATTGTAGAGGAAAATTGCTTACCACAGGTGGAAAAGGGTTGCTGTTGGCAATGACCACTACCTACAGAGAAATCAGAGAAAGCTGTTTACTCATCATGGAGTTTATTTAAATAATAAAATATGTTAGGAAAATTAAGAATACTGAATTCTCTAAGTCTACAAACTCTGATGATAATGCTATGTATGATGGCTTTTATAAAATACTACTTTTACAAAATTTTTTGATGCACATTACCAAGCAAAGAAGAATATATACGTATACACGGTTTACGCAAGAGTATAAGGAGATAGACGACTTGCTCCCTGTCACACAATGACTCAGCTGTAGAGGCAGAAGCAGGATTTAATGTATTGTACCATATACTATGTATCCTTTTTGATCTTCAACTTTCCACCCCAAACTGGAAGATCAATTTCTTTTTAGCATAATACTGAGTAAAGAGAAAAAAGGCTTAATATTGAGTTCATTCTAAAAAAATTAAGCCAATAGTAGTATCTTCTGTTTAGGTTTTAATGTTTTCTAATTAGCAGCATCTTTTTTTCTTTTTTATTTTTCTAAAACTGAAAACAGTTTGCACTATCCAGTGGTGTAAAAAGGAACAGGAGAGTTGGTGCTATCAGAAGTAAGAAATTCTAGTACAAAACAGGGAGAAGAATTACATTTTTAAAAATAAGTTATTAAAAAAACAACCTATCAGTACGTTTTGAATCCTTAAAACAATGGGAAATTAAAATGAAAAAATAGTATCTGTGAGGACATTAATGTGTACACTGTGTGTTTGCTCAACACACCATAGTATTAACCCGAAGCTCCCTGGGGACTGAACCGAGAGGAATAGCCCGTGTAAATATTATGAGTCAAATTCAACAGTAATATGAATTCTATTGATTTCATTTGCTTTGGGCCACACTCATTCTCCAGCCCCATCTGAACAATAATCACATAATCTATATCCTTAAATGTCCTAATTACATCACAATCTTAACTTTTTTAAAACAAATGCCCATAAACACGTACAGAATTTTATTTTATATACAGTTATGTCAACTATAAACAAAAGCCACCAGAGCACAGCTAGTTAGTATAAAGCATCTAAGAACCTAACTGATTCAAATCATATGAATCAATCTGGATTAAAACCTTGAAAAGTCTTAACTGGTAAAAGGAAATGCAATACCACTGAAATAAAAGGAGTCACGCCAAGTACAACTCCAAGAATTTTTTCCCTTTGAATTGAAAAGGGGTGCTTACCTTCTTACTGGAATCTGAACTGCTTGAAGGGACAGACTGTAAAGAATACAGAATCAATTTTTTGCTTAGGTAAATGTATGACAAATTAACTACAGCACTATTTTGCACAAGAATATTATAGCTAACATCATTACCCTGAAGTACCAAACAAAATAAGATTCTGAAGAAAAATATTAATGTACAGGCAATTAATAAATGAACAACTGAAATAAATCAACTGGTTTAATTTTTTTCTACAATCGTTTGTAGACGATTGTAGAAAACCCAATTGTTTTGCTAGTTTTACATAACACTGTGTGGAAGCTGCAAACGTTTCACCTAACATCAAACTGGAAGTTTTTTATAACAAAAAAAAAATCTATTGGTAGAAAAGAAAAATTAATTTCTTCTAACTTCATCAAAAAAGAAACCAACCCAAACTCCAGAACCCATCCCCCAAAACTAAAAAACCTACCTTTGAAACATGAACTGTAATAAGTGGGATGCACCATAAGAATAGAAATGTTTTAAATGAAGCGTAAAATAATGTGCAGTGAAGTACTCCATTTCATCAACCCATATGTACAATTGCATAAGAAAAAGCCACAAAAAATACTTCTAATTCTCAGTAACTATCAAAGAAAACACTGACTTTTGGAAAGTAATAAGTAACTGGTGTTCATTTACAGAATAAATGTAATTGAGTTTCTGTGCAAAACAGAAGTAAATAAATTTAACAAAGTTGATATTACAACATAAACTAAACACATAACTCATCTGTTGAAGTTATTTCCAGATACAATTGTTATCTAACTGTTTATAGACAGTCCGCCTTTATCCCCTTCCATGAATTTCATTCTTGTTTGGTAAAATTTGGGCATACCTGCTTAGTTTCTGAATAGCATAGGAAACTGAAAACATCTTGGAAAGCACATAGTTACCTGACCATAGGTAAGACCACTGCTGGATGCACCCTGAAATGAAAACATAAATCGGGTATTTACTTATATAATAATTTGTTAATTATATCTAAAGGTCCTCACACTTTTTTCCTTAGAGCATGTACACTTCAAATCAAACTGATTTAATCTATACTTAAATAAATCTAGGGTAATATTAAAATACACTGAACCTGCTTAAAGATAACTGAAGTAAAAATTTTCCAATATTCTACTATAGTCACAAGATTAATATCCGTCTATCACAACATGTTAAACAAAGACAAATATGTTTGATATTTAGGAATTAATGTAAATAATGATGTATTTAAAGTTAAGCATATGATTAAGGATTTTCTTGGATAGGGTTTCAGTTCCTAACAGGCATTAGAGAGCGTGTTGTCTTTCTGATAAGATTTTTTTTACTTGCTTTTGTGATTTTAAAAATGGAAAATATGTTAGATTTTAAAATAAATCTGTTTTCAGGTGAAAATGAAATAAATGAGAATGACAATAACATTTTCTCTACTAATTAAAGAATTATTGGATTAATCCACAAAAATTGTAAAAAACACCAAATAATATTGTACAATATGCAATGTCCAAAGACAATTCTCTAACAGATAAAAAGCATTATGCAGTAAGAATTCTGACATTTTAGTAGACTAACAAATTAAGCGTTTATAATAGGTGATGAGTAGCCCCTATAACATAAATGATTACACTTCGAGGAAATGACAATGTAACACCTTTCAATTTTGGTTTTTAATCTCAGAATAATACCTCAGACTACCACCATTTTCCTTAATATACGTAAGAAGAGTAATACAGCTCTGCAGAAGAGAATCAAATGTAATGTGCAATAAGGAGATGAGTTAAGAAGCATAGTAGTAGACAATCAGTAAATACATATAATAACCAACTTACATCTCTACAGGCGTGTTGACTATATGCATCAGCAGCACCTCCCTAAGAAAAAAAAATGAAACCAGTTATTTCTCTTTTGTAATTGCTTAAGAAGAAAAGACATGCTTCAGACACCCTCAATTCTCACCGATCCTTATGTAGAGTATATAGAGAACAGATGATAAGGAGAGTATTGTATTCTCCACTATTAATGCATGAACACCCTTGACTGAACATAAGACCCAGGCACATTACCCCTTGGTATATTAGTGATTACCTAGTGGTACTCGTGAAACATTTTAAAACAGACACTGTGAAGACATTATTTTAATAGAAATAAATTATAAAGATTTAATATAACGCTTGTAATTGAAACATTATGTATGTAATATGTACATACACATACATGTAAAAATTAGGAAGCAGAAACTGGAAAGAAAAATTAACACCTTCTTGATTTACAGTCAGTCAAATATAAAATATCAAGATCCAGCATTATAGTTCCTTTGTTAAAGTAAATCTCTCTTGTTATTATTAATACAACCAGTAGTCTTCCCCAAAACAGTAATTTTGCAAAACCCCAATACAGGTTGTGATGAATTTTACATTTTTGGAAACATTGCCCTTGCCAGTGCTGAGTCATCCCCATTTTTCTAGTTTGAAGAGGCAACTGATAATGCTTAGCAATAGGACTACATGACAAGCTTATTTTTGTTTACTTGCTATACTATGAAAAACAAGCAAAAAATCCTGCCATTGACATAGAAAGTAAACTTGACTGTTTAATTTACCTCTCAAGTTTTTTCTTGTTTTTTTTTATATTGAGTAAATGTTTGAACATAGTAACTTTGCATTAAAAAATAAAAATCTTATCCTGTAAATGCTGAAAGAAAACCAAAATAATTATATATATTTGACATAAATCTGCAAATATTTTAGTCCATACAATTAATCACCATCTTGATAAACATGCTTCTGTTCAGCACCACAGATGCTGTACTCTTGCATCTTTCATCCTCCTTCTGGATGACTGGCTTAACCTGTCTAGGATTCATAACTTCCCAAGTATCCCTGCTCCTTGAAAGAATTAAAAACTGAAACAGCCTTAGTTATTGAAAATATCCGTGTGATTATTTCTGAGAGGAAGAACAACTTAGGACATGCAGACAAATTCGTATCAGTCTTGTCTTGGGTAGAAGGGGAGAACAGACAACCTGTATAATGAGTGTAATGTCAGTGCAACAGATAACCCCTTCCAGTCCTTTTCTCATGATTCTGTAATCTATGTTTCTATTTTACTTATTAATATCTGTTTGACAACTACTTCGTATCGTTGAATAAACTGTAATATTAATCTTCTAGCTCTCTCTTCATTATTTTCTGTTTGCAACATAAACTCCCACATGAACACTCATATAAATAACGCAATTGAAGGCTAAGTGTTACTATAAATATAGTTACGTTGAGGACAAAAAAGTAAATGTAAGAAAAGTGCTTACAGGGACACATCCACTCTTGCTTATTGTGTAGACTACTCCTCCCTGAAATAAAGAGAGAAGTCAATTATTTCCATGTAAAAAAAAAAAAAAAAAAAGGGGGGTGTGGGGACGGGGCCAGAAAGACTAAAAAAAAAAAGAAAGAAAAAAAAAAGCCCTGCTGTTTCTGGCATGAAAATCTGTGCAACTGACAATGTGTATGTGCAAATATGGGACAAGCAGGTACAGAGGTTACCAGTTCACTGGCAACTGGCTGTAACAATTCTAATTTAGTATGACGTGTTAATCACCATCCGGATTTCATATAACTTTGTCATTGGTCATGTAACCTTTCAAAATCCACAAGTTGTTTTACTAAATGGTCTATATTTTAGAAAAAATTAGTAACTTCAGGTAGTTACATAACAAGAAACTCAACTCTTAGAAAAAGTATGTATTATATATGAAATAAATACAATGAAGAAAATCAGTATTTAGTATATACATCAAAATAATTGGTGTTTCTCAGAGTCTGGTAATTTCACTTACAAGTAGTGAAGATTGAACAAACAGAATATTACCAGATAATTCACTAATAAATATAATCACTAGTAAGTAGTAAGAAATATATCCTTGAAATGCTCGGTTCAAGAAACTGGAGACATACCAGAAAGCATCTGACAGTTCAAGTGCAAATAGGCACATTATGCTAGTGGAGATAACCAGGTATACATTTCTGTGATTAAAGAAGTGAAAGTAATCAGTGAGAATGCAGACATACATACCCTAGAAGTTTTAAAAGGCTAACTAGACAGTGAAATGCCCAGATTTTCAACTGCAAATATAATCCGGTGTTAAAAGTGATACAGACACTATGCTGGACCTTTAATGTATGCATATATATCTGGTGGAGTTTGGAGAAATTTTGCAAATTTTTGTGGAGAAGACAGTGAAACACAAGTATAACTAGTCCTTTTATTTTGGTTATAAAAAAATTAGAAACAAGAAAAATGCCTAACAAATAATTTAATAATAAGTATAGTTTCGTTTTCATTATGCCACGTGTCTCTAAGACTATAAAACAAATGGCTCATGACTGCATTCACAAGCACATGCGCACAAACAGGTAGGAATCCTCTAGGAAGATGGAAGGAATCTCTTTTCCTCAAAAGGGTCAAGTTAATGCTTGACAAAAATGCTTAATGTGCGAAATCAGAGGTGGTGAAGCATCTTGTAGTTGAGAATATTGACAGCAAGCTATTGAGTTCAACAGAGTGTAAAGTAGTTGAACCTAGTCCAGGTACTGAACATACAGTTTACTGGATGAGTAACTCTGGCATTCTGTGTTAAGTAGCAGAGATGATATTTCTGTAGAGTATTAAATCACCTCAGTACTCCATAGTTACAGAATTTTAGTTGTTCAAGGTCACTAACGGAAAATATAAAAATGCTGGAAGTTAGGACTCTTACCTGACTGCCTGAATAGCTGTTCTGAGAGGAACCAGAAGGTCCAACCTGTAAAGAAACAAAAATACTATTTATTATTTTGCAGAAAACTGATTTTTATATAAATGATTTTCAGGAAAGAAAAATCCATTTGGTGGGAAAAGGAAGAGCACACAAAGTAGTTTTCTGTGACTTCATTCCACCAACTGATACTATTAAAATTTTAAAAAGCTGTTTAAAGCCAAATAATCAAAACTACATCAAAATAGCTGGTATAAATTAACATAATTCTGCTGCTTGCACCCTTCTTTATCTGGCTTCCTACACTTGATGTCCATCATTAGGACGAGACCTATGCTGTCAAGATCATTAAAAATTAGATGAAAACTTTTTACTGATATGACTATGTAATCACTAGATACTAAGAAGTGCAGGCCATATTTGCTGGGAGGAAGGAAAGATGAAAAAGAAGCTTCTTCACCGAGTTGAAAGTATTTTCCAGAAAAAAAATAATCACATTGTTAAATTTTTATATCTAGATCATGATTTGCAAAAGGCAAGGTTTCGGAGCTGTTGAAATGTCATCTTGAAAAGCAAGCAAACACTATGACTGAAAAGGGAAGACAGAAAAAAAAGAAAACTTCTATTAGAAAGTTACTTCAGATTAGCTAGAGAGAACCTGCAGGAGGAAATGGTAACAAGGCTGACAGCCATTTACAAAGTTTGGAATTTTAATCAAACAAGATAAATTGCCAGAAAGGAAAAATAAATTGAGTGACAAGAGGGATAAAGATGTGACCAGAAGCAGCTTTTGACTAGGTCTTGAGATCTTGGGCAATTAGCAATTTGTCAGTGTCTTTGAAGAAAGAATATTTACCATGATGCATCGGCCTTGTGTTGTGTAAGTCCCTCCACGCTGCAAGAAAGTACAGGTTCCAGTTACTGTTTATTGACTGGTGTATAAATACCAAATTATTTTAAACAGGAAATCAACTGAATTCATATTCATGGTCTGAGTGAAGAAGTCAAGTGTTTCATTGCTTACAATACCTTATGCATTGTAACAATCCGACCTGAAAACTCACGTTAACTAGTTAAAAATACCTTCAACCTGCATACAAAAATGTAAGCATAAATGAGATCTTGCTAGGAAAGTAATCTGAAATATAATCTTCATGCTACAACCATGAAACAGCTGTACCAGTAGGACAGGAATTCTAAACTCAGGTAACTGAAAACTGGGAAATTGAAGAAAAATTGCTCTTACCTTGTTACATTCTACTTCTATCATAAGCTGTGGGAAAAAAGAAAAAAAGGAACATTTACAAATTATTTACTGGGGAAAGAAAAAAACAGCTTATTATAGAAAACAAGAAACACATTTGGACAAAAGACAGGTGTTCACTCTTGGTTAGATCACAAGATGACATAAATCAGTGTTGCTAGAGTCAGGAACCAATATAGTAGATTTGAACAGTCTTACTTTACTTTAACTGCCTATTGTGTTTAAGATGTTTCATATAAGCACATTTCTTGGCCAAAAAGTAAACAAACTCATTTCTAAGAACATGCTAAACAGCTATAGTTCCCAGGGACTGGGGCTGTTAAGAACAGCACAACACACCAAAACTACAGTGGTGTTCTCCTTATGACCAATTTTCTTTTCTTTGTCTTTATGCTATTAATTGTTTTGATAACTAGATTATTAGTTTCATTATTTCTGTGGGGGGAAAATAATATTTATTTCATTTTTTCATCAATTTAGTAAGAGGATTAAGCAGTTAAATTAAAAGTGTTGGAAACATCTAATGATTTTGGCCATCTTAGTTAAGGAATACTTGACAAAGAATGTATGTCTTGTATCAAGTCAAAGACATTTTCATTTACTGTACTAATTTCTAGTATGCAAATACACTCAAAACATACCCTCCTTTTACTTTTTCCTGTCCCATTAACTGACTCAGAATGCGTAGGTGTGAGAGTTTTGCTTTGAATTCCAACCCAAAATTTCTCTAGATCTTGAACAACAGTTGCACTGGAAAGAAAACAAAATAATCGTTATTTTTCTATCAAAATATTTCAGTATAAAATATCAATAAAATCTCCTTCCCCCATCCCCCCACCAAGAAAATCCACTCTATTTTGATTTTAAGAGTACACAGTACAAGTTTGAAAAGAACATAATTTTCCAGAACGCTTTTCCAGTTACTGTATTATCATCCAACATCATTTTTAAGATAAATTAAATAGATGCTGAGAAGGAGCAGAAGAGGAATGGACATTATTTGAAGAAGCACTGACTCCAGTGGGGAGTATCAGCTCAAATATCCATAAAAATTCTCACGTCTCTTTCCTGCTCCAACAATCTATATCTATGATGGTGAACTGATTTTCATGGCATTAATGAGTACAAGTGGTCGTGGTTTTTATTTGTGTTCTTTTGCCCCTTTTTGTATTCCTCAAGATTTAATGAAGCAAGGCCAAGATGCCCCTATCACAAATCTACACTTCAAACAATATCAAACTATCAAATTTTTAGATGTTTTCCAATTACATCAAGCATGCATTTTATTAGATCATGTGATCTTTTTTACAAGCTTCAGATCTGCAAGAAAAGTAGCATTAAAGGTAGGACAAATTTGTCTTCTGTTTTCAGTGGTTAGTTCATGTGTCGTAAACTTATTTTTAAATTTATCTTACAAGTATTTACATCAAACTACTATTCTTTGGCTGTTCAAAGGGAAAAAAGTTAAAATTGAATAGAGTCTGAACTTCCCTTATTCAGGGAACTAGTTACATTCACATTGTTGCTCTTGTAATTAAAGAGGTCAAAGTGTAAAAATTGATTACTCAAACATCCGTTAATAACATTGTGCTTCATGAAATTATTTACATATATTAACATCTATAGGACAGTGTTTACCTTTCATAAATATACGTTGCAGTGGAAATCATGATATTTAATGGACACAGTGGGAAGTTATGACAAACTATGGAAAAACCCATGAATGTGGCAAGACAAGAACATCAGAAACAGCAATACAGATCTATGTCAAAATAGTCCATAGAAATAAATAAAATTGCACGACAAAAAAAAGGAAAAAAGAAAAGCAATTATTTACATAAACTGAAGATCTCTAACATCACGTGGAGCAATCCATGTTGTTGTAACTTTCTGCTTCACGTCTGAATTTGCATGACTTACTGCTGAATTCTGCAGTGAAAAAGAAACACATATAATTATATAAGATGCAAAAGTGACTTTTACCTATATTATTAGGGGAACTGTGTGTACTACAACAGGTAACACTAATGTTCTCCTAAAAAGTGCCAGCTAACTTCTACATTAGATTCATATCACATACAGAAGATACATGTACTTCTTGAGAAAGTCTAAATTTTTTAACTCTACTGATCAAATAACTTTGCCATATAAAAATGCTCACTTCTTCTATCAATTCTGATTAAAGTATTTAAAAGGAAACCAAGCTTAATTAACTATTCCAAAGACTGAACACATACCGTCACATTATGACATTCCAAGCCTTTAGTGTTTGGATCTGTAATTTTAAAAGTACCAACAGGAACATCTCCTTCTATTTCTCGAGCTTGTAGATTAAATCCTTTAAAACCAACATCTTTAAGTGCTTCTAGAGTCACTGTGAAAACAGATGTTTGGAGAAATTTTTCATACACAACTAAAACCTCTTAAATGTTTAACAACTAATTTCCCTCACTCCAAAGCACAAGACTGCATGTACAGAAATTACTTAAAACCTTTTACAAATTTTAAAAATGCTGGGATTTATTACAGTTTTTAGTAATTATCAAAAGAATGACAACAAAGGAAAAGGAAGACATTTGGAGGCCATTTCTGTGTAAAGTAACATGAAATATATGATTTACTGACAATTTTAAAAGTAATTCTGCTCTGCCAAATGGTGACAACTTTCTTATAAATCTTATTGGCTGCCCATGCATACTAAGAATATTGGCCAATGACCCTGCTGACCAAAAGGTTATTTATTTTCTGTCTAATTAGGCCTATGAAGTCAAAATAGCTACAGGAGAAAGAGAATTGCATTTCTTTCTACGTCTCTTTCAAAAGAAAAGATTACCTTTTGCCTGAGGCTGAATTGCAGAACCATATTTTTTAATGTTTTACAACTGGAAAAAGACACCCTAGACAGTTTGACTCTCATTTTCTATATTAACTATGAAAAATTAATAATTATAAACTACTCAATTTAACTCAAATTTTGTTACTGAAGGAGCTCAGAAAAATACAGAAGAGAGCATTTTCATGTTTTGTGTATATCCAAAGTAAAATTAAATTTCAAGAGGTGTAATCAAATTTGTTATGATCTATTATAAACTTGCTCTGCTAATGCCAATATTAGGCACTTTTGCAAATAAAATCAGAATAGCAGTTTATGCCCAAAGGTATGTGTAGTCATTAAAAATAAGGACAGCTAAACTGGGAATGACACAGAAGTCAAGGCAAGGACAAATCATGCCTTGACAATTTAACATTTCTAAACACTTGTAGGTATGCAAGTGCAAGGCAAACAAGCCTTCCAATTTGTCATCAACTTTCAGTCCCAATTCACCAATTTTTTGCAGGTCTTACAGGAGGGATGACATCCAACACTTTAATGCAGTGTGAAATTAACTACAGATGCAACTGTAAGAGTGTTGGCACATGGCATGCCACAGGAGAAACTGCAATATACTCAATGGAAGGGCAACCTAAAGCAGCTCCTGGAGATCAGATACGGGATGCTTACAATCTGAAGCAATAGAAAAGTAGTGCTAAAGCAAGAAAAGCATGGTTAGAAATAATAATAATTAAAAAAAAAAAAGGTAAGGTCAGTAGCATCTGGGATTCAATATTTTTGTCATGGTAAATCCCATATAACCTCACAGAACAGTCTGCATATGCTTAAATCCATCCACCATTTTGCTGGAAATACTGTTTTAAAAATAGCTATCAGTAATCAAACAGCCTTCCCATTCTTGAAGGAGTTATTCACACGTTTCTCCAAGAATGGCAGCTACAGAGATACAACAGACACGTGACGGGCTACAACTCACTTCCCTGCTTCTTCTAGCAAATGGCTAGAAAAATAAGCATTCACAAGCCACTTAAAGTGTGACAGCACCATGTGATGGCATCATAGTGTGGAGAAACAAGGCTTTCAAGGTGTTCCATCCAGAAAGCAATTTGGGATTAGGAAGATAAAAAGGTGGTTTAAACCACAATAGCTCCACCTCCTGCAATTTGATAAAATCTGGGATGCAGCTCTTAGAAGGATGACTCAAAATGTCTCACTCTTAAGTTGTCTTACACTGCATCCTGAATTTTTATTTTCCTGTAAGATGACAGCATATGAACATCTAATGAGTAGGATCCCTTTGTGTTGCAGAGGCCTGATACAATAGCAGAAACTCAAATACGAAGTTAAAGAGCAACTAATTATTGTAAGAGCAACTAATTATTAGTCCAACTCAGCCATCCTATTTAATTTTAACTTTGCCACAAAAATTATAGCTTGAAGTTAAGATGTATTTATCAGATAGGGAAAAGAAAAAAGAAAGAATATATTTTCAGTTATACAAATATACACACATGTATAAAGAGAAAACATTTAAAAAATGATTACTATCTCAGGTATAGATGAACAAGATTGAAATTAAAAAAATAAATTTAACTGGACTGAGAGGTAAGTGGGGGAATTTTGGTGAAGACTGGTAATTCTGGGAAACACAGATAAAGATTTTATGTCATTCAGATTATTTACCTTGGATTTCATTTCCTGGCTCAAAGTTATCAAAAGATACAGCAATAAGATATGGTGGTGCAGATGTCTGTGGTTCAGCTTCATAGTTTGGTAACAGAGAATCACAATCAATTGAGGTATTTGTCTGTGGAAAACCAAGGATTCTGGGCAAAAATATTGCACAGAACAAAAAAACAAAGCAGGAGTGTCTCCTCATCTGTGGAACAAAAAGACAATATTGTTTTATAGGTTACAGTAACTTCTTTTTAGTAGTTGCCATGTTTGACAAATATCTGCTTTTCTCCAGGGTAGGAAACAGAACAAGCCTACAAAGTTGGGCTTTAATTGCATTAATATATTTTGAAGGAAATAAAATAAAATACCTACATACATTGGCAGAACAGTGCAACAAAGGATACAAGTATTTCCATTTTAAAATATTGAATTATTAATGGAAGTTTAAATTATCTGCTTACATGACAGCAATCAAAGGCTGCATCTGCTGCATTATGGCTTTGGACTAGAAAAGGCTTTAAACAAGCTTCCTTGTTGTTGAGCCAGCAGATTTAGCTTAGCTCCTTCGTTATTCAAGGACTAAGACACAAACCTTGGTCTCTCAAACTGCTTCTTGTAGATATAATCATGACTAGAATGCTCTCTTTTGACTGCTTTGCCTACTCATACTTCCAAGAGACAGACAAGAAATCTATTGTGAAATGCCCTGGAGACCTCTTAAAAGTTTTTCAAAATATTTGTTTCCTGAAGGATTTAACAAAAGACTTCTGCAAAGTCCTTTGGAACTTCTAAACAATTTAAAAATACTAAATTGTTAGCGCATGCTTCCTACAGGTTAAGAACAAATTATACCCAGTACAGAAATTCACAAAAATAACTAAGAGGCAGGACTGAAGTCTAATCTCCAAGGATTGTCAGCAGGAAGAAAATGTATTTTCTTTATAATTCACTTGTAGGACTGACACTGATAGTAAACTGTTTCCAAGAAAGAAAGGAAACTCTTCCCAGCAGTATTCTCAGGTGTTTAATACCAGATTTCATGGCCCATGTTCAAAGTCTAAACATTCAACCATAGCACCACCTAATTTGTAAGACCATTACGTCATATGAATATCTCACTCTTCCAGTTAGAAAAATGCTGATACAAATGTTAAATCACAAGAAGTATTTAATAACACTATTTTTCATCCATGTCTGCTACAGGATTGCCTTGTGTGATACAATAGGCTCTAACAGAAAGAATGGAGATATTTACTTGAGATTTTTTAAAGCATGTCAAACACAACCTAAGAGACGTATTCAATTTGTATCATCTACCTGTGTATCTTAATTTGTGCATGAATGTATAAGACCATTCGGTTTTGCATGTGCTAATGAAATAAGCAACAGAAGCATCTGGAAGCAGAGGGGTAAAACTTCAGAACACAATTCCAAACACCCATGCACTTAACTCTGAACTTAAACAACTTTTTAAAAATCCACTGAGTCAACAGATAATAAAACAGGTGACTGTGAAGTGTTGAAAGATTTCCTATAGGAAGATGATGAAGGTTTGCGTGGTGTCACAACCAGTAAGTGCGGCAATCAGGAAAGCTATATATGCAAGTTATCATGTCTTTAAAGCAGACAAAGACTATCCCTCCCAAAAGTCTCATGAAAATGTCACTTAAATAGGATCTTGGTAAGCATTATGTTTTGGTATCAGTACTCTCTGGGTGTGGTTATCCAATCTCTTCTGACAATTTTGACATGGCCCACCTCTAATTAAATTTTAAATACAGCATGTAGGTGCTATTATATTAACTGATGTGGTAAACAGTGATTTAATATGAACCAGTCCATGTGTTGTTGAAATCTTTGACTCATGGAGAGATGGAAAAAAAAATCTGTTATTAATTAGGTGTTCTATTTCAAAGCAGAGAGTCTTTACCAATAATTCAACTGGGACTGGAAAATTGTCCGCAGCTGCACTCTGCCACAAAAGAAAAGTAGTCTGAAATCTCCTTTCCTCTTTTTCTGGCTAGAAGAGAGCCAGAAACACAAGCACAACAAGTTGAAACACGTCTGAGATGCCTTCTCTTTGCATCAGCTCTCTAATTTAACAGTTCAAGAGCTATCCTAAAGGTCTCATCATGCCATCCTTTGGAATGAGGTTTGAGATGAGGGAGAGAGAGATATTAGCATCTTACAAAATTCCAAGTCCAGTCTTGAGGCAGAAGCAGAAAATTTCCACTGAACTTGAATTCCAATACATATTCAATGCAGTCATGTCATCTTGCATCACAAATTTACCTTTTCTCCATGAAAAATGTCAAGAAACTAAAAGCAAATATTTATAAAATAGAAGCATAGGGTATTCTGGCAAATATTATTTGCAAGCTTCTAATTGGATATAATTAGGAAAAATTAACTGTATCCTCAGTTCCTTCATCTGACGGAAAAGCTGTAATTTTTTTTTTTTTTTAATCAAAGACACAATCGCTTCTTCCTATGAGCCTACATCACCCTCATATTTGCAGTACCTGAGCTGCTACCTTAAGAATCCTCTTCAGCATTTAGTCTAATACGATTTCAGGCCAACAGTTAAATCTCTGGGTGCTAGTTAGTTAGCTACCGCATTCAAAGTCTAGTGGGACTCAGGAAGAGACACTTTGGTGGTTTGCTTCTCCAGAGCCTTGGGCAAACTTCTGAATAGAGACAAAAGTTGTTTGAAAAGCATTTAAATATAGGGCATTTAATTAATATGATAAACACTTTTCTGTAATTTGAAAAACACAGTCCTGGCAAGTCCTGCCAACAGTTTAAGACTTAGTCCTGTATACCCCTTTCTAACCCCATTCTTTATGAGTATTTTTCTCCTTTCTTCTCTCCTCCTCAACGCTCTTGATGAGCCACAGACTTAGTCTTTAGCCTTTGAGAATAAGTACCACCAGTTAGTGTGCACCCTGTCCACCGCATCCCCAACAACACACCTTATCGACCCAGTGCTGATGTGTGGGCATCCTCTGGTCCCTCTATGGTCAGTGTGGAAGAGCTGCAGCTGGGCAGCGCAGGTGGCCCAGCAAGATGAGAGAGAGGAGGTGGCAGGCTCGGCCAATCCACAGCGAGGTGGGGAGCCGGCGTGGCCAATCAGGGCCACTCATGCTTCTGCCCTGGAAATTAGGACACCGCAGGTGGGACTCTCCTGCCCAGATGGGGTGATGACAACACACACTCCTCATGGGTGAATCATGCCCCCTCTGACCTTTAACTAGGCATCTGGGATAGGTAAGGCTTCTGGAGGTTGATAGCCTAGACTAGTATGTGGAATAAAATCTACAGAATTATGCTATACTAAAGACTTGCTAATATTTCATGAGCAGTTTCACTTTTTTACTCGTTTCTTACAGGTGGAAAAGACATGGAAAATTCCAATCATCGTAATACTGCCAAGCATTTTCTCAGAGCAAAGAGTTAATGAGGCTGTTTTATCTGATGTACCTTGTGGGAAGGATCTGAAGTCACTGCATCAACCTGCATTAAAAATGAAACTTTTTTTTTTTCTCTTCAGAAGCATTTCCACAAAGTCTCTGCTGAAGATTGGGAGAAGTCCAAAAGCTGGATGACATACAGAATAGAACAGAACAGAATAGAATAATTTCAGCTGGAAGGGATGTACAATAATCATCTAGTCCAACTGCCTGACCAGTTCAGGGCTGACCAAAAGTTAAACCATGTTATTGAGGGCATTGTCCAAATGCTTCTTAAACACTGACAGGCTTAGGACATCACCCACCTCTCTAGGAAGCCTGTTCCAGTGTTTGACCACACTCTTGGTAAAGAAATGCTTCCTAATGTCCAGTCGAAACCTCCCGTGGCACAGCTTTGAACCGTTCCCACGCATCCTATCACTGGATACCAGGGAGAAGAAATCAGCACCTCCCTCCCCACTTCCCCCTCTCAGGAAGCTGCAGAGAGCAATGAGCCCTCTCAGCCCCCTTTTCTCCAAACTAGATAAACCCATAGCCCTTAGCTGCTGCTCAGGACATTCCTTCCAGCCCTTTCACCAGCTTTGTTGCCCTCCTCTGGATGCATTCAAGGACCTTAAAAATATGACAGACATTTCTATTTAACCAGGGAATACCAGGAAATCCATGAACAAAAAATTGTTCACAAGAAACTTCTTCAGCTTCTTGATGTTTAGGCTTTTAAAATGTACTTAAAATTCAAAACGCTGATAGCATTTTAAGAACAGTATTTATGATTAAGATTTAGTGTGTTTAACTAACTGTATTCTCTTTCAGTTAATCACCTTTAATTAATGAGTAGCATTTTACTTACATTATTCCATTATGAAAGACATTACTTCCTATCTGCTACTATCCATTGGGGAAGAGATCATAATCTTCCTTCTCTCATTGTACCACCAAACTTACCATTGCTACCAATGTTATAAATAGTAATGAAAATGCACACTACACACCACATATGCAATAGCATGCTAGCAACACCATCAAATAAATGATACAGTAAAGGAATGTCAACTGATTGCACCAGAAACACATAACAAAGAGATGGGATCTTACAAACGTGTATATGCAAGACCTCCTTCACTGCCAGCTAGGAGATACTGAGAGGTAACCAGAGGAATCAGAACTATTACTCCAGGCTACTCTGAGCAGCAATGAGGACTCCATGAATATTTGGTTTGACAGGCAGATATATAAATGTCAGACAATGAATTGCTGTAATCTCAGTAATATTATGGTTATAAAGAAGCACAGATAAGACAAGCAATATGCTTATGTTGGTTGTAACACTAATAAAATACTATATTGAATAAGCTGGTAAAGACTCAGACCATTAGTTTACAATCTGAGAGCTGGAAACCTGCTGTCCCAGCTCTTACACAACATATTGCTTGTGGTTTATTTCAAAGGAACAGTATTTCCATTGAATCAAACATAGGACACAGATTCAGTATTATTTTACCTGTACTTCAGAACTGCCAGTTAAAGAGTCTTCTTCAGGTCTCCACGCTTGAAAGGACAATACTGAGATCATAAATTAAATACTGACTGAACTAGTGGTGAATTCCTGACTCTGATGAAACCATGATTACGAAGTTTGCTACATACTGAAACTACTGTGCAAGCGCAGATCAACCCTCCGCTGTATGCACATGGACTTCCCTGGTGCTTGGAATGCCTTCAATGCTTATTCCTGTGGGAATCTTAGACACCTTAGACATTTTTTTCTTTTTTAGATCTCTGATTGTGTGGTAGCCCATATAGAGTTATCTGGTCTTTCTTTAAAATAATTACGTTAGACTTGTCCCATGAAGGGTGAGTCAGTTCATTTTAGGAACAAGTCAGGGAACATGAGAGAGAGGCCAGAGTACAGAACACTGAAAGGAAGGGGATCCCTACTGGGCAGTGGGTGAAAATTTTAAAGGGTACATGGTGGACAAAGGGGAAGCCAGCTACTCACCTAAGCAAAAGAGTATTTTCTTGACTGCAAACCCTGGCAAAGTTTTCCAGAAATATTTTGTTTCTACTAAAAGCTGTCTAAACCAAATCAGACCAAGCAGCTTGTTTCCTTTTTCTCCACTGACATTAGGACCTCTAACTGCCTTCATGACCCTCAACAGCCTTCAGCTTGCTCTCTGCAACTTCTGAGCCAAAGACGATTTTTGATATGGTAACTTACATTGCAACTGGAAATGCTAGAAAGCATAACAAAGCTTCAGCTTACGTGAACATATGTTTAAATGACAAGGTAAAAAATGTGAGGGTTATTTTTGTCAAGGCCTGGTATCTTTAGCAAACTGCTTTGATGTTTCCAGTATGCAGTATTGGTATACCATTGAGTCTCGGACTTTGCAAGAGAATTGACAAACTATCTGTTTGGATACCTCAGGTGCACTGGGAGAAAATGAATAATAAAACAGTAACCACTCCAAAATTATTTCAGAGAAAATGTGTATAAGAAGTGGTCTTACTGATATGAAGAGGTGAGATTATAACCAAGTACCTCTTTTTGTTGAGCACTCCAGTCTGACTCTATGAAACTATAAAAGTGAGTGGGAAGGGAGAGAAAAAAACTTTATTTCTCCCAAACACTATTTTCCATAATTCTGACAAAGAAAAAAATTACTGAACATCCTTGCCTCCTCTTAAGTGCCAGCTGCCTTCTCAAGCTCTCCTGGTCCTGTTTTTGTTTCTTCCTTGCTCAAAGAGGGAAGGCTAGGAAAAATTCCTATAAATGTTAAAAATAAAATTTGCTTTCCTGACACCTAATTTGACAATCACAAGAAATTTCTGTAATATCCTACATTTCATCTCCAAATGAAAGTGTTTTGCTCAGTGTACAGTATTAGTGCTATTAAGAGGAAGTTATCATTGCTGCAATCCTCCAGCATACTTTCTGTAACTTGAAGGTACTCAACTGAAGTTATTTTGAAACACATTCTAGTCTAAATTTGGTGGTGAGGATTCTTAATAGGCTATGTGAATTGTATCATAATGATCACATGAAGAGATATATTTATTTACTTTTCCTTCAAAACCATTATTTCTTCTGCCTTATACAAGCGTGTCAATATTTATATCCTATTTCCAAGGCCTTTAAGTATTGCCACATTTTTTATTTATAAGGGAACATTATACTTCCTACGTTCAATAATTCTATTCCTTTCTTAAAATTACACCAACATATAATATGGTAGAATTACTTGCTGCTCAAAATAGCTCTAGCTATAAATAAGTATAGTGTTATTCTTCAGAAAAAGAATATTACATTAAAATAGTACATTGTAAGAGCCAATGCGTAACTCTGATAATTCAGCAAACCAATAATTTATATGTTTTTCTAGAAAAAAAAAAAGATATGAAAATTATCCTTTCTCACGTATTAAAATTTTTCAACTCCTCCTTGTCTTTAATTTCTTGTCTTTGCTCATGTTAGCTCTTTTCTTGTCTGATTTAAACCCTGCTGACGTTAGTGCAAGTCTGGTACTCTATAAATAACAATAATGGTTCACACCCTGAAAGTCCTAGTTAGACGATGTGACTGGGAGCCTTCCATGAGAATTAGTGAGCAAAAAAAAAAGTTTGACTTGACTACAAAAGAGTAGAAAAGGAGTCCTCAAATGGATTACTTCTACTGAACTTTTTTGCCACAGTAGAAGTGAGGGCAAAAAAGACTGTGCACACAGTGCCATACACTTCCGTGCTGCTCAGGAGAAACACCTGACATGAACAGCACATACAACAGCAATGACACAGGAACATTGCGTCATCTTATCTCATGCATTGTGCAAGCTAACAAATAGCATTTTCCCTATGTGCTTTTAAGGTGAGTGCTTGGGCGTGGCTGCAAACATACACAATACTTCATATAAGTCACAGTGACTACCATTTGTTAGTGATTTACTAGACCTTATATTCAGATTTAAGTAAATGTAAACATCTGCTCATGAAATGGAAGATGTTATAGAATAGGGATCCCACTACTGAGATATGCAGTCCAAAATAAAACTGGAGCCTTAATATTAACAACCAAAATTCATTTTTTTCAGTCACAGAGAAGCTAGATGGTCTCTCCTACACATATCACCTACTGGTATTACTGAAAAATTCTCCTTGTATGTAATTTGTATCTATGGGTCCAGAATACTTCAAGCACAGCTGAAATATGTTTAGAGGCTTTTTGTTAAGTCCCTGTGGCCTAAAGGATTCACCTGTATAATGGAGTTGCTGCAACACATACATATACATGTGTGGTCCACTCATGAGTGAGCAGCTAGGGTTCAGTAATGTAAGTTTAGCTTTAGAGCTTTTACCAATCTGACAGTACTGGCTCAAAATTCAAATAGCTACATGATACATAACACTGACTGATCACTTCACTGATGCACTCTCATTCATTCAAAAATTTTGACTGCTTAGGCTAATTGAGTTTTGGCTAATTTAAGAGAAACGTTGTTGCATGTCCGTAACTGAAATGTGCACTACTATATGATTAGACAGTGCACAAATCTGGTATTAGTAAGGATAAAGCTTATTGAAAGAGTTTATTTCACACTAGTGGACGTTCCTTTCAACTTCAAAATCGACTTAAACACTTGGGATCCACTTCTTTGAAACTGTAACTAAAGGAGATGTTACTTATCTTTATGTCAATCTATACAGGATGTTCCTAGGTAATGGAATGTGATTGTAGCTTTGGGAGGGTCTCACGTTCATCATTTATAGAAGCCAAAAAGCAGCCATCATAGAAAGAGGCATACTTTTTTGACAGGCAGAGAGGTTGCCTAATTTTGCCTAACAACATGTGCACAACTACTTGGATACAAGAACAACGGGCTCATGTTGTTTCTGATAATATCAGATTTCCAAGCAATTGCCAGTTAACAATATATTTTCCAGGACAAGGTATTAGATATTGTACAGGTTTTCAGAAATAAATAACACTTCCACTGCACCTTTTCTATTTGTCTCTAAACACGCCTTGCAAACAGTAATGAAGTAATCCCCACAGCTCCTTATGAGGCAAGGAAGTATTATTATTTGTACCTAATTCTACAGATGAGGAAACCAAGTCACAGAGGGATTAAGTGACTCGGCCAAGGTCATATAGAAAGTCTGCTGCCACTCATGGCATGCGTCAGTCCTTGTCAGCACTCAGTGACACTCCCTGAAAAGTTCACTCAACCCCTTTCTCTGCGTAGGCCAGCATCTTTAAGATGTCCTAAGTATCATCTTCCACCCTAACCTTGACTGAAAGAAGAAACTTATCAGCCCAGGTCAGAGTTAGGCTGAGCATGATCCCCAGTGAATGGTTTTCCTGCTGTTTCATTTAGGACTCCTGATTATCTCCAAGATTCTACTTTATTTTCACCTCTGCCAGGAATTCCTCCTAATAGACTCCTTTAATTTAAAACTATGTAGCTCGGCAGGGCAATATTGGACAGACCATGCAATAAATACACGCAGTAATTATTTTCAAAACTATATATGTATTTCTCTCAGAACACACCCAGGAAACAAACCTCCCAATTTCTACCCCTGCACTTAAAAAAACCCTACCTTCCTTCTCTGTGCAATATAAATCAGCTCAAAGTTTCATACTGTTCAGGTCATACTATGTGTGTATATAGATACACATACAGACAAATCACAAATAGCAGAATACCTCCTGAATAGATGCTGTTATACTATAAATGGAAATCTCTATGTATATAATCCTTATAGTAAAAAATAGCAAGAATAGTCTTAAAAATTAAAACTCACATGCTAAACTATTTCACTTTTACAGTACCTTTCCAACCAAAACCTCTGACGTATTTTTATGTGTAAGCATTTATGTGATGCATTTCACATATTATTATTTAATTGTGTGTGTATCAGAATAGTTAGTGTACTCAGTTTGGGTGATGAAAAACTTAAGTGCACTTCATGTGCCTTTCTTCTTGCTGGTAAAGCAGAAACCTGAGCTTCATCTTAGATCTTCAGTTGCCCAAACTTTGTCTTAAGAAATTTCTTCATATTGCCCTCATTTTATTTTTTCTGTTCCTGAATTTGAACAAACACCCTGAATCTCTTGTTTCAAAGCTCTACTTTGTGCATGTAACAATGGAATATTCTTTTTTTTTTTTTACTGTTTAATAGTTTGTTAAATCATACACTTTGGAATTTCAGAAGACCCTGATACCACAAATACCTTTTGTAATTTAATTTTCTTTTAACTTACATTATGTTATTTTGAATCTCATATGCATCTTGGGAAACAGTCTTTCCACTGAATGCCGGTCTTTGTAAGATCTTTGTTGATCTTTGTAAGATCAACAGGGCAGACAATAAATACAGCAACCAACTCTGTGGAGTAAAAAAACAGTCAATGTGAATTTGGGGAGATTGTGGTTAACCCACAAGAAGTTAGCTGTGTTGGATGGGGAAGAGAGAAACGTTACTCTCTTATCTGTGTTAAACTGTCAATTGAGAAACTGGACATAGCCCATGAGTCAGCAATTAAATATGGGCCTCCTCATACACAGTAAAGGAATTAACGTGGGTACATATATGGGCCACAGAAGTGATCTGTGCCTTTTTCACACAATGAGGAAGAGAAAACATCATCCTCATCCCCTGTGACCCACACAGTGAACACTGCATTTTGCACAGTTTAAACAGAAATGCTGAGATTCAGCCACAGCCAAATCAAGGAGCCCAAGAATGAATCAGTATGTTGAAGACTCAAGACCACATTAACAGCTGTTTCTTCTATGCTGGTCATACTAGATTTCTAGTGCTGCATCAGACTGCTGAGAACCCGCTTCCCCTCCCTAATCTTCTTCAAATTCAGGTCTAGGATTCTTGCATTCTTTATAACCTGTCTCTACTCAAAAGCAATCCTACACCAATAATAGCTCAGTCCCTCCATTATATTAGTAGAAAAGGAGAGCTGCTCTTGGATTTTTCTTTTACTGATTCAGTAATCCACCTTTTCAGTTCATGCATTAGTAGTGCTCCTCCAAAACCAGGAGTGCCTTTTCTTTGGGGACAGAAAGTCATTTTGTAAACAAAAGAATAGGTACAAGAGCTGGGTGAGCTGCCATCCATTCCTTGCTCTGGCACAAATTTCCTGTGTGACTCTAGCAAGTCATTAATCTCTATATGCCTCATCTAGAAAATGGGATAATGATATTTAACTATTTCATTGGGAGGCTTAATGGTTGGGAAATGTGCTGAGCTCCTTGGATGGAAGGAAGCTGCTGTCAGAGTAAACATTAACAGCATGATTATGTTTGGTGGGAAGGTTTTAGGACAGTCGCTTTGTAACATATCAATATCACAATTCTGCATTACACAGAAAAGCCTGGCTAATCAAGTGAGTCACTTACTGAGAAATTTGTGTTTTACTTCACTTGTGGTAGCTATGCATACTGTCTGGACCCCAAAGTCAAGACAAATTATTAACACTCTGTAAGTCTGTGGAAAGAGATACCTCCTTTAGAGAATCACACAACTTTTCTCTAGTCTTAGGATCTAACTGCAAGCATCAGTCTACAAAAGGTTTAGAAACATGCCTACAGGCTTTGAAATTTGCTACAGACTAGAACATCCCACCATGTGACAGACCAGAGCCATATAGAGGAACACAGATATTATTTCCTTGTTGATTTTTCCTCTGATATTCTGGAAAACAATGGGTCTTGAACTAACAGATCTGGCATTCACGTACTCTTAGATGGCAACACAGCTATGGATTCTGAATGCATTTGTGAAAAAATAATTCATTCAGTCAGTGGGAACCACAGATTCTTAAATCTTAAATCTCTAAAAAAAACCACATACGCTTTTTTGGAAGTTCTGTATAGATGTAGGTACCTAATGTTAGACACATACTCAGCAGTTCTAACTTCCCAAAGCCTCACTTGTCTCCAGTGTCTCATCATCTCCCTCATTCTCATCAATATTCCCTGGGTGGTTTTTTTTTTTTCAGGTTTATATTCCTTTAATTGAGAACAGGGTGTGACATCAAGTACTCTTCTATACTGCTTTTGGCCAGCATAAAAAAAATGTCATGACTATCTCCTACAACCTCACAATGCTTTAGAAATTTAACTGAATTTTCTGTAGGAAACATTATCTGTCCAGAGGAGATCCATATTTCAGAAAAAAAAAAAAACAACGAGTTTTTGGGATAAATATGAAGTTCACATATTGTTCTGTCAAGCACAGGGCAACTAGCTAGGTAAACAATTTTTAAGATTTCATTACACCATTTTGCAACCTCTCCACAGCAACACAGCTGGATACAGATATTCTTAAACCTAAGTCACATTTCATGGTTTCATATCTTACAGATCAGGAGATGCCACAACATGGTGCCTGTTGAACTGCTGTATCGTTGGAAAGTGAGCAATACTGAGTGGAGCCAAAAGATGTAATTTAAATAGATTTGTAGGTAGCTACACTTTTGATTTCCATCACCAGATGACTTGATTCACATCCACCCAAGTAAAACAAAAGACCAGTTATGATATGTAAGTGGCCAGAACTCATATAATGGGCGAATGAGTTAAAATATTCATTCTACAACCAGCACCTTGGGAAACACACATGGGGTAATTAGTTGAAGTCTCGGAAGGAAGAAAAATTTACCATTTACTATTAAAAAACTCAAACACAAATGAGTGTGGAAACAGGAATTTGTAACACAGGAACACTGTGGTTATTTCTGCTTGGCAGAATCTGAATAATGCAAATTCTGTTGGTAGCAGTACATTAAGTAGATGACAAATTATGAATTATTATGTTAAGGTTACAAATTAGATGTAGCAATACCTGAATGGACCGCTCCTGTTCTCTTACTGTTTTCTGTCTGTTTCTGTGCTCTGGTAAGCCTTTGTGACAAGAATAATTTTAATATATATATCTTCTAAGAAGTTCAGTACAGTTTGTCTTGCAAGACAAACCATTGCAAATGTACTACAGGAGACGGTATTAAACCTCTGAAAATCTCTTGGATTAACTTTACTCCAAATTTTAAAACGAGAAGGATTCACCTGTCTTGCAGATTGCTGTAAAATAGATGTACTGTGACAAGGCCTACCCGACACCTAAAACTGATCATCCACTAAAGCTGGGGCTTTTCTAGTATGTGTTTACAGTCTAGAATCTGTGGTTTTAAAATTAAATCAGGTCATGTAAGTTCCAAATATTCTCTTTCAGCAAAAGGAATGCAGTAACTACACTGTATAAGCTGACATCACTGACAGGTCTGTACAAATCTACACTTGCTTATAACAACACAGAGATTTACAACTGAGAACGAGCCCTACTTTTAACTCAGAAGGCAGTGTCTGCCAGCAGGATCCAACACTCAGTGGAGAAAAATGTGAGCTTGGCATGACTAAGGTAGGCATTAGAAGATGTACTGCTGGGAGTGGATAAACTGGAATGGGCAAGGTCGAGAGTATTAAAATTTGGCCTATTTCTTCTACTGAAATACTCACTGAAGGATTGTACAGGGACAAGGTACCATACAGTTGGTATTTAAAAAATAGTAAAAATAAACCACTCTTCAAAAAAAGTGTTAGGAAGAAGAATGTATATCACAAGTTCATGCAAATTAGGAATTAAGAAAATTTAGGAAAATGTGAAGAGGCATTTAAAACACTGAAGGAAGAAGTTACAGATTACTTATTTTCCCCTGAATATTGCTCTTGATATGTATTCGGCTATACGGGTGGAAAGAAAGGATAGAATATTGTATATCGTGCCCAGCTCATTTTCAATGATTGTCTTTCCAACTGATTTGAACTGTGTGAAATTATAAAGGACATACCATATCGCTACATAAACTACTGTGCCAAGACTGTGGAGCTCTTAAATTGCACAGACTCTTGTGCCTTGCTAAGAAGGTAGGAGCATACAATGACTGAAACGAGAAAACTAAAAGGGGAGAAAGGGAGCCAGAGAAGTAAGTCCTTCACAGGACTGAGCCCCTCAAGTAAGAATTATAAACAGTATGGAATTTCCAGTTTAGCATTTTCAAAGCTCCAGCTGTGAGTGACCCTAAAGCAGCTCTAAAGGACTGAGAAGAATACTAACCACTGCCTTCAAATACAGCTCTTTCCCATTCAGCTTTTGGCAAGAGGAATGAGTAGGTCTTTGAAAGTCAAGCTATTTTCTCCCCATATAACCCCCCCATACAGACAGTTACAAGAGCAGGTCATAGATAATTAACACAATGATCAATGGCCTAGTTACCCTATGAATGGTATTTGCTTCTTTTTCCTGTATCAATATCAAATGTTTAATGGGTAACTATAGGACGTCTATAATTTCAGAGCACAAAAATAAACTTTCATTATAATTCGTACTTGTAATGTATGGTGTTAATAAGTTTAGAGTAGAAAAAATAACTTTCTTTGTAATTCATATATAAAATACACCTCAAATTTTAATGTTTATGTGGTTAGCTGCAAGGTACCTAGAGTTTTATACATTTATAATTAATACTTTAAAAGTGTTTAAGTGTCTTTTAATTGTAGAGGGCCACTTTGTTGGAAGGGTGCAACCCAAAGTTCAAGTGCTGACACTGACCTGTGTGGTGATGACTTGGAGCCCTAGGGAACTGGGAAGTGCCTTAATTTATTATGATGCTGGCCGAGACACATCACAAAATTTTCTGGCCTCTTGGTTAATGGTGACCTCAGACTCTCATTCTCTCACTAGAGAAACACAAGCTAGTTAGCATACACATGTTCCTCAGTATGCTGTGGCAGCTTCATGAAAATGAAATGTAGAGGAGAAAAAAATTTTATAGGAAATCTGAGCAAATTCATTTGAAGGCATCCCACCCATAAGGTTCGCCAAAAAAAATATTTAAAAAAATCATTTTTTATTTGAGCAACACAGTACTGTCAATTCTCATGATTGAATAATTAATTTCTTTGGGGCCAGAAGAAAAGTGATTACATAAGAATATCAGCTTCCCTTTTTTACTCTAGTTATGCAAAAAAAAAAAAATTAAAAAATCATCTGTATTTTAAATACTGAAAACAGTTATTATTATTTTCCAAACCTCGTAGCTTTGTATGGTTGAATTTGAAAACTCAGTGCTTTTGCTTTTCTAGCTAAATGATGACCCTCCTGTTGTAGAACTCCCTCACACCTAAAATGATTATTCCCTTGGCTTTGGCTTAGGAGGTTAGCCATGATACAGCCACTGATGTGCAATGTTGTTTGTGGAAATGACAAACTGGACTTCTTGTAGGTGGTTGAGAGAGACCTTTCACATAATTAAATAAATATATTAGCAGTTCTAAGAAATTGTTAAGAAATGCCAGTAACAGTAAATGAGAGCAGTAATTTCCATTTACTGTTAAAACTGGAAGCCTATGTTCAAATGTCTTTGAAAGACAAAAATGTGGGTAGGTTCTTATTTTAATCAGAGCATTTTTGACCCTCTCCTTGCATATCAGAAATCCCATGAAATAAAAATTTTCAAACTTTGGGGTAATACAAGACCTAGATATTCTACATAGGCCGCAGCATTGCTGAGCTAGATGTTTTTCACTATGGTGAAAAGTTTGGAACAGGGTGCAACTGGGAGTTTATTATGGCAACATGGGAGCAGGTTTAATCCTAACAGTCCTAAAGAAATATTGGTCCAGTACAACCCATCTAACCAAACAGGAATGGTGGATAACAACTGAGGTAATCTCTGAAATCAGAAAAAGAGCAAAAAGATGGGAGACGGATGAAAATCGCATCTATGTACGTTTCAGTCTCCAGTACTTAACCACCACAGCAACCCAGAAACTAAAATGGAAAGTGTAGCATTAGTGGCACTCTGATTCCAACATGCCACAGCTATTTATTTTGAGAGAGAATGTAGAAAGAAGAGGGAGGGATTTGTGAGGGAGCCGAGGGAGTGCTCTGTGTTTCGCCATATCCTGTTTTGAATAGTTTCATTAGGCTTACCCTACAATTAATTTTAGGAACAGATCTTGCAGCACCCTAAGGATATCTACTCTTTCCTGGCTCTATGCTCCAGAAGCTCACACTGAACTGATGAGACTTCTAGACCATAAACTTTTTCCAAGCTCATCAACAGTCAATAAAGCAAATTATTTGCTGCATCCCAAAGTTCTAGATGATAGCATTAGCCTTGAACTGGACTGTTGTGGAGTTGGTAGCACACCTTAGTAACCTGAGTTACCTCCTACTTAATGACCTATGACCTATTGATACTATTTTGGAGCTTAGACTGAGAAAAAATGAAAACTTTCGAGAAATTGTTTGCTTGACACACTGAAAGCCAGTGGATCCTACAAAACCGAAGTGCTAATGAAGAATGAAAATGAAAAGCATAGCATATACTATATGAGGGCCTAACGTACTTTTACTTAACAAGGCTAAAAACCATAGACAACCTATAAAGCATGTTCAGGATATTGGAAAGACTAGAAGCAAGTTTGTAAGTACAGAATCTACAGCTGCTTCTTCGAATATTTTTTCCTAAAAAATACCTACTTCTAAAAAAATAATAAAAGGTTGAATTGAACGTGAGAGAAAACGTATCATTAACTGTGTTGAAGTTTTAAGTAGATGGGTTTTTCTGGTACTGAATAAAACCAGGTTCCTAAAAATGAAGCTTGGGAACCAGTAACAGCAATGTCACTGATAGTACCAGCAACGGTAATTATCCTCTCCACTTGCAAGCATATCAAAATGATACCTAGTGTTATGAAAATAGGAGGGTGTCTGCTTCAATCTATCTGCTAATCTAGATGAAGGACCCTTCTATGCTCAGAAATAATAGGACAGGAGAGGTGTGGATACACATATATATGCAAAGACGACTATTTATTTATATGGCCTGGGAAACAAGAAGTTAGGTGTGACGTGCTTGAGCAATGCCTACTATCATTTCTGCAGAGAGCTTGCTACACTGAAATCAGTCCTGTGATAATTATTTCCAAGGCCTTGACTGGGTGGCATTGCATCATAACTCCATTTTCAACTTTATATCCAAACCATTTTTGCAGTTCCAAAAGTAGATTCATCCCAAAGCACTTGACAGATGTATGATGACAGGAAATGTATTTTAAGAAAAAGATGGGGAAGAACACAAATGACACAGGAAGAGGCAGGTGGCACGGATCAGTGGCACTGCACATGGTATACTTTTTCTGTATTGATATATTATGGGAAGTCTGATGCATACCAATATATGAACACGGTTAGATTGGTAACAGAAAATAACAATAATTGTTTCATCTCCATTTATTCACCTTCTTTGAAGCAGCAAAAGAAAAAACTTGCTGTGTGGCTCAACTAATTAATTTATATAGGTAAAGATTTCTCAATTACTTGGAACTAGAGCTATTTCTTGGATGTGAGCTGCTTTCATGTTTTAGGCATGAGTCCATCTCAGCATAGTTAAGATTTATTATTGCTGACAGTCAATAATTTCCTTATATCCTTAGCTTGTTAGCCACTTCTAAACTACCCAAAGGAACATTATTATGCAAGAAATCATATACTAGCACAAATTTGATGTATTTTTAAAACCAATGTATAAAATGGTCAGTCAGGAAATACAATTCCTATCTGTATCTTCACCAAGCTTTCATAAGCCAAACATAAAGACTTTTTAAAAATTTATTTACAGTAATTACTATTGGATTAATTCTGGAATTTTTGATCCTCAGAAGTATGTATAAGATCACAGGATCTGACTTAACATTTTTAAAAGATGATCATCTAAATGATCATCTGTATGACAGTGCAGATCTTGTCATACAAACACAGCAATTGGGACCATAGAGGAAAGAATAACTGAAGAAAATGTTTTCTTCAGAAACAAAATAACAATTACAACAGAGTAGTCCAATAAAAACAGCATCCAGAAAAGGTCTGCTCATACATTAGAGATTTTGGGAATGATGCTATTATTGTTACCTGGCTACTTCTGATAAATTAGTTATGCTCGCTTCATTGTTTTAAAATAAACAATCACCAGTAGAATCTTCAGCCTTATAAATCAAGGAGATCCATAAAGGTGTACCTACTCCTAAAAAGCATCAGTAGCTTAACTTAAGCTTAATTAAATAAGAATTTAGTAAAGAGCTGTTGATAAATGCAGTAGAAAGAATGTGAATGTGATCACCTAAAAAGACACTCCTTTTTTCTCCTGTCCTGAGAATTCCTGAAGAAGTTGAAGAATTTACCTGAAAATTGAAAAAATCTCCCTTATGACCTAGTCTGACTGTCTCAGATTGGATGAAGGAAATATGTTCTGTAAATTTGACTGTAGATTAAAGAGTCCAAATACCAAAGACCGAGCAAAAATATTTTGAAAAATTTGCCCGTCAAACCCCCAAAATGCGTCATTGTCAAGTAATATTTCTGACAATAATTTAATGAGGAGGTTTAATGATCCACGATGGAATCTGATAATGTGAACTGTAATCCAGAACAGACAACTGATTAGGATGGCTGGATCTCAGACTCAGGCAGTCCTCCTGATTCTAAGCAAAGTCTGGCTGAACCTATATTAGTGCTATAGTTCAGACCAGGAGTACACTTTCACATTACCCCTTGTAATCTATCCTAGGAAAATCTATCTTATTCCTCTTTTCTTAAGGTTCTTCACAGATCTCATTATAGTGCGTCTAGCCTTGGCAATAACCATACTATGTCCCATTTTGCCTGATCCACAAGGTCCTTATAGATGCTGAGTCAGCATCCCTAGCTAACTGTTCACTCCTCTTTCTTTTATTAAGAGATAGCTGTCATACCCTATCAAGAAGGAATCTTCTAAGTGTAGGTTAAATAATTTTTTGGTGGTAATCTATTCTCACACTTTGTGTAAGTGTAAATGACTTTTCAAATATTTTAGAGTCTGGAAGTTGCTTTGTTCATTGGTCTAAAATAGCTTGACTTTGACGACAGACACAGAGTGAAAGATTTCTCTCAAGTTTCTTTGCAGAAGGCTATTGATGAGCTACAGTGAGTGGGTAACATGGAGATGCTGTATGTATCTATTGGGCTCAATTCCTACTAGACTGACTAATTTAAAGAGGTTTTAATTTCACTGGATAATGAATTAACATTTTCAAGCACTTAGACTCTTTAAATTTGTAAAAATAAAAAGACACTTATTAAACAAATAAAGAAATATGTTTGCAATCAGAGGCAGTAAACTTACTAGAGCAAGGGTTATGACTGCTTATGTCATCATACTCAACACAAGAACACCTTCTTGGGGCTTCTAGATATTACCTTAATACAAATACATTAATATCCAGATATGGACTTGGAAGGCACAAGAGAAGCCCACAAAGAGACTATTTAACCATGGCCTTTCTCAGTAGAATCAGCTGATCTTTATTGTTTAATATTCAAAGGTCTCCTCCAGATGTTCCAGGATTGGGATGTGTGTCTTGGCACTTGGGACTTGTCAGTCAGTTAGAGTCTCGAGAGTTCCAAAGGTATTCCCTGACTGTTTCCCAAGCCCTCCCTTTCATTCTGCATAGCAGTGAGAAGTCACCACAGGATGTGTTCTCATGATGCTACGTCACTGAGTTTTCACTTTCAAAGGCAGAAAAGCAGGCGAGGTCCCACTCCTTCAGCAGCTAACGCTATAAGGAATAACCAGGTAACAATTTGTGTTCAGTATTCTTAAAATTTTTTCATGGTGAACTTGAAATCTCTCTACTATAAGGAAAAAAAAACAACTTACTTTCTACAGACTTTCTACAGAGATGGGATGATGTCTTTCGTTTTCTTTCAAAATACTAAGCATGCCTGTAATCATATCTGAAATAAATTAAAAATTCAACTGAGAAATGCACATCAACAATTTAACCCTAACACACGATCATTTTGCTTAGAAATTCCTGTAGTACACTCTATCCAAAGATATTATGACACCCGCTATTTACATAATGTAACAACATAAAATACAAAAATACTTAATGCCTCTAATACTGTATTTTGGGGGTGGTGGTGGTGTTATTCCCATGGCAATAGTTGGAAGTGCATTATATTTAGTATAGCTATGTTTTCAGGCACATCTATACTCATCAGTCTGCAACTGTTTGATCGGGAGAGTCTGTTAATGCCTACCAACATCACTCCCAGAATGATGCTGGTAGGCACCAACACCAATTCACCCCCCAAACAAAAGCATCTGGCTTCTGTCTGGCATTCCCATTGCATGGCAATAGATAGAAGTGCAGCAATGGATAAAATCTGTAATGGATAAAGCCTCAGAACAACTAACACATCACACATCCTTTGGTAGTGCAAGTAGCTATACTGCCTGATTTGCAAAGACTGCTCATTACAGATATCAGACAAAGGACCTAGAGGCTGAAGACAAAACATTTCTACTGAGGCCTCTTAACCTTTCCTTTTTGACCTTTTTTTTCTTTTTCATTCTTAATCGCTTTCCTGCAACATCACTAACAGAACATGGTCTTCCTGTTTGAGCTGTGGCTTATACCAACTTTCTGGCTTGCACAGTCCACTTATAAACATTCATGTCCTTCTAGCAAAGCTTTCAGTCCTGAGGCTTGATTAACAAACCAGGCCTTGGAACATGCAAAATTCTCCATCCTATAGACCGAGCCATAATTTTTACTAGACTGTGGAATCTTTGTTTTCTTAAGTACTGTCAGGTACTTTAGTCTCACATGTAGTATTCCAGGTATGGCAAAATGAGTGACATATCAACAATGACATGTGATTTCATAGATGAAGTAATAACATGAGAATACACACAATTCCTAGTATTTTGAGGAGGAGAATCTGTTTTGGAGGACAGTGGGAATGGAATATACAAAGTAGTCCAATTCCTATCATTGTTTCATTGTCACATAACCCTGGGTATAAGGGGAACACAGAGACCTGAGCATAGAAGAAAACGCAGAAATGAACTGAAGACAGCATAGCAACAAAGAGCTCCGAACAGTCGAGGGACAGGCATGTAAACAGAGCCTGTTCACAGAGAAGCATGACTCACAGGGTACCTTTCTGTGAAATGAAAGAAAGCTGTCCCCGGTGTGTGTGCAAGCCATGCAGTTTACAAGACCAGTAAAGTGCACATGCTCTATACATTGGATAAATACAGCTGTCCTCAAGAGAACACGTTTTTCTGAAATAAATAAACAATCTACTTCACACTAGTAGTATTCCCTTTCGTATACCAGTCATGAATATGCTTTGAACTCAGAGTTTACTTAATTACAAACACCTATCTAGTTAACTAAGGCAAAGATCATGTGTTTTTGAAGTGGTCACTCTTGTCCTTCGATTTAATTGTCCCCTTGTCTCTTGATCATGATGTTAAGCCTAAATGTAAGATTATCACCTCTGAGAGGAAGAGACCGAGTATTATGCCTTTGAAGCACAATGAATCCTAATTAGGTGTAATCAATAGTAATTATAGTTACGTAATGGAAAATAGGAAGGTGAGGAGAAGGAAACGGCTGAGATCACAGTAATTAGTTTGTATTTGGATAGATAGGAAAAACTAGTGTGAGAAGCTGGCCACCCGAGGAAACAGATACCTATTTATTTGCATTTTCCTTAGAGTGGAAGCAGCTAAATTAAAGTGTACTAAGTGTCACACTAAACATGATTTATAACTTTAACAAGCTCTGGAAGTGAAGCTGTACTTTCTACTTGAGGTACCTGTATCTCTGAGGGTTTTGCTGTGCTAACCTCTTTGGAATGCAGCAATTACCACCTATGTGGCAAATTGGAAGTGTTAGATTCCTCTGCTAGTAATCCACTCCTCCATTTAGCCAGAGGACAGGGAGGAGAAGGAGGTGACTCTAAGCAGGGGAACAGTCAGAGCCACGGAGTATTCTACAGGAAGGGCAAAGCAGCACTAGGCGTTAACCTCACAATATAAGATTTAAAACCCTCCTCACGGAGTGTGAAAGCCCTGTATAACCATGAGATAGAAGGTAATTTGGACAAAAATGGGAATCGAGCTCTGTGACACTTCTGATCTAATGCATTACGTTCCTACTGACTACTGAACTCTGGCATTCCCAGAAATGGTTGCTCAGTTCTATTTTGCTAACACAAGATAGGTTTGGGTTTTCTGCTTTTTTTTTGTTTTTGTTTTGTTTGCTTTCTGACAGGCTCACACTTAAATGCTACACACTCAAATGATAATTTCATACTACAGCTATTTTTTTGCTTTCAAGTCCAAGGAACAGTTACATTACATCTGTGTAATGGTATCAGCATACATAAATATACACATTTGTAAATAAATAAACAAATATCAGCACGTATTAGCATAATACTACCACCTCAGGACTCAAACTTTACAAGTAAAACAATGTTTTATCTCCCAAATAGTTGTGGATAAAAGGCATGGTTTCAGAATGGATATGTACTTTAAAGGAAGAGAAAGTAGTGCTGCACAAACATGAGCTGCTTAAGTTATTTTAAGAACCACTGTTATTGTGAACATGAAGGGAGAGCAGCAAGAATTTCATGCATACTAGTGTTCTTCATAGTCTGGTTAAAAAAACTCCAACCAACCAACCAACAAGAAGCAACAACCCAAACCACATAAATCTCAGTCTTTTGGTTGCAGTTCAACAACCTTACGCAGTGTCCAAGACCAACCACAAGTGCTCTCAGTTCTCTACCTAATTTGACACCTATGTTTTAATCACCATAAAAGAATCCTATGTCAAATCCATGTTTTCTCAGCTGTTATTACTGTTGGCCCATGCCCAGTTCCTACGCTAACAGAGTAGTACTCATGTTAAATTTAAAAAGCATGTTCTGTATTAGCTTGCCATATTGCACTAAGTCCTGTTCTTGCTACAACCTGTAGAGTTATATTGATGCTAAACACAGCGCTTTCAAGACCCAAAAATACCAGATTCAGTTGTGAGTAGGTATAAGATGACACAATGTTCTGCAGCTTTTATTAATGAATATAAAAGGTAGCAAGATGGTGACGTATACTCTTAGGACTAAGTAGTGTAAATCAGGCTTTTTAGTGCAGTGCTGGATTGTCCTCAGAGTGTAGGTCATAGGCCACTTCTGGTCTTCAGTGGGATTTTTTTTTTGTTATGATGGTTCCACAGAGAACCTGCTGCCCATCAAGGCTGTTGTTGGTACAGGGTCCCTCACAGCTGTGCTAGACCTGTAGCGATTTGGCATACAGAAAGACGGGGAAATAAGTTAGTGTGTGGCATGTCTGGCAAATATAACTTTTAAGTCCTCTTGTTCTTTCAGCATTTTTTAGTATTTTTGCTCTGCACTAAGAATCTACTACCCAGCCTTCTTTGGGCCATCAGATCACTACAATCAGTAGAGTTCCTGCTCATGAGGACTGGCAAATTTATTTTCTTGAGTTCCTCCAATCTGATGTTCCATCTATTAAATGGATTCCTTACAGAATGCATTATTTTTTTCCAATAAATTTGAATGCAATTATAATACATAACCATGCTTATGGAGACATATTAATTTACTATAATCCATCCATTTTAAGACTTTGAAACTTAGTCTGATGTTATCCACAGTATGAAAGACAGACTACTTGCTAACACCTTATCACCCTTTCACAAAATAGCATCCTTGTAGCAACTGCAGTTATAGAGAAACAGTAATATAAATATCCTTGATACATATTTTAATTAGGTTTAGCAAGTGAAAAATGTTTTGGAGAGTCAACTCAAGGTCAGATGTCAAAGGACCACCTGGCAGGGATTCACAAAGCACTGACTGAGAATTTCTGCAGCAACTCAAGAAAATACATTATACTATCTGCTATAGCTGCATACTCATACTATTGTTTGTACTACTGATGCATAAATATGCCTTTGCATGTCCGCTTTAAAAGGATTAAACCACATCTACATCCATAGTAACTAGATACTTGAAACTAGGTCACTGTGCATAGTTTTCAACATTAATTCAAACACAGTAATACAACTGTGAATAAAGAGAGAACAGAAGGGAAAAGGGAAAAAAGGTAAATAGCAACACATCTCAAGTCAAAAAGTAGCTGAGGAAGAACATATATTTCACAACTAGGTAGTCCACAAGATTTAGCTGTGGAGCCAGACACTTTCAGCTTCACATCTAAGTTCGCAGAAAGACAAGTTTCATCTTCAATTTAAGGAATCTCTTTTACATTTCCAATGCTTACTCCATCAATGTGAAAGTAAAACAAAGTCAGAAGTGTGTGCCTTTCAGTAACAGTAACAGAAATGGGTGTTTTTATCATAGTATATAAGGCTATGTTCTACACATCCAAAGACCTAAGTTATGGAATAATTTTTAAAAAATCATTTAGCCTGTATTAAAGTAATACACAGAAATAGCTTTCATATATCACTTCCTCACATGCCATGTAATTTTCTGCAGAATGCAACATGGTGAATAACATCCCCAAAGGCATTCAATGAATATTTGAGCTGTTTCATTATATAAAGCCATATAATGAACCAAAGAAAGACCTGGACTTTTTGAAACATTTGGACACATTTCAGAACTCAATTTGGAGATGATGCTTGAAAAAGAGCCCAGAAAACTTTGTACAGGTAGGTCAGAGATAAGCATAGGCTGTGAGGTTTCCTGATGGCTAAACATGATATGATGTGACAGATGTGAGAGCAAAGGAGCTGTAAATTGTGGGAGATAAGTATTTACTTATTATAAACTATATTATTAACTATAGGTACTGCAATCTGAAGGCACATATAGAAGCAGACCTTCAGGCCTACTGCAAAGAACCATGAGACTGGGCATGGTGTAAACTGCTGTATAATGCCTGGCACATGTACAGTAGGATTACAAATCAAGCACATATAGAGGCTGAAACCAAGGTCTTACCACTCCTCATGACAGTCCTGATGATAGGGCAGATATAAGTAGCTCCGGATGAGTGCAGTGCTCAGACAAATGTTAGCGTTACTAGTATACTGTGGGAGTGATCTGAGCAAGCAGAATTAATAGAATTAACACTGTATGGATGGGAAACTAATTCTTGGCTTCCTGTTTTTAAATGTCTGTGTTCTGCTGAATGTGACACTTTGTAAGAATATTACCCACTACCAGTCACCCGTCATCCATAAGTTAAGAAGAAGAGTTTTTTTTCTGTTAATAGTACCACCAGCAATGGAAGCAGCAATATTTAGAGATCGTAACCAGCAGCAGCAGCAGCAGCAGAATCGATGGTTCTGTGCTTAGAAGATACCTGTTCAGCCAAGCAGGAGTTTAGCTAGCAGCATTCTTGTTCTCACCAGAAAACAATTACTGATTAACTGGGAAGGGCAGTGAAAATGATGAACCAGGAAACCAAAATAAAAACTTTCCAAAAAGAAATGTGTTAACCAGCTGTCACCCACTTCCCCATGTCCTGAAGCTACCAAAAGTTCTCAGGGTACAGCAGTCACAATTTTCCAAGAAAGGAAGTTTAAAGACACCTACATACAATGCAAATGTATCTTCAGTTAATTCAGAGCAATCCTTAAATTTTTAGCATTGAAAACAGAATAGTGTGAGTGGTGTGTACTAATTACTGTCACAACTGTTTAGCATTTCAAAGCATCCTCATGTCTAAGTTTTGTATCAAAATTTTTAATGCAATACAATACTTAATAAAGCATGAATACTAAAAAATGCTAAAGATTATGTAGAATCCTTTCTACTGCTTTCCTCCACATTTGAAAACACATATACATCAAACATATACATGTTGAAAGAGTGTATTTATTAGCAGTACACTGAGTATATAATTATAGCAAATAAAATAGAGAACGCTGAGAATTAACTTTATGAGACAAAAGTTATTATTACAGTAATTACTATTATGAGTTACTTTTGTATATGACATCAAAAGACTTTAAAATGTGAAGTTCAAGCACATAAAACCTTAGAGTCTGATGTAGTACTTATGTTTCCAGCGATTTTGATGATTCCTGGGTGAAATTAACAGCAGTGTTTTAGCTATACTGAAGAAGGGTGAAGTGAAGGATGGAGAAATTGAGAGTCCTCTTTAAGACACCATAGCGAACTGGCTGAAGAGCTAGGAATAGGGCTGCCAAAATAATGCAGAATTTTGACTGCAGTCAGGTGGAAAATGTTTTTTCAGCCTCTACAGGAGTTCTTTTTCCCCTGAGATTTCAATATAAAGAAACCATCTATTCTTAAGTGAAAAACAGACAACAATTGAAATAAGTTTGGAAATACATCTATGGTTACAATTAGTTCCTCAAGCTGCTCTTCCCTTCTGTGGTCTAGAACTCTTAGTCAGACTACTATTCCATTTTGGTATAGTATCACTAGAGCCCTATGACTCTGATGCCTGCTAGGACATACTACGCAGTTGAGGAGACAGAAAAATAGGACATGATGTACTTAGGAGTACAAATCTCACCAGGCAATTGGCAGTATTTCCAAATCAAATTATATTTCCACCACCTCCATCTCCTCCTCTCCATCTTCCTGGATTTGGAAATATAGTCCATGGACAGCTGTGTCCAACAAAGGGACTCTAATTCTTACATTTATTAATATCACAGTAATAGACTGCAGATTACCTTTGTTGTACAGACTCAGCCCATACGTTAATGAACACTCCATGAAAACTTGAGAATATTCTTCTTGTTCTTCATTTTACTGACTTTTTCTTGAGTGTCACACATGAGTTATTTTATACCAAGCTGAATGGTGTGCTTCCTGTTGAACAAAACAGATTTTTTTATTTGCTTACTGTACAAGTAAAACTAGAAAAAAACCCCTAAATTAACTTCTACCCATATTAAAAAATAAATCTAAATTTTTAAATTATTGAAAAAGTTTCTTTGCAGAAGTTCCTCATAAACTGTAACCCAAGTCGCCACTTTTTTCATTTAGTTGTCTCATCTCAGAATTAATCTATTAAAAAAATAAGATACAAGCAATTACTTTAAGCAACATTAATACAGGTAGTTTAAGCAACCTCAGTTTAATAATTTCAGTGAGATTATACAGGATTACAGAATCCAAAATGGATGCAGTTGAAGAGTTAAATATTAAAAGCTAATTTACTTGTCAAAATCTTTCTGATGAAAGGTTTTGTAGTATGAAAACAATTACAAACAGATCCCTTGTTAGTCTAACAGAAACTGTGTTAAATTGTTTTTCTTTTATACAACATGAATGTGATCAATATTACTGTACAGTTAAAAAACACAAATAACTTAAAATAAAATGCCTGTTCTTTTTCAAAACTTTTATGACATAATAAACCTGTGTTACAATACTGTTGAAAGTCAGGCTCTTAAATTATGTTTGGTCATTTTTTCAGAAGACCGTGAAAAATTAAGGCAAACAATACAACCTAGAAAATATTCTCATTTATTCCAAAAATGGCAAAACAAAATTTGAAGAAAAAAAGAAGAATATTGGCAGCGTTCCTGATTCCTTGCTCTGCTGTGTATCAGACACTGTCTTTTAAACAATCTCACCAACTCTGAGCAGCTTCTCCTTTTTCCCTCCACTGAAATACAGGGTCATACAGACCATCCAGTAGGCCCAGACTAATGTTAAACTGCAGCTTACCCCTCTCCATCATTTTTGTTGTACTACAGCATGCAGCCACACAAGACACCAGAACGCCGTCTTTACTGCCTCCTCCCTCTAAAACACTCCACTGCTGAGGAAGCATCCTCCTTATCCCTCTTTGGTGTCCTCACAGAAATCCTCTTCCTTTCTCTCATACCCTGCCCTTAACCATCACCAGCAATTCTTGCTGAAGGATTCACTAACGACCAAGCAGTAGGTTGCTCTTCAGATGATCAGTCTTAAGTTAAAACTGAAGCTCTGAAGCATGGACTGAAACAGAGGGGTTCTGCTTTCCAAGAGATTCTCTTCCAAAGAGCAATGCTGTGGCTCTCCCTCTCAACAAACATTTAAGTGCTTTATAATTTGAACTCTGGCAGCGGACATAGAAACACCTACCTCCTGCAATTAAATGAAGCTTTTTATGTTAAATGAAATCAGGGAGAAGGATAGGAAGTAAGATGACATTTAACAGCAACATTCAGTTCAGAAAAATTACATCACTGATAAAAATTATGTGCTGAAATTTGGAAGAAAAGTTTAATTACTTGACTGAAGGCCTCTTATCCATCTACTAAACTAATAAACGTTTATTTTTGAATATTACAACTCTCAAACTTCTGTAGTCAATCTTCCAGAACAGATAGAACAAAACTTTTTAACAACACAAGAACAAAATCTCCAAACCCTTCATGTTTTTAAGAAATTTTTGTGCAAAGGTCAGCTTTGAAGACATGACTGAAATAATCAGATGAACACCTGCCTACTCCTACTAATACATATACCTTATTATCAGCTAGCTTCTGTTTGCTTTTAATATTCTTGCAGATAATGTTTTCTCCAATTTGATAAAACCAAAGTACAAAATTCTAGCAGCTTTTGGGGAATACAGCAGAATTCAGAGTCTGTTCTGTTAGAGTCACACAAAGGTACTGACTTTATATTTCAAGGAAGGAACCCCGCCCTTATATATGACTATTTTAAAGAACCTGTCGTGACAGTGTATCCAACCACAGTGTAGGCTCCCCTACCCTGGAACAAACAATAGTTTATAGCATTAACACTTCTGATTTCTCCTTTTAACTGCCGTTTGTAAAGGTATATAAAATGTCTAAAGCCAAAATCATGCAAAAGTAAACCTGCAGTTACTCAATGCATGGAAATTAAATTAACTTATATTCACGCTGATCCAGCTGATAACAGAATCTGGGGCTTAAGTTTAACTGAATGGTGCCTGGAGGCCTTGGGAAAAGGCTTTGGAGTAACCTAACTGTACCAAGGGCATCAATATGGCCTTCAGAGGCCTGGGGAGAGACCTGGAGCAGTACTAGCCACCCAGCCATTACAAGAAAACAAAACCACCTCTTTAATAGCTGTCACAGGAGGTCTGATTACAGGCCTTACAAATTACAAAATTATCTGGAAAATGTGGTGTTCCCACCCAGCTTTGGCAACTGGAATAACTGCTAGAAAATGTAGCCCGTTAAAAACATGTAAAGTTGATGGCTAGAACTTAAAGCTGTAGGATGGACCCACCTGGATTTTTTCAGCTACAGTCTCCATATGTTTTCTTTTGTTACTGTATTTTATATAAAGCTGTTCTGAGCCACTTAAAACAATCTACCATTTCATATCACTCCTTTTATTCTTTTTTATTACCATGTCTCAGTGCCTGAGTCCACCTAGATTCCTTCCTACTACCGGTATTTGTATCTAGACTTCTCCATTACTGGCTTTCGTTCCTAGAGTACAGCATTACAATTATCTTTAACTAACAATATCACAACATAAATTTCAGGCCTGCGAATCTCTCGTACTCTGTGAGATCAGCAGCATTCAAAACAAACTCTGGCAACTAAGTTTAAGCAGTACACACTTTTCCTGAGTCCCAAATTATTAATTTTCAATTACAGTTTCATCATTTTTAGCCTCACTCGTTGCAACTGATTGTCCTAGAAAAATGCTGTGTGCAAGTTAAATGCCATTAAAAAAATCCATGTAACAAAAATATTTAAGTTAAAATAACCACAGTTATAGAGAAAGATTGCCCAGGCAATATTATTTTCAATTTTCACATTAAGTTTATTTGTACATAAACAAAACATATAAGGAAAAAGGTACAAATGCAAACAATTACAGAATCATTAGATGAACTCCAACACAATAAATGCCTAACATACACGTGGTTTCACATCCTAGCATTTCCCATTCTTTAGAGATAAATAGATTCTTGAACTTTGCAATAAAACAGATAAACAGACTCCTGACCTTTTAAATATTGAAATCTACTCATGCGCTTCAATTACCACTTTAAAACATCAAACCGTCAAAGATAAATTCCTTTCCTCTTCCCCTACATGGGAATATATTACCGAAACACGTTCTAAACATCTAAAAAAAATATTGCGATTTTGACCTGCGGGAATGGAGACTTCAGCCATTAGAACAGACAAGCAAGTGTGGCCCTACAGAAATACAGAGACTTTCTCAGAAGAACCGGAGACCTGAATCGCCCCGCCTCGTCTTAGCAGGAGCCTGAACAACAGAAGGTGGCGAACTGGCGCCACCCTCTGCTATGAAGCTGGAAATGTTAGCTTTTCAGCTATGATAAAAAATTGCATTATTCTCACCCGATCTATCATCTGAACTTTCTGCTGAGATGTTTACCTCCAGCCAGCCCACAGTGCTAGTCTCTAGGTTATCATACACTCAAGTAAGATCCTTTCTAACATGTCACCCATGGTGTTTGAATCCACATCCACAAAATTTATATACCAACTTATTTCAAAATTCTACTCCAAACTCTCCTTAGGCATAATACTACAAAACATCTCGACAATAGCTAACTTACTAATGCTCTCCAATGACTGCTTTTGCTAAGATAATATTACTTCATTATTTTGCTGCTCTTCAGGGTGCTACACAAGCAGCTGTGAGCATTACTTTTGCATTCGGAACCAATTCTTTATTAGGTATTATTAGAGCAGATACCACTCTCCAGGTCTAGGTTGTATGTAGCACCCTTATAGACAATGGTCGTAAGAACAATTACAAAGAAATTTAAAAAGCAGCTCCTGAATGAACCCCACCAAAGAACAAATTCTTCATTTTGTAGAAACATTTTGTTAAGGTGTCGCAAGAAACAAATCTTTCTTTCAGCTTTCCTGAATTTTTATATGATTGTAACTCTAAAAAAACACCTTAAAAAAGACTTCCACTGTTATCATTTAAGCTCACTTTAGAGCATCATGCTTAAAAATAACTGTACTTACAAGTCTGTAAGTCCTAAGTGAGAGCAAATTACCTCTCTTGCTTTAGAACTGATTAGAAGTCATCTTACGTTTCTCATCACCACATAAAATTAAGCTCCAGTTTATTTCCCAAAGTCACACTTAGAACTCAGAAGTATAGAACCCCATGTTTGTTAGAAAAATTAACGTGAGGAACTTACCTCTATTAGTACTTGGAGCCCGGGTCATCCAACTTAAGACCCCTGCCAGCCTGCAGCACAATTCCTTCGTGGCCAGCTTTCATTCTTGTTGCAAAAATGCACTATAGGGAGAATAGTGTCTCTGAAGTTGTATGGAGATACTGCCGTGGCATAAATATGGACACAGAGAAGAAAAGTGCTCCTGTGTCTCACAAATTACATCTTACATGACTTGCAGTCAACAGTTTTACTATTTGTCAAATACAGTCAATGACACCAACTTCATTCGTATAGTACTCTGAGATTATTACACAGGGCGAACAGCTACCTGTGGATGAAAGGTTGTAGACAGCACAGACACACACCACAAAGAGATAAAGATTTCTGAAAGAAGCGGACCCAAGGAGGCATTACACAATAAGACAAACACATCACCAGCAACAGGACTGTGCAACTGCCTACAGAAACTCAAGAGACCGCAACAGCAGTGATAGCTAACAGTACCACCTGACTAACCACCAAGAACAGAGTTTTCTTTTTATATTGCTCTCAGGTTCATTTTCCTACCACTACAACTGCTGGCAAGTTTGCATGCTAATTCTGCTTTGGAGTTTGACCCTGTGAGAAATAGTGATTACTACAACAAGTAACAAAGAAGTTGCACCTTGTTCAGGGTTGTACATGCTGCTCATACTCCAAAATCAACAATCACTGAATGGTCGGGGTTGGAAGGGACACACACACTCCCCATCCCTCGCCAAAGCAGGTTCACCTGGAGCAGGTTGGACTGGATTGCGTCCAGGTGGGTTTTGAATACCTCCAGAGAAGGAGACTCCACGACCTCTCTGGGCAGCCTGTTCCAGGGCTCTGCCGCCCTCAAAGTAAAGAAGCTTTTCCTCATGTTGAGATGGAATTTCCTGTGTTCCAGCTTGTGCCAGTCACCCCTTGTCCTGTCACTGGGCACCAGTTAGAACAGTCTAGCCCCATTTTAAATGGGCATTGCTCCACTTGGTCAGCTGCACTTTCACACCACGCTCAGAACTAGGAAGCCTCTGCTTTAATTTAGTAAGGGCCTTCTGTGAAATACCGAACGCACAGGCTGTGAATAACTCTCAGGGTTGAGCTCTCCCTCATTAAAGCGACAGGCGTATAAGCTCCGAAGTTTGCATAACAAACCAAATACCAATAGGCAAATCCATTTTCCTTCTTACTGTTTACAGGCAAATTAAAAAAAAAAAAAAAAAAGCAGCAGCTGTCTATCGGTGCCAGTTTCGCCTGTTTTCCTGCTCAACAGCACACCGACGGCGCTAAACCCCGCCCGTCCCGCCTCAGAAGAAGCGGCCCTGCCCCCGGGCACTCTGAGCCCCCGCCGCAGGAAAGCTCACCCGCGCTCCGCTCCTCTCAGCGGGGCCATTCCCTCCCTCACCGGCCCCTCACCTTTCCCGCCGCCGGGCGCTGAGGTGGTGGGGCGCGGAGCGGAGCGCCGTCCCGCGCGAGGGCCGCGGCCCCGTGGGAGCCCCTGAGGCCCGCTCGGCCCCTCAGGCCCCCGCCCCGGCAGCCGGTACCTGGAGAGGGAAGTCCTTTCGCAGGTGATGAGATGAGCCGTCTTTCTAGGGCGGCCTACAGTAACACATCAAGACAGGCAGATCTCACATCTCCCGACCAAAGGTGTTTCCCAAATTGCTACCCGCAATCTCAAAAGGCGCTTTCAGCCGAAACCTGCCCGGTCACCACCGACACCTCATCGATTTATTCCTCCATTTAGCTGCGTGAGGTGCTGTGAGGTTTCAGAGTTTCTGCATTTCCTTAACAAATTTTCAACGGGATATTTAGTTGAAAGTATTGTACAATAGAAAAATAGGAATACTTTACTTAAAGGAAACGCTTGAGGAGAGGATTAGATAAATCCTAATTTTATAAAGCGTGCAATGAAATGGGGTTGTTGCAAAACATGTTCTATCCACGTCACCTGTGCTGCGAGACACCGATTTTACAAAGCAGAGCTGGAAAGTGAAATCCCTTCTCTTTAGTGACAGAAATTTCATAAGAAAAGTTAACGAACTGTTTATCAGTATACCATAGACTGTTCTCTTGGGGAATTTGCAACACCATGACTTGAAATATAATAATTTATAGCAGGAGGGACATGCAGAGCTCTTCCAGCCCAGTCCCACACAAACCCAGCTGAGACACCCAAAATTAACACAAACATAAGAATCTTTGTATAGGGCTCAAGTTTATGTTTTCTTAAATGAGTCGATTACTGTTGTTAGCACTTTTTGTTATTAATATGTGACCTGAGGAGTTCACAATCTCTTCAATGTGCATAATACTGCCAAGTGAAAAAAACAGTGTCATTTCTAATGGCTGGCTTTTTTCCAAAACAAACACATGAAAAAGTTAACTCTGAATTAAAGAATTTTATTTTGTGCATTTCAGAAATAAATGAATAATGACATTCTAAAATCAGTTGTTGCTGTGCTAGACAGACACATGTAAAACGCATCTTTCCATTTTACATTACAACATGCAGTGCCAGAATGATACATTATTTTACTTGAATTCTCAAGTTAATAATCTTTGAATAAATCAAGAGCTATTAACTGTACAAACACTGGTAACAGTCAAAATTATTTCCATTGGGAGGAAGGAAATAAAAAAGATGTCTCAATACCATATAGATCAAGAAACACCAACTGGAACACAATGGATTCACAGTTCTTACTAAGTTCTTTAGTTTGTTTCTAAAACATACTAGTTTCTTTCCAAAACATTTTACTGATATAACTTTGCATTACTAGAAGTTGAGTGGATAACACAAACGATACTGATGAATAAAAATACAGTTCAGCATCAGTCAACATGTCAGCTATTTTTAGGGGATAATGACTTAGCTAAAGAGTTTATCTAGATGAATATCAGCTCATGTAAGTGTTAGATTTAACATTATTCTCTTCCCTCTTCATTTTTAAAGTGTCTGGCTCGACAAAGTGTTGAGTAGCTTTGTGATTAAAACAAAACAACCCCCCCCAAACCAATAACCCCCCAACAATTATAACCTCAAATCTTACTTTTGTTGCTACTTAACAGCAAAGTCAACCAGTATGATACATATTTTTTTCCTATTTAAAACATTTATCTGTCACTAAAACTCTGCTCAACTAATCAGTACAGAAGCAACATTATAAATGGGCATGTTTATAAGTTCCATAACATACGTATTTTTGTGTACAGAGTGGTGATTTATCTTTAAAATTTTACTATTAAATTAGAAAAAAAACCTAGCAGTGACAAAATATGCAGTCTCTATCAGCAATGCAGTTTGCAAAATAGTGGAAAGTCATCTACAGTAACATAGCAAGGCTTTGATGAATAATTTCTCCTTCCCCCTCCCCCAACACTGAAAGAGTGTTATTGCCAGTGTATATAATTTGACACCCTGTGGAAATGATTTTCAACAGTAATAGCTCTTCCAATTTTACAACATTTTCATCAAGTATGAACAGTTTATCCTGCCATACTGTTCCTGCTTTCTAAAGCAGAGGAGCTATAAAACATACCTTGAAATATTAAACAAGAAATGATTATATAGGAAAACAGTAACAAGCTAGTGATACAGTAGGACATAAACCTCCATATCATTACCAAGAATTTTTTAAACTTCCGGACATTATGAAAAACACTTTATATGCCTCTTGCACGATAGAAAAAATAAAATCCGCGGCTGACATTTCAGTAACGTTTTTGATCAAATGACACCTTTCATGCATTGTGTCCAGAAAATAAAAACTTCGCAGCCCACGTACTGCAGCAGCTGAAAAATTGAGGTACAATATAGATCTTCCCTAACAATAACTTCTAAGTACTGAACACTTCAGCAAGGGAGTTCAAATACTTATTAACCATTTAAAAAAAGTGTGAATACAGCTGCTTCTTATAATTAATCTATCTTCACCTATTAACTTGCTCTTAAATGTATCTATCTGTAACACATATCCCTGAACAAGACAGCACACTTGCACTGTACTTTAAACAGGATACAGAAACTTTAAAATATGGATACAATGAAATCTTGACCTATGTGTTATTAGTGCATTATAATTGCATCCCGTGTATATTTTTTTCAGCATATATTGTCTAACATTAAGAAATGCAACATCAGTTTTGCCGTCCCCCCAGTGATGGGGGAAGCATTGTCAGCCTCATTCTCTGCCTTTTTATTGCACAGATGGAAAAATCACATGAATAGAGAGAGCTGAGAATTACCAACTGCACTCTGTCGACCGTCCTTCAGTTTGGGAACACTGAACTGAACTCAATAAGGGCACGCAGGCATCCAAATACAAAAGAACATATGTGTTTTGCATCACGTTCACTGGATGCTGTTCCCAAAGAACAGCACATAGAGGTAGCGTGCTTATTCTTATAACTTCTTATTTTTATTATTATATTTCTTATAATTTCAAAAGGCCTCAAACCCTCCTCTTCTCTGGGGGTAGGTTAATACCTCTTCCCACTGATGTTAAGTGTTTCCATCTGCTTCAATAGAGATTCAATAGATTTTCCTAAGAATAAAGGGCTGAGGCAACCATACCTCTTCAATAAATTAATTTAATTAAGCAGTCAAGCACATTGACTTCTGTATCTTTGGCCTCCGCTAACATACAGGCTGTGCACTGTATGCACATCCATGTGTTTCTTATGAATTCCTCACAGTGAAAACCAGATTTAAATGAAAAAATAGGTTTCTTGCATGGCCCACTGTATTTAAATAAATTTTAAGATGGATTTGCAGAGGATATTACCTCATTATTGCTCAAATTAACTAAACTTTAAACTAAGTTTTTGAAAATTTTATATATAACTTCAAAGGTTGGTTTATTACAGTATTCATAAACTTTATTTCTGTAGTTGCTTAATGGAGTGTTCCACTGAACACATAAAAAAAAAAAACCCTCCCCATAACACAGTTCAGAGACAACATATTATGCCTTCATTAATGTATGGTGCTACAGCACAAAGCATACTGAACTCAGAAAGCTGTAAGTTAGTTTACTCTCCTTTAAGCATGCATTTGCAAAAACATCCATTTACTCTTGAAGAGACAAAGGAGGAAAAAAAACAAAAACAAAACGTAAGAGCTGTGCTACTTATTTTTAGCTCAGGAAAGAGCCATCTCACTTTGTTACATTAAGATTTTGATTTGAAAAGTCTAAAAGAACAGAGCTACTTAAAATTAAGTTTGTGCATACTCTTAATATTGCTCCTTACTAAAACTTTCTGCATCAAGTGTGCACTGCAGTTTTATTTTATTGTCATGGCCTGATTTTCAAAAAAAAACAACCCAAGCCCCACAGAGTTATAGGGCACAGAAGCTGCTGGCGTTCAGCATCTTTGAAAGTCAGGACATGGCTTAAGTGATTGTGCAGAACAGGACATTTCCCTTGCAGTATATGCCAAGTGTTCATTTATGCCCAATAATAAAACCACAGAAGTTTCATCAAATCAATCAAAATAAACTTTTACAAGTCATAAAGGATTTCAAGGATAACACCAATCGACCAGGCCTGAGTTTCACAGCTAAAAGGGCAATACTGTCCATTTTCATTGGTCAATTCTGGAAGCCCTTTCCAGGATGATCTGACAAAATAAAAAACAGATGAGTGTTGTTGTTAGATTATATACATTGAAATGAAAAGAACATTTAATTTTAAAACCTTTTAGAAGATTATCTTGGTAGGAAACTGAAAACCATGACAAAGGTCTCTTGTCTTACAGGCACAGTATGTTCTTTAACAACTGAGAGCTAATTCAACTTTTTTTTCCTGCAGCTGGGAATTGTAGTTTTTTGTGGGGGTGCCTCTTCTTCAAAATAGACTCTCTGCTACTAAGAATATCTCAGCTTACACTACTGGCTCCTGTTGCTCCTGTTTCTCATTCAGGTAGTTTTGCAGTTGGAAGAATGTGAATGAACTTTGAGATAACTGAATGGTATTCAAATTACACTTGGAACTGGATTACAGTGCTAAAAAGTGGTAGTGGCTGGAAGACAGCATGACTACATAAGTCCTTTTTTCCACCCCTCAGAAACTAACGTACTTAAAGAAATACTTCTAAGTTAAACCTGTTGCCACATTAATAATTCTGTATACAAATGAAATACCAAAACAGTGTAAAAATACACTACTTAAAACAGTAAAACAGAAAAAACAAATAATGTTACCAAACTGCAAATTATTTGATAATACTACCAAAGAAGACACTATGAAAGGTAAAAAGTTACTTAACAAATCCCTTTTCTCCCTCGTGTGGTCAGACAAACCCTTCTGTCATGACTAGTCCTACTGAGTTACTCTTATGGGTACAAATAAATGCATATTTGAAGTACAGCAGAACAGATTATATGGCAGAGGTATCAAGGGTAAGATCTTTGTTTTGTTTGTTTTCGTTTGTCTCAAATCCTTAAGAATTAAAAATATAACAGAGAGAAAAAGGGGAAAAATAGCGTGGGTTCGGTGGTTTGGTTTTCAAGAGAGAGAACTCAAAATGCAAAGCAACTTTTAAGGGCCATAAGCAAGTTCCTCTGCTTTATTAGAATATCAAGCTTATTAAGATTCTGAAACGCTGTCATACCAATTTCCTTGTTTGTAACGCAAGAAATCCTAACATTTTGCACCATCTTATCTGCCACAATTTTAATCTATCACTACCTTCAACTATTTTGTTTTGCAGGTTGTTTTGAAATATTTTGGTTGTTTTTTTAAAAAAACAACTCACCAACATTTTTTTTCCGAAATTCATTTTTTGTAGGAAACTAGATCCTAATTTTTAAGTAAGGTTTATTTCACCCATTCTTCATGTGGGTAAGCATTAGTAATTCTGAAATCTATAAAAAGCATTAGATCTCAGCTGTACTTGAAATCTGACTTGAACTCTGCAATAGCACATATAGCTGTGAACTTTATATGTAGAAAACAGATGCTGCTTATGTTATAGATCTGTACTTTTACATGCAATTGGATAGTGGATACCACTAGCTTGAAAGCTTGAATTAGTATTTTAAATCTGTGTTAGCTGGTGTCATACCTTTCAAGGTGAACATAGTGGCGAGAAAGAACATTCTTAATCATAACTACAGTTTTTGCATATATCTCTGGACCAATCAACTTTGAGAAGTACAATTTGGCACGAAGAAAATATCCAATCGGCCACAGCCATTCCTAAGTAAAGAATGAAAAGAGATTATTATTATAGCTGTCTGTTTGAAAAGGTGACAGCATTTTTTCTAAAATTGAAGAAACGGGCTCTTACAGGTCCTTGGTGATAATTAAAACCTCTGGCTACATTATAGTTGTCATTGTCAAGAGCATTATCATATACTCCACAGTAAACCATATCACTGCAAAAAAGAAAAAATAAGTTATGCAAAAAAAAGCCTTAACAAAAGTGATACATAAAAATGGAAAGCAGGAAGTAACCAAAAATTTTTCATGGCGTTTACATTTAACAATGGTTAAGTGAGGAAGGTCTCCACCAGGTTCTGTATTTTACATGACAACTGAATTCCAAATACAGTTCAAACTAGTAGGAAAATGGTTAAACTCTTGGAATGACTTGAATTCATAATTTTGCCCTTATGCCTTTACTCAAACTGTAGCACTGTGCACTGTATCATATACAACTATGTATCTAGATGCAAATTCAACATCTTTCACGATACCAAATTTTACCTGCTTACTGTGTGGCATTCAAAAACACCTGGTGATTGCCTACATAAAATCAATTGCATGGATTTTTAGAACAGCAAAATAATTGTTCTGGAAGTATTTATTGTAGCCTTATTTCACAGGTATATACGAGGATTTTAACAAAAGAAATACTGCCCCCACATGTCAAATAATCCCTACTGTCATGTTTTGTAATTAACACTTACTCTGATCTCTATTATACTTACTCTGGGTCTAAGGTTTTCATGCCTAATGGACCAAGCAGTTTTTCCTCTGCTATCTGCAGAGCTTTCCAAGCTCTCTCAGGTGTGAACAACTCAGGGGCCTAAAAAATAATAAAGACTTAATGAGTAGCTCTGCCTGCACACATGCGCATATAAGACTCTGCATACAAATGTAGAAGACCACAAAAAGTATAAGTTTTGTATTATTGAATCAAGTTCTGGAACCTACGAGTCAGAGTAAGCAAGAGGACAGAAGCTATGCAGTGATTTTTTTTTCAATTTTTATTTTATTTGAAATACACTTGTCAAGTATTATTACTGAAGCTCTTTACAAACCTGGTAAAGACAACAAAAACCCCATGCATTTTAGCTAACTTGATGGAAAAAGCAGCCTCCCAGACCTAGCCTTAAAAGACATTCTGAATACAGTGAACACTGCAAATTTATCGTAGTTATACACTGGACAGCAGTTTCATTTGGTTAAGTCCTGTCAAGGATGTATTTTTAGGAGATGGACCAATATGAAATGCATGGAAAAAGGAAAGCTTTCAAAAAGTTATTCTAAGCAATGTACGTTCCTGATGTAATGCCATGCAGATGGACCCTACAATGCAAGCTTAGTTCAATAAGAAAATTCTAAGTACAAATGCTCCCCCTCCCTCAGCCCCACTTACCACAACCATTGCTATTGTAAAATTCGGCCTGAGTTGGTAATCACACCACGGACTTGAAGCTCCATAGCTGTCCTTATAAATTCCACGTTTGTGAACGAGATTTGGATGTTTCTCGTTAGGATCTGCTGGGTTCTCAGAGACAAAGAACAGCCTTTCGAAGTGTCCTTGAATTTTTCTGTTCCACTCATCATATGTGATAGTCTCCTCCTTTCCTGCAAGATGTTACATGCAGGTTTTATTTTCTGAGAACAGCCACAGTAGTAACACCAGAAGTATGCTTATGTATATTTTTACTGTTTTGCTTATTGCAGTTTTACTTAAGATACTCCAAATGCAATAAAGGCCATAATAGCAT
>VZSZ01003438.1:256012-287105 GCA_013398815.1 Ibidorhyncha struthersii
GGGGTGTCTTGTGTCCTTTTACTTAGCATTCTTTTAATTATTGATGCATACCATCATAACACATAATAATCTTATCACTTATATCCATTTTGAAAAATGGAATTTAGGCTCCAAAATTCCTTTGTAATCCACATCTTAATACATGGAAGAGTATTTGAAATATTGACAAGATAATATCAAGTCTTAATAAATTTTTTTTAGTAACAAAAGGTTTTAATCATACACCATGCTTTCCCAAGTTTTTCTCCTTTTTCCCCTAAACCTTCTTCAGTAGTTTGATAATCATCCCTGATGTTGTATTGCTACCATTTCATCAATTTAGTTATTTTTATACTCCAGTAATATAATTATGAGATATGTCTATTTTTACCATGGCTTTTTACAGTGACTCCACGGAATGGAAACACATTTTTCCCAGATAAATCCAGCAACCAGCGAACAGCCGACTTGCACAGGCCAACAATTTCCACAGCAGAGCCATCTCTAAAACAATAATGATTTAAGAAAGCCCAAGAATTACTTTAAGAAGGCTATTAAAGTTCAGTAAGAAACTGAAAAAAATAAAAACTGTATGTATCTTATTTAGACACTTTATTTTTCCTTGTTCTCCTACTATTCCCTTATTTCTCTTGTAGGAGCATCCCAAAGTTCTACAGTATTGCAGTGTTTTGTGAATAACAGCTCCATCCTCATCACTGCTGTCATGATTTTCTAAACTTCGGTCATACCTCTCTCACCCATATTCTCTTGAAAATGAAGAGTCCTTAGACATTCCAGTCACTCCTTACAAGGCAGCTGTGCCATCCCTTTGAGTTTTAGCTGCCCTTCTCTGTACCGATCTTTGTGTCCTTCTTGAGACCAGCACTACACGTAACACCAAAGATACAAGTGCATCTTGCAGGTGCAAGGTTTCACAAAGAGGCAGAATGATGCCCTCTGTCTTGTTCTAAAAACCTGTACTGATGACACCCAGCATTAGTATTTTTTATTAGCTTTTTTGGCTGCTGCTGTACACTAAGATATAACTTCAGAAAGCTACTAGTGACTCAGATTTCCTTCCTCTGTTGTACCTCAGTTCTGATAGCATTGTGTAGGCACGATTCAGACTAGATGTGTATCTGTATCTTAGCTTTATCTACCCTGAAGCTTACCTGACACTTTTAAGCACACTCAGTTTCATGAAGAGCCAAGAATAAGAGAAAGAACACCAGCATAAGTAGACTGTGTCAATTTACTTTTATTTAGATCAGTAGGATTCCACCTAATGAAGAATCAAGGAAGGAAAGCTTGGAAAACACATGAGGTTTTTGATCAGCTAACAGCTGGGGAACAAGCTTGATTGTAAACTGGCTAACATACTACTTTTCTGTACAACAGACTAAATTTAAATTGGCATTATCATACCCATCTAATTTGCATGGATTTAAGATAACTTTATACCAGTGATTAAGAACATGAAAAAAGGATCAGCCCCAAAGAACTTGATCCTCTGTGTTCAACAGAGGTTCTCATCTGCACGTACACTTTGGTAACTTAGGTAGTATTTCTGCCATAATAGATTACTCAAGTCAGAAGTGAACCATTAAAATAAGAACTAGATGCACTGCTTGGACTTGCTTCTTTTTTCAGGTGATATTCAGATGTATTATTGAGTTTTACTGCCTGCTCGATGGACAATTTTTCTCCAGCATCACCGATTTAGCCTCTTTAGGGCAGGTACTGCAACCTCTCTTGGTTCCCAATTAAAATGCCTGACTTGTCAAGCAAGACAATGTTTTCCTCCAGTTCTGACGCACAGATGGCAATTGATTTGAAACTGATGCTGTACTAAACTCAAGCAAGAACGCCTGCAGCAGTTTGCTGGCCTGTAGCAACAGACCATGCCAGAAGCTGAGGGATTCACCTGCTAAAACACACCTTTTTTTTTCTTCAAATGACCACAAAGAAAAAAAATTACTATTAACATTTTAGTAGGCAGAAACACTTAGAACATTTGCGAGATCACCTCTCAGATGTGTTAATGGAAGGCATAGTAGAGCTGCAGAAGAATTTCAGTTAAAAAAAAAAAATTAAAAAATTCCCCTCAAAAGCCTGGGTTTTGTACCTTGGAGTAGCTGGAATTCCTCTGTTGCGAGCTCTATCACTCTCTCCCATTTTATCCATCCAAGTGCCACAATTGAAGCGGTTCCCTCCAAAGACAAAGCCAGTTTCACGGTCAACACCTGCAGTTACATTAAAACCTGCCAAGCAAAAATATCACATGTGAAGTCTATATTTTAAACAAAACAAAACCCCAACTGCATTATCCCCAACCCGAGCCTCCTAAACAAACAAAAAAACCCTCCAAACAAGAGATCTGAGGTGGGTTTCTGAAGGCTATTGTACATTTTACATGAACTTTTATTTAAATATAACTTGTACCACAATACATTAACAGTTGCTGATAATAAACATCTAATTAGGCACTTCTTAAACATTCAAGGTATTTAAAAGTAAGAGTTTTATTTGCATTAAACATAATTTTTCAAAAATATACTCAATAGCTAGAGGAAAAGTAGTATGAAATATAAACACCATCTTTTGAATTGAACAGCAAGTGTTCTATGTGTTACCTTCATCTCTCATGTTTTGATCTATCTGCGGACCAGCATTCCTTTCTCGGAAATTTATGCCTTCCATGTGTCGTTGCATTGCTTCCTGTATTACTTCATAAAGTGGCTGATCCTAGATTGATTGCATGTTTGGATGATATGTGAAAGGCAAGATGAAAAATTAGTAGAAAGACTCTATCTAATGTGCAAATAGTAGCAATTCTTAGCCTCTAGTTCATGATACCTCAAAAGAAAAGCATCTAACCTTCTCAGTAGCATCTTTGTCACTGGCAATACATTGTATAGAATTTTTAATATAAACATTTTTTCAAGACCAAAAGCAAAGAAAAAATTTATTAGTAAAGCAGATGGATTTTTTTTTCCTGTCCCCAACCCCCTGCACCTGTCTAATCATGTGATACGGATGTAGTGAGAAGTGCATAAATTTGGAATTCTGGTGCTATAATCAAATTCCACCATAAACAACAGATAGCAACAGGTTCTTCTAGCTAGAAAAATTACATCCTTTCATTAAAAATTTATTAGTTGTGTTAAATACTTAAATCAGAAGTGATCTTTACCATAGTGCCTGCAGGCTGAGGAGAAGAGTCATCTCTCGGGTACATCCTAGAAACAGGACACCTGAGAATGTCTAATCCGTTTGGAACAATTTTGCAGTAGTCCTGGATACACTGAAGCCACCACCATACAGCATCACGGCAGTTGTATCTGGCATGTGTCCCCTGGCCAAGCAGATTGGGAATGAGACCATGTCTTAAAGTCCCACCAAATGCCAAAATGATGTTTCTAAAACAAAAGAAAACCACACTCTTGACTAAGTTACTTTCAAGGCCATTATTGGACCAAGCGTTAAGTAAAAAGCATACAAGTTTACCTTAACAGCAAGGTAAGTCAAGAGGACAAACAGGATCTTAAAGACAGATGCCAAAAGTTTGTTGTTGAAAGCTACAAACTACTTCATTTAGCACAAGCTTCTTTTACAATAAGTCATCTATTCCCTACAAATTCCCCAACATGAATACATTTAAATCAGTCTGTACAAGACATACAACATCTGCTAATATGGAAAAGCTAGTTTGATTTTTCACAGGTAGTGATATAGAGCCTAAATCCAAGTCCCACTGAGGTCACAAGGAAGGTTTTTATTGACATTGTTTATGATTACCCTGGTATCCATTCTGATGGGTGGGGTGGAATGGGGACGGAGGACAGGAGTAGATGGGAAATTCCTATTAAAATACAGAGAGGTGACAGCAACTGAGGTTATGAGAAGTTTCATTTGCGAACTGTTGTGCATACCTTGCAGAAAACATGGATTCCAACTAGCTTTAAATGGGAATATAAACGTACTAGTAGACTGCAGATCTTACTGCATGAGAAAGGTAATAGTTGGCCAAACGTACAACAGCATAAACACACGATAAATTAAAACAAATAATTTTTATGTTTGTATCATGTGGCAAGCTCCACCCAAATTAAAAGTTTAATGGAAATATCAAATCAATAGATCTATCTTATATCTGGCTCATTTGTCAGGTTAAACATTTACAAACAGGTATCAGATTGTAAGAATCCACAACCAGCTGATTTTTACTATTAACAGACAAATACTAGCAGTTACCAAAAAAAAATCACCACAGACATACAATCATACCTTTATGATTAAAATAATATTCTCTTGCTACTTCAAAATTTTACATAAATAATTTTGAAATTATTGCTCAGCAACAATGATGCAAGTACATGTGAAACACAATCACCTTGTTTAAAGATGAGCAGTAGTGTTACAGGGGTTAAAACTACTTTATCTATAGAGAACATCAGCTTCATATTGGTGCTAAGAAAGCAAAAGAGAATCATTTAAGAAGTATTTTTAATTCTACTTAGAGAGAAATCCCAAATGTGTCTAGGGCCATTAAAGTTTTATACTGCACATCAACTGTTTTTAACTGCTTGCATGTCGTCTCAGGTTTTGAGAACGTGCCTTTTTCCTAACTACCTGCAAAACCAGTAAGAACTGAGAATAAGTCATTTACCTTGCTTCTAGATAGCGCCCAGTAACTAACATTAAACCTCTCAATGCAATAAAGGTATCCCTTCCCCAAGAGCGAAAAATTCCAGAAGAAAAGTGAGGTAAACCTAAAAAGAAACATCATTGTTCATGTCATTTATTGATATGGCAGGAACCTCCAAGCAAACATGTATGTATAAAATAACCACAAGTAAAAACATAGTCACATTTTTAATTTTTTCTTAGGTTAAGATATCTAAAGTAAACAATTTTCTAGACCAAGTTCTTGATAAAGTGAAATAAAACCTCATTTTAGAACAATTATCTTCCTAGAATTTCAAGATCACACAACAGAATTTCTAATATCAATAACACAGTCACATTTACATTTTTATTAAGTCACTTTGTACCTTAACCAAGTACCATCCTTTAATTAAAAACAAAACAAAACAAAAAACAAACAGAAAGAAAACTAACAAACAGAAAGCCAGAACTATGACATGATTTATAGCACTTTGTTGACAAGAGTTTATGTAAGGGAACTGTGCCACCTCAGTAGCATAAAGGGGACAAGACTGGAGTGCTACAAATTTCTTCAGCTCAAAGGTCTTCTCAGTCACTATAAAAGGATTCCTGCTTCTCTTTTCCAGCAGCTTCTAGAACTACATCTTACTGCAGAAAATATAACTTTAAGAATGATTCTGACTGATAAAGCATAATTAAAACAGTAAGGTCCATCCTTGTCTTTTCTTCCATTTATAAACTTTTTCAGTCTAACAAACAAAAAATTCCATATGGTAAAGTTTCAAAACAGCAGTCTTTTGTGCATGTTTGATAGAACAACACTAACTTCTATCACTTTCTTTTCCAAAGTATTTGCTAATTTTATAGTATATGGCAACAGCACTTGAGAATGACCGCACACGTACAAGTTAAAAATCTCACAGACACAACTACGAGTGAACATGTGAAGGGAATATTTAAAACCAAACCCTTTAGTATAATTAATCTTTATGACCAATTTAGGGGAACATTGTGCCTCTGTGCTTCTAGGTAACACTAAAGCAGGCAAATGGAATGTTACTAAAAACCAGAAACTAAAAGCAATAAAACTCCATGAGAGAAAGACCGACAGCAAAAAAGAAGAAAATAAACACCCCAGTGAGACAGATGCCATAGAATCTGTGGAAGTTAAGAGTTTCTATGGTTTCAGAAAAGACACGGGCCAAGTCAGAACAAATACAGATTCATTCTAAGCCGCTGAACACAGAAGATAATACTTTTGACATGGGAAAGTGCCCAATTCAAAGACTGCCAGATGCTGGCAGAACATTCAGAGGTATAAACACTATCTGCTGAGTGCTTTTATGCTCTTTCATTTTGGAGACAGTTTCAGATCAGGCGTTCTTCTGGTCTGCTAATGGTTCCTTCTTTTCCTCAGAAATTGTAAACAATAAATTCACCCTTGTACTCCATTACAATTCAGTTCTTAAATTCATGTTTTAAAAAAATAAACTAAAACTTATTATGCTAAGTATATTCATCTCAAGCAAATCTGGAAAAAAGAGAACATATACGATAAAAATGGATATAGCTAAAAACTTTTATAAGCTCAGCATCCCCCAAAAGCAGTAACAAAATGGTTGTCCCCAATAAGTACCGCTAGACAAAACTCCCATATTTTTAATATGAGCAAATGTTTATCTTAAACACAAATTGAAACACAAGGGAAAGTGAAGAAAATTGCTACCTACATTTTGTATATGGTTGCTGACATATGGATCTCAAGCACAACGGAGACAATTTTAATACAGTTACCAAAAACAGTTCAACAGTTTTGGAAAGCTTTTTTCTTTTTTTTTTTTTTTTAAAAATATTGTCCTCACTTACCAGCTGCCAAGGAAACACAACACTGTTCTTTCTCATTTGTAATCTCATTCAGCCTATAGGGAACATCATGTAAGGAAGGAGACAGATCTGGCAGACAAGAATATTTTCCTATCCCACACATCTGGACCGAACCCAAGGAAAGGTGTTTAACAAATGTCGATCCATTCTGCACAAAGCTGTAATTCAACATAATTCAATTAACTTTGCATTCAGCAATATCAGTCTATTAAATGTACCATTTTTCATTTACAGATGACTATTATAAGTATTATGCATAATAAATATAACCTAACAATGAATTAATATTAGTATTTTACATTAACTAATTTTGTACATAAGCTTTAATTTGTAAATTGCTTTTTTCCCCAAAAAATAAGTGCCCAAAGTTACCCTTAAATTTTAATAAATTAACATCAATGTGAATATTTATGTCAAATGTTTCTAGGGAAAATGGTAAAAAAAGGAAATGGGTTTGGTTTACTTGATGTCTACATATAGATTTCAAAAATATGATAAAAGATATTTTACTACAAACAAAAGTTTCTGTCAAACCTAGTCAGTATTTTCAAAGATCACATTCTTATATATATTCACATATATAAAAAAAAATTGTTAATCAATCAATCAGTTAACACGTTGTCTAAAATAATGCAACCTGCATTCCTGACTAGTTAATATCCATGCATTTTCATAAAATATTACTTTCCACATGATTTCACAGCCATACCAAATTTTACATCCATTTTAACACCTGTATTTTTACAAAACAGTACTGATATGTTCAGAATGTTCATAGCTAGAATAAAGCCTCAATAAAATCAACCTCCCTTTCCAAGGAACAAAGGAGATGCAGACACTGAAGATTAAACAGTTGTTTCAAGAGCTAAACAAAGCACTCAGGTAATGAAGGATATTCAACTGTGTTAGAGAAGAAATGTTGAACAAAGCATCAGCATCAAGTACAATTTGGTATTTTCTTTCTTCCCTGAACTTTAAGGAATCATTGCAGTTGTACTAAAGTTATAGCAAAAAAAGTTTCTGAAGGCTGGGAAAGAAATGCTGGCTCAAGGTTTCCTCTTCCTACTGCACAATGCCACCAGTTATAATTTCAAACCCTGAATAGACATCTCAACTCTCAACCTTTCAAACCACCATTGTTAGAAGATGGATTTGATACTCACTTCTAATATTACCCTTTCACATTGGACGAGTATGAAAATATTCTAATTACATCCTCCAGCAGATAAAACTTAAAAGGCGCAAATACATACAGATACCTCTATAGCTCTGATATGCCAAGCATACCTAGACATCTGATGCCATCCCACATCCAGAAGCGTTGTGTATGCACCCACTAATATGGCATCAAAGTAACATGGGATGAGGTAACGTGGAATTCTCTTTAGGTAGACAAACATGGCCTTCAACCATTTACCAACCTATTAAAATACAATATAATTAGAACTTGGTAACGCTAGGGCTCAAAACGCAGTGCTTTCAGGATTCACCTAGCTAAAGTATTTGTCATAGTTTTTGTACATTTATTACATCCAAGTTATGGTTGACCACCACAAAGATGAGGTTATCCTCCGTTATTAATAACACCACTAGCCTGCAACCATTCATGTCTAAGAAATTATGCACGCGAGATTTTTGTGGTAGAATTGCTGTGCCGTCCTGCTCCAAAATTTCTGCTCAGAGAGATGAACTCTAAGAAAAGCAGAAGGGAAAAATCTGTCCTGTGTCTGCATTATGACATAAATGGGCAAGAGCATCAACTATAGAAAGAGGTTATATTTTGCTAGTCTTGTTGGGGAAAAAGAGATTATCATATAGAAGCTATTACAACTGAGCAGCAAAGGAAAGCTGCAACTCAAAAGGTTTCACTACAACCCAAGTGTAGGAAGGAGGTTTCTCATTGCTTAAAAAGACAGGTCTGAAGAGATGAAGGTTGAGACCAGGAACAGTAAAATTATCAGAAAGCTAAATTATGTACGGCTACTACAGAAAATGACTGCAGATCTGGGTCTGGGACTCAGAATTCTGGAGCTTCTGTCACTGCAAAGTGTTCGACACCTGGGAAGTATTTCTCTTCTTTCCTCTAGTACTGCTGAAGAACATGACGACCTACTAGGAAGTCACTGAAGATTTAAACTTTTCAGATGAAGACTGTGCAGATGAAGAAAGTACATGTTAATATATTACATGACCACCCCGTAATTTTAGCCTTGAAATTATGAAGGGAAAGTTACTTATGTAAATGGTGAAATTGTAAAATTTAGTTTCACGTGACTTGAGTCTAATAGCTATAGGTACTTTATATTTTCTGCAAAACAGAAAGAGACACTACGAATTAAGAATTCAAAAAAATACACAGAAAAAATAAGCGACGGTCTTTGAAGAGCAGTAATTCTGGCAAGATCAGACTAACTTCCTTCTAGAAAAGCTCTGTCTCTGAGGTCAGACTCAGCATTCATTTCAGGACATCAGATTGCTTTATCCATTCTTCTGCTTTATATCACTACACTTGACTTCAGGAACAAAATAAAATAAGAATGCTAAAGCCTTTATTACTGTATTGATTATATAAGTTACCCAAATCAGGTATTCCTCTTGTGACGTGAATAAAGCAATTGCTGTGCAGGAAAATAAAATATGACGGAGAAAAGGACTGTATTGTAACACAGCTATACAGGTAACGAATCTCAGTAATTCCTATCTTCTCAGTGCTTGACTGTGCAATCTTACTATAACTGTATCATCATCACATATGCCTCAGTAGTATTTAGGCTCTCTTTTGAAAGTACTTACTTAAAAAAATTAGTTGATTCATTTTTATTTAAGGAAAAGTAATAAACAAACAGGGAACAACCTCTGAAGGCCTTGAAGAAAAGAGCTAACAATCCCTTCATGCTCTACCTATTTTTCACTTTCCTCTTCCAGTCTATTCTTAAATAGGATTGAGGAGAAGGAAGAAAAACATATTAACAGTTTATTCTCCTAGAAGACATTCCCTAGACAAGAAAGATGTTATAGACAGACTGAATTTGAAAATAAACCCATAATTGAAAAGGAAACAAACCAGTAATTTAAAACCGCAAAGTCACCAAATAAATATTTTTACTCACTTCTGCACAGGCTCCTGCACGTGAAATCAGACGATTACTGACATAATCAATCATCCAGTCTCCAGCTCTTAAATTATCACAAAATGGATGACCCAAATCATTCTTTGGTCTAATGTCTGCCATCACTGACATTAACCCTGAAGATACAAACCCAACACTATTAAAAGACACGCCATTATCACAAACAGCAATTACAATTCAGGAGGAAAAGGTAAACAGCAACAGACACTTTAACTGGATTTAACTGTATTACTTCTCTAGATTTGCAGAACGAGTTAGGATACAACTCAATTGTAGTTTCCTGAGCGTACATCCTAAACTGTTAGGAAAGTCATCGTGGAATAACTAGCATGATGGAATTCATACATATGATAAATGATCAACACTCCTCAGTAACCTAGTAATGCCTAGGCTTTAATTTGTGTGACTTTTCACTGGAGGTGTATGCATTTTCTTTTTATTTTAAAAGCAAGGGCATTGATGTTAAACCACACACTGAAACTTAATTTTGCAGCCCAGAGTATCGACAGAGGGTTCTTGTTTTAGTATGTGATTTCCTGGGTACAACACTCACTAGTAGCACTGTCAAGCAGAAGGAACTTTACCGGTTTTTATCCAAACAATAGCACTAGTCATACAACAGCATTAAAGTATGATCTAGATTGAACAGCTGTATTTTATTTTTTTCTTGACAAAAAAAAAAGAATTCTAAAACTATTACCTTGAAGGCCTGCATACTTCAACGGTGACCAGTTTGGTATATTGTAACAACCTCCACCATCTTCTTGTTCTTCTGCCTCACACCTATACAGTACTTGATTTAGGTCAGCCAAAGTTAGTTTAGATGCAATACTGAAAAAACAGTAGAGGAAAAAAAAAGAATTTCCAAACCCAAAAGCAACATTAGTAGGGAAATAGAGAAAGAATTTCACAAGCAATTCTAGTTTTAGACTTACATTAAAATAATTAAATATACACAACTCTCTCACCACTTACATCTCGGAAATTAAGAGCCTGATTTTTCAGATGTTTCGCTCAGATGTGTCAGTATTTATTTAGAAACACAGTATTAAGTACAAACGCCTAACAATCCTACCCTAACACTGACAAGCGCTCTAGGTTAGTAAGTCTACTTTAAGCCACAATTACACAGAACATGAATGGAAGAGCCTGGGAAGTTTATAAGTATTAACCCTGCTTAGTATTATACATATAAAAAGAGTATCTCACAGTTTTTATTGCGCTCTGATAACCCAAATCCATCTGTAGTAACAAAAAACCCCCCTCGCTAAGTTTACAGACTGTTCTTTGCTCTCACTGTAGCACTCTCAGTTCTACTTCAGAAACTTAAAGAATACTCACGAAGAAAATAATGTGTTTAATATAGGTGCTGAATGATCATCAGGAAGACTTCCAGATTTAAAGTGAGGACTGAATTGGATCAAATGATTGCGAAGTATACCAACAGCCTCTTGTGCCTTTGGGTCAAGACTTACTCTGTAAATACGAATGCATAACTTGTAGAAACGTAGCACTTACAATAACTATTCCCAAGTCTCAAAATAAAGAATCCTATCGTTCTATTTTAACTAATACAGCCATTTGGCAATTATAATAACGTACCTGAATACTATTACACTTCCTGGTGTTAATTTTTCAAATTCTATTTCTTGAACAAATTCATTTGGCCCTTTTACGGCAGTTCCAGCTTGCTTTATAATTTTACTGTCTTTAATCTTAGAAAAGAAAACACATTTGCAACTGAAATTCAGTGTCTTTTTCCTAATATAAAATATCACAGATTACAAAATATTACATTACATCAGAACATGGGTGAAGGAGGCTACTTACCTGGATATGCTCTCTGAGTTCCATTGTGAAATTAGGCAATCCATTTATAAAGTGTTCGTCTTTTTTGTAAGGACTAGCACTTCTCTCAATAGTCCTAGCCTCAAGTACTACTTCTTCTATTTTTCCTAAGAAAAGTTAAACCATGTTGTAGTAGTTAACTTTAAATTTAAAGTAATTCCTTTGAAATCATGAAGCAAAACCTAAAACTAAAAACCTAAATATGCAAAATACAAGTCTCAGTTGTACAGCTAAAGAACAACCAAATGTGACAAAACATGTGGAGAAATATTTTAAATATCCTATAAACATCTATTACACATTCCCTGGCTGTATGGTATTTAAAACTGCAGTTTTGTTATTTTGTAATAAATTAACCATAAAAATCAGTCAACAATTGGTTGAATTATAACCTGTCTTTTACCGATCACCAGCTCTGTTAGTTCCCTTACTATCTATTAGGAAACTGTATTAGATTGGTTTCCAAACTGCTGCTACAGACTGTTTATCTTAAAAGTGTAACAACTTCAATAAGTATTCAAATATTCCACTTTTCTCTATCCTTTCAGTAACCTACAAACTAAAGTATACAAGTCTTGCAGCCACCTCAATATATAATGCGACTGACTTTAAAGCAGGCACACACATGCACACAAAGAACTGAGTATACCTAAAAAGTCCATTTGGAAAGCTTCTCTCCAGAAATACGGCCAGGTAATGTGCAGAATTTGTTATACTTTGCCACTATTAAGTACAGTAAATACTTTGCACATTTAATATTATTCTCTTTAAATTAACTTATGTAGTACAACGTTGTTTCTTAAGCTGTATTTTTAAAACCACAAAAACAGTCATCTATAAGAAGGCTGAATCGCAATGGCATCGACAAAAGTGATAAGATTTTACTCCTTTTTCCCCAGTATAACACCTAATACCCTCCCCACTCCCTCTGTACAATTAACAATCTTGCTGTTCACTACTTCTTACCAGGTCACAAAAGATAGTAAATAAAACTGCACCCTCATCAGGTGTTTATAGCACAAAGCATACTCAATATGAACGCCTTTGTTATTGTTCCTTTAACCACTTTTGGTGCATGCATGTTAGTATCCATAAAAGGAGCATTATATACTGAAAATTCTCATATTGATTTCATGTGTTTCAAGTCAAAAGGTATGGAACTAGAATAATTTGAATTTTTTGTACACCTGACATCTCTTGAAAAGAAATCTGATTACCTGGGATACACATTTCAGGTACTTCTTTACTGTAGAAGGAAGTTTTGGGATCCCTGAAAGCAGTTCGACTTACAGCCACAACAGACTGGTGTGTGTTAGGACAGTGTCTTGTCACGGCCACTATATCTTCATCAACTTGATCTACGTACACCTAGAAAAGATATACCATTGCAACTACCTCCAGATTTATGTTCTGATTGAGCAAACTGCAATGTTACCCTCACTTCTTGCCTGATTAAAGCCTTTAGCCCCCAGCTCCTGATGCAGTCTGTTTATGGCCAGCCTTCCTGCTAGAATTCCTGTTTGGAAATTAACTTCACCAGAAGTCAGTTGTGCTGCTGGATTCCATTTTGCATAAAACCTCTCTTCAGACACTACAGAGATCTGTAAAGAAGTTAAGATATAAGCAAGTATCAACTACTCTGGAAAAAAAACAACAAAACACCCAAAACAAAGATGTCTCAACTACATCATGAATTCAAGTTTCATATGAAATTGGACAATCTGCAGTAATTCCAGCTAGTAAACTTCTGGGAATTTTAAATAAACAAAGTTTATAATAAACTTTATTCTTGTCCTGGGACATACATTTTACATTTTTAAAAGTAACTTTGGAGTTAAACTGTAGACACATACCTGGTGTGGTACTAGTTCATCATAGCCTTTGGTGCTTCCTGTAGCACAGCATGCCATGGAAACAATCATTGCACTAGGAAGAGCATCATACGCAGACCGGTGCTACATTAAAAAATAAACAGGCAATAAATAGCGAATGCAAGACATAATTCATCCCTTCCAATTCAGCATACTCAGTTTAATAAGAGGAATTGCTAAACACGTGATCATAGTTTTCTCAATCACAATAGAACTATTGAAAAAATTTACCACATGTGCACTAATGAAAGCCACTTAAGAGAAACCCTCAAAAATAAGCACTCCAATTCCCACCATTCTCTCTCATTCTCTTCTGTAAAACAGAAGCTCAGGAGAACAGGTTAACAAGCAGAAACAGAACCACTTACAGTAGCTGGAATAAAACAATCTAAACAGCTCGTTAAGCAGCTTTATACACTTTTCCCTTTGAAAGACAAAATCTTGAACATCAGAGGGAGTTGTTACAAAATTTTATTCTCTCCATGAGAACTTGAAGATCTGAAACACATTTTTCCTAAATATCACTCTCAGGAAAACATCTAGATTGCACCAAGACCTCCCATGGTTCATAAATATCAATTCAGAAAACATTAAATGTAAACTCTGGGTTTTGGTTTAGGTGCTCACCTGAATTGGACATTCATTGTCATGTGTAATATCCATAAACAATGCATGAGCAATAGCTGGCATCAAAGGCCTCAAACGTGGCTGAACAAAAGAGCCAACAGGTTCACCTCCAAAACGATAAACTAACCTTCCCTCTTCGTGGCTGTTATAAGCAGTCATTGCCTCTAAAGAACAAAATAGGTAAGTGTTCGCATAACAGTAACTACCATAGAATACACCACACACAAAGATGTTAATGCAGCATATTACAGTTGTTAGTTTGGTGTGTCCAATCATTTAAAAAAAAAAAAAAATCACATATAACTATATTCTCTAATGTAGATACACAGCCTTGGAGTATTCTATTTACTATAACATATTAAGGTAGAGAAAGCTAAGGGGAAAAAAGGGACAAAAAAAGCAGAGACCTGAAACTTTCTCATAGGCTTTAAGAAACTCATGCAACAAAAGAAATCAGACATGATGCAGCACTTGCATAGCGGAACTGTGCTATCACTTCTTTTTGTCTTGATAGAATAAGAGTGAAATATTTAACCTTCTGTAAACTAATGCAGATGTCTTCTCTTATTTTACAGCTAGCACTGTATTTTTTGCTGAGTATCAAAAAAGTCTCAATACAAAACCTGTACTTCTGATTACATAGAGTATGAAGTTAAAAGTGCATGATCCACAAGAAACCTTTTCCTTGGAAAAAGCACGTCATCTATAATCTCTCGTTGGAAAGAGACCACACACACAGCAAGCCTACCTCTTATTAAGGAGGTAATGCCCAGCCTATTCACAAAGATATTGTCCAGCTCCTCATTTCCTGTGAACAGTTCAGCCACTACATACAAATCGGCTCGCAATTTTCTAGCTGTGTCCAGCATGTACTGCAAAAAGCACAGCCAAAAAAGCCACAGAAAGGGGAAAGGTAGATACAAAAAAGGACAAGTTTCAAAGCTAGGCAGGGATCGGACAATAGGAAAATGCCATGCAGCAAAGACAAACAGAAAGCCAAAATTAAGGAACAAAAAAAGTTGTTACACAAAAGAGGACACACAAACATAAGCAAAATCAAGAATTAGCCCACAACACAAGAAAAGTTAAATAGAACGTGAAGAAGAAAAGGTAATTGCATAAGCAAAGAACACGAATATGTAAGAAAAATAAAAAAAAAAAAGCATACCAATGTTAGTTTCACATTAAAAACTCCAAACCATACATGACAATCCTACATAATTTTCAACTGCTTATTGTACCTCTAATCAGGCTGGTAATTCCCAGGCGGTTGACAAAAACATTGTCAATGTACTCACTGCCCGTGAAGAGTTCAGCTATCACATAAAGATTAGGTCTGACTGATCTGGCTGTTGCTAGCATCTCCTATAGATCATAATATATTTTTAATGCAAGACATTCATTGTCAGCTTTGTATATGCAATCATTAACATGACTTAACCAAACCAAACACAAATGAGTTGTTCATATATGCAGTTCATTAAAAAAATACTAATAACAGGTAACATTCATAAAAACATGTTTATATTTTACAGATATTATTAACAGACTGAGTAATTCTAGGAAATTCTCTTAAGACTTCAAGCTAATTACAACTTTGTTTTTAAACAAAATCTTAACTCAAAATGCAAGAACAAAGGTTGGATAAAAGAGGTATCTGTTAAGGTAAGAACTCCAAGGAAGACTTTAGTTTAAGCCTTTGAAGTTACCATTCCAAAAGCAGCAACAATAAATGAAGGCACAGCACAAGTTTTGAAATAGCTGCATCTAAGAGCCACTTAGAACTTTTGTATGGACAAGTCAACTTGTTTTAGAGAGCTCTTCATAGATTTAGGTAAGCTCTGAAACCAAGCTAAGACTAAGCACTAACAAGCTGTGCTACTCAAATCTATTTAATGCTAATTTATTAGATAAGTACAATTTCTGGATGTAGTCAGCTCCACGGTAAACAATAAGCTCTAATCGTAGCAATAAGCTTGCCAGACTAAGCTTTTTGCAGGTGTTCTTTACCAACTTTCAAATTCCAGGAAGTACACCACTCACTGTTTAATTCAGCAATAGGAAAATGTATTTGCCAAAGAAACACTAAGACTTTCAACCAAGTCTTGGCAATGACCCCAGCTAAAACTGACACACTGGATACTGGCAGTCACTGCACTAAGTCCATAGCTACGTAAGAGAAAAGTTAACCAGCTCCATCCACACCCGCAATATTTCAGCTAAATTGAAAGATACAGTAGCTACACCACTCTACTAACTGAAGTAGCTGACACTGTATCTAAACATCACCAGTCACAAAACTTTGCTTATGCTATGAGGACTCATTCACAACTCAACTCTGCCATGCAGATCCTGCAGATTTTGTAGCAACAGTGCAAGACTTATTTCACAGACAGAAGATGCTTTATAATAAACATGCTTAATTTTGCGTACCTCAGCTACATGAATAGGCGTTGAGTGACAGTTGTCAAGACGAACACCATGGAAATATTTGGCAGTGATTTCAGTGTATTTTTTCATATGTGCCCAGAGGTATGGGCAGTCTTCAGGTTTATTACCATAACGCAGTTTCACACTGTCGCCCCAACAAATAAGCTCTCTTCTCAAGTAAACATTTGAGCCTGTAAGGGAAAGAAATTCACTATAGTGTGTCTCTATAGTATAGAATGTGCACCAAAATGAAAATGTGGTATTTAATTTTCTACTGCTGAAGAGTAGGAGAACACTGTGATGAAGAGTAAAAATTCTAACAATAGCCATATCAACTCAAAATCTGTATACCCTCACTGACACATAATATCAGAATACTCCAAGGGAATATTTAACTGATATAGTGATACTGAAATAATTCTTCAGATAGAATTAAAAGGAATTTGATTTCAAAGTAGTATACAAACTGTACTTGAGAAAAAAATAAGAAAAAAAACCAGCAAACAAATGAACAAAACCAGTAGTTTGGTTGTTTATACTGGCCAAATTCAAGAATGCATCTCACTGTGTTACCATAAATAAACTGCCACAGCCACAATTTAAAATTTTACCTTTTGTTAACAGCAGACTGTGATGATATAAGGCAAATTTCCTAAGTACTTACACAGGTAGGTCACTTAAATGGACAAAGTCCCTAAATAGTTTTTGTGTGTATGAAAATATCCTCATCCTCCATCTAGTCTAGTTTCATATTCTACTTTTTGCCTTCTTTTTGATGCAATCAATAAAAAAATCACTTTAAATTTCAGTTCACCTATGATATACTTACCACACAGGATATAGTGATGGAGGTTTAACTGTGACAAAGACTTAAATAATCAGTGATATCTAAAAATATTACTTCTGTCCTATATAAATCATGTATTTGACAAAGGCAGTAACATAATTAAAAAAAACAAACACAAACCCGCCAAAACCCCACACTATTTGCAACACCTAAGCACAATCATGAAATTGTCAATAATCAGACCCCACATAGGAGAAATACAACTATCTTTGAGTCATCAGTCTTCTGAAGGTCTATTTATATTCATCTTATTTAAACCTGATCAAAGCATGAACAGGATCAGCACCACTCAGGACAGGTAAGACAGAGCTACTCCGTTGCTTCCTGCTACTCCTAGACCAGCTATACTGATGCATCACCACAGTTATTTTGGTGGTTGAACCTTGAATTAGACCAGGAAACTTGTTCAGCTGAAATGTAATCCTGGCTTGGCAAAGACATTGTTTTTCAGCCAGACTAATTTCCTAAGGCTCACATTATAGACACCTAAGTGACTGGGCCTACACGATGAAAGACACACAAGAGTAAGCAGCTAGTAAGTAAAGAGCAGAGATGGTAAGCCATCACTACTTCTAAAAACATTCACTTAAGCACAGCCTAACTTTTAGCTTCACTAATGGCAACATAGCTACGTGGACAGAAAAACTGGTTTTCTTCGGATGTTCGCCATGATTTTTTTTAAGGGCCATTTACAGAACTACCTGCATTTGTTTTGCAGTTCCTGTATTTGTGCTCTTCTGTATCATCCTTTCACACTGTATTCTCAGTTGAAAGAATGTGTGACAAAACAAAGGTGTAACACAAGTATAAAGCACTCAAAAAGCTGTAGACTAATTAAGAGAGAAAACTCAGTAATAGAATGTAGGTATGCTAACTGAAACCAGTGACTGAAGGAAAAAATAAAAGCCAGCCCAGAACAAAGGGCAATTAACTTAAAGACTACTGAATAAAAACACCTTTGAAACATGTATTATCTTCATGCTTGTGCAGGAGAAAAGAAAGTAAATAAAAAGCAGTATAAAGGCTCTAGATAATTTTGCAGAAACAAGGTGTTTGCTAACTCCAGACCACTCTGGACTACCAATCAGATTAGCTTCTAAAGCAGACTCAAACTCTTAGATAGATGTTTTTATTTAGAATTAAACTGGCCTTTGATTCCATTTACAAAGTAAATGACTACTCTGAAAACAAGAATTGTCAACCCTGTTTTTACTGGGTATCAATGCTGTCCCCAGAGGAGTCAGAATACAATACCTTATTGCATGGTGAATTCATACCCTATGTTACCTTCAGAAGCAATCTCCATGCTTATTTTAGATTAACTGGGTCACCTCCTGACTGCAACTCACTAGACCTTTCAAGGATCCAGTTTTTGCTCACTAATGCAGCAAAATACTATCCACCTTTTCATTGCATTAGTTTTCTGCTGCACTGTCATTTTCTTAGGGAAATGCCAACAAGCAGTGGTGTTGGAACAAAGTACAAAGCAAGGACAATGACAGAAGTGGGAAAACAGGATGTCCCCATTTTAGTGGCAGAAACCTGGTGATTTCCATCTCAAATCTTGCAAAACTGTACCTCAAATCCCAGTTCTTACAGTTGATCTGTATGCTGTATAGGAAATAAAAGTGCTATAAACTGAGTATCTGTCTGCTATTCTGCAGCTTCATAGGAATATATCTGGAAAAAGAGACAGATTCAACAAAACCCTTTTTGCTTTGGCTAGAATATCAAAAGGTTCATAATGTAATTCAAAGTTCTTTTACAAACCTGGTTCTGCAAAGTTTCTAAGAGGATCATCTCCCATAACCCAGCCATTATGAGCCATGAAGTAACAAGCTTTATCTGGCTGATGTATCATAGTTTCTTCTTCCTCCACAGTTAGCTCTTTGAATGGATAAGTAAAATATCTATGGAATAGATAGGCAATTAAAAAAAAAACACCACAAAAACAACAAAAAAAAACCCAACCCCATAAGGTAACCTAAGATGAAATCCATTGCCTTTGAAATTAAAGTATCTACTATGAACTGGCTTGTAGATAAAACAGATTTAAAAAAAGCAGCTGCTAGACTATAAATGATGGGGAGCTTTCTATTTTGTAGCATGCCTTGAACGAGAAAGGACAGGTGCTGCCACTATCTTGGTGTCAGCTGGTAGTGCAAGATTAAAGCCCCAGCCCTTCAGATACGAGTGGCATCAAGTCCATCAAATTTAAAAAGGTGTAAGCTCTCCTAGTTCCACCCCTCTTCCACCTAAAAGAGCAACTTGCACTATGTAAGTCTTCCATGTGCTCTGAGTATTGTTTCATGGTCTCTGGTCACATTTGTTTAATAAACAGTTACCATTGTTGCTTAAAAAAGACAGCCCATTCATTAAGTGGCATTTGTCTATGGGAAAGAAAACATACACTTGTACATATAAATGTATACTTTTAATGAACTTTGAACTCACTTCCCCTAGATAGATTCTAGTAGTTTCCAAACAAACAAAAAATACCTGGTAACTAAAGGATATTTTCTACTGATAGGACCCAGCTTAGGACCATTATCAGCCAGTCGTTCATAAACCACAGTCCCCACAAGACAATTGACAGCCTAGAAGTAAGTAAATTATGCATTATTGAAATGCTTGCATTTATTTGCAATTTAAAACAATTCAGCATTAAACCACAGTAATTATAAGACCTGCTCTTGATGGTGATTAGTGTGCCTGTATTGCTCAGCATTCAGTTCCTCAATCCTCTTGCGAAACCAGTTGCAACATTCTTCTATTGCAGCTGGTCCATTGCTTATCAGGAGGACATTAAAAGCAGAGAACAATTAGAATAATTTATTTTGAAAAAATGCAGTATACATAATAGGAGGAATGAAAAACTAAACTTTCCCCATCTCTGAAAAAAATTCATTTATTTGGTTTTGCAAATTTAACTTCACTTGAGATTTTAACATCTAATCAATTATACAATACCTGTGTGGTATGAATGTTGCCAAAGCTATATTCATATCTACAGTACAGCCAAATCGTCTATAATCAGGGTCCTGAACTATTTGAAGATGTTGAGTTGGATCAGATTTAGTGCTCATTTTGCCTAAGAACAAGATAGAAAAGAGTACCGATAAAGTAAAAATAGGCATTACATTTAAAAGATACACAACTTTTACAATTCTAGAATAAGCAAGATATGGGTAGATAAAGGCTTTGAAGAGGTGCAAAGTCTTCAAAGGCTTTACTTGCCCTCAAAGCATTCTTGTATGCTTAGATAGGTGCACTAGTTTTCTCACATAGCAAAAAATTATTTTGTTTTCCACCTTATTCAGTTTGCCAATAAGTTGCTTGAACTATAAAGATATAATCCACATGCTTCAGCAACATACCCTTCCTTTACCTTGACTTAGAAGGGTTTTAAATTGCTGCACAGCTTTGTTAACATCCACTTGGAAAAATTCCCATAGTTTAATTTTTGGATATATATCTTCCCAAATTATTTTACGGATACACTGTAAAAATAAGAATTATGTTAGTTAATAATGTTGATGATTGATATAATTATGAAAAGCTAAGTGCTCATATGAATTGTTCAGAAAAAAAACATTTGGGGAGGTAAAGTGTTATTTCATTAAATATATCTGCAAAGTATACACCAAATTTTGTGCATTTCCACAACCTTAGAAATTAAAGGTTTATTCAGCTATTTATAGTGGTCATTAGCCTATATTTAGCTCTTATTCACTTACATTCAGCTGATCATCATTTTCAATCAAGGGAGGGACCCCTTTAGCAGTACACTTTCCATCAGCTACCATACAGGTCAAGTGCCATAGAGCTCTATCCAAGACCCAAGCTGGCTTCAGGTGAGGAGAATTTACAAGGTTATAGCCACATTCTGGATGCATCCTGAGCCATTCACTGTTAGTTGCTTATTCAAGAAAAGGAGGTGGGGGGGAGAAAAAAAAAGATTAAGTACACAAGCTGAACACTTAGTTGTTTTGTGCAAACATCTTAATACCAAGAAGCTAAGGCATGTATAGTTAGTTCACATTTAAACTAAAGTTTAAAAAAAAAAAAATCATGTCTTATGCAGAGGTATACACTATTGGTAGTCATTTGTTTTGTAACTAATACAGTTGCAGAGACTGCAAAGAAACATTTTTGTTAGTTACATAAAAATATGCAACAGTACCACCAATTCTAAAACACACACACACAAAAATCCCATTACTGTTTCAGGAAATACATCAAATGAAGTGCTCTTTGTGTGTTGAAAGCCAAACCTACATGCTAAACCAAGATTTAAGATGGCCCAAGGTGTTTATTTTTTAATATTCTTAACTATATCTGATGATACCCACACAGAACCTGACAGCAAGAGAGCACACACTGCCCAAGAAATAATTAAAGAACAAGGTAGTTTAATGGACTTTTAAAGAAAGGATTAACTGCAACACTGTTGTGTATATCACAGAAGCAGAGCAATGCAAAACAATGCCACCAAGTCTTACACAAGAAGATGAGTGCACTGTCTAGTGCATGCAAATGGAACACTGGTTCAGATCAAACACTGTCAGTCCACTGTGTCTATTTTCTGAACTTCGCCCATAGCACCAACAAGCATCAGAAGATATGCTGAACATTACGAATTAATTCAGAGAAGGTAAGGAGCCTTCGCTAGAAATAGACTGTAGCATGCATGCAGCAGTATGAGTAAATACATAAATAGCAGGGAGAATTTCGATTTTGGAAGTATGACAATGAGGAAGAAATGAAGAGTTTATTTCATTCCATTTTTGGAACTGTCCTAAACACAGTTTAATTCAAAATAATTTCCATACATTCTTTTGAATGAAACTCTGCAATTGAAACACTAAATGTAAAAAAAAGCATGGAGTGCCTAAGAACAACAAAAAATACTCAGATTTTAAAAGTTTTTTTTTTTTTTAAACATTTTTCGTAGAAAGCGTCTTATTAATCCATTGTTTTAGAAAAGCAGAAAAAAATAGAAGTAATACTTCACACTAAGAAAAATATATAACAAGTTATATTGGAAACATGAACAATGAGCCATTAATGTATCCAAAGTTATAGCAGAACAATTCATACATAAAACTGAAGTCTGCTTAGTTCAAAGACGTTCAAACAAAAATGTCAAAGGGTAAGAAAAGAGTGTACTCTCTCAGTCAACAGTATTAACAGCTCTTCTAAGCACCCTCTTACATTACATCTCAAGACCATTATGAACATGGCAAAATTCCATGATTATAAGGTCATACCATTTGTGGAAGTAAGTTCTTCATGGTTTAAATGCCATCTAAACTAAATTAAAAACACCATACTTATTTTAAAGTTACATAAAGCAGTAATAAACTCAGCCTGCTAAAGGCTATTCTAGGCCAACCAGATCTGCCCCCCCTCCCTGTTTTTTTTTTTTTAAACACATACACTACTTCTGAAAAAAGTATTTTTCTCCAAAAAGCAAAACTAGCTTACTGTATTCATCTAGCAAGAAACATGAGTTACTATAAAGGACTTTAATGAGTAAATACAATGAATTCTAAAAAGACAATATATCATTTAAATCTAAGGCCTTATGATGCAAGAAGAAAAAAGTCAACAGGCCTTTCGCTAATTCTGGTACAGAACAGAATGATGTTTTCTGATAAGAAGGTAAGCTCCAATGATTCACAACATAACACCAAAAGAAATTTGATTCTGCAGAAAAAAAATTGACCCAAACATCACTTGTGATTACGTTTGTTCCAGCTAGGGAGAAAATACACACAAGTATAAAAATATGGAAATATTAAGATGAGCAAATACAGAAAAAAAATAAATCTAAAAGTCAATACTTTCTCATTTAAGAACATAATTCCACATTTTTCAAAGGACTAATTCATTGTTATATAAATTAAACACAAACTTATTATTTAGTACTTATGCCCACTGCCCAAGACTTTTATTTTTTTTTTCTCCCCTTTATACAGCTGAGAAAAGGTGGTGTTTGTTGTGATTAGTCAAGTGCTTGGAAGTAGGATTTGCTTGTGTTAAATTGCAATTAGATAATAGTAGCCTCTTCTGAAAGATAAAGAAAATGTAATTTATTTCTGATTATTTTATTACTTTATGATTTATTACAGCCACTGAAAGGTTAGAAAAGAAAAAACAACTCCCCTTTTTCTATCTCCTGATGAAGAGCAAATGGCAGCGAACACAGTATTTCTTATTTGACGGTGTTTGAACACCCTGAAGGAAATGGCAGCCCAAAAAGGGCACATCTACCCAGTGACCAGGCAGGGTTTGCAAGTTTATCTAGGATACTCCTGCTAACATGCCAAAGGTGCATCTATATTTAACATTAGCGCATGCATTTACTTTACTTTTAAAGTTACATGCTGGTTTTCATTAGAAGACTGACGGAGATGTTAACATCAAAAACTGATTCCCACCACTCTCTACTGTGCAAGCAGTCTGTTCTCCATTCCAGTGTAAAACCCAAACACTTTAGATTAACCACTTAATATTGCAAGTGAGCTGTCCGACTTTACAACAGGAACAGAGGGGAACCATTGCCATTTTTGTACAGCAGCCTCAGCTAGAAAGCAGCAACTACAAAGAGATACAACCACTGTAAGCTGAAGGGTCATGAGCTGTTAGAATTACCAGCATTAGAGGATTTACTGTGAGACAACTTAAGCTTTTAATGCAAACACGCTGCAGAATTAATAATGATGTGCAAGTATCCATAATCTGCTCAAAATAACTGACTGTACATTTTGTCTTTTATATTTAAATGGTTCTTTGAAACATGTTTTACAATTAAATCACCCTAATGTGCAGAAATGAACTAGTTTAACTACTAGCAATTACTGTTCATTTAAATATAAAAAAGGTAAAGTTAAATTTCCATTTAATCATGATCCAGACAAAAAGAACGCCCAAAACTATTTGCCTGTCTTATTTCAAAAGCCCCAAAATGTTTTACCTCCACAGGCATATCCAACATTATTGCTTACTCAGACATTCATCAATTAATCTTCCTGCTTATGCTAATCTGGCATTTAACAAAGTTCTGAGTTAGTTGTAAATCAGGAGGTTTTGATAAACAACAAGGGGGAGGGGATTTTGAGTTTAAAATTTTGAAAGCAGGAAACAAAGCCATCAAGTATATCTTGCTTAATGATGTAAATCAGGACCATGGTCATTTGAATATTTCTATCCTGTCAGAAGAGACTTCTAAACATCCTTTCACCATAGTATAAATGTTTAGCCATCTATCCCAATGAAGATTATTTTGAACTCTGAATGTAATCTGGAAAAGTCCTTCTACAAATCTAGCCAATTAATAATGTAAGACTTTTTTTTCCTCAAATATATTTCGGAGTCTAATAGATAGTTTAGATTTACATATTTCTGTCCATAAAAAACAGTCTCCTTGGTAGCACGCAAATATACACAGTAAAAAGATGACAGGTTCTCAAGCATGTACGGGAAAAACTGGACTTCTGGTTGGTAAAGTGCAAGAAATTTTTTACCCCAAATTGGGAGAATGTTTAAAACTTAATTCCCTCAGACACATAGCCAATAACTATACTTAGTAACTTTTCAACAAACAGATAGGGCAAACAACATGGCCCACACTTCTGCAGACTGCCTGGACAGGAATGTTTGGCAGCAATCAAAACCAAAGAACTAAAGCAAATAAAGCTTGAAATTCACAGATATCTGTGGTTAGTGGTTTTTTAAGCCTCAAAGGACTGTAACATCAACATACATAACAATCTGTTGTACTCTCTGCTGTGAGAATGCTAATTATTGTAATCTTTAGGATTACAGCAGAAGATGAAAACTGCATTATAAACATAATGAGTTTATTTTGATTATCCAAATAATCAGCAAACTTACAAATTACTAAGTACTATAATTCTAATTTCATCAGATCATACTGAAGAAAACCCATTGTCCCTCCATGCACAACAGACTTTAGCTACAAAAAGCAATTCAGTAAAGCTTTCAATGCATTCGCGCATCTATGCTTAAAAAGAACCCACCCCAAACACAAAGCCATCTTTCCCCCCCCTTTCCCCACAGACTGAGCTGTAACATTTCCTCCATTGCTTAATCCTAGCCTCTTGTCCCTATTGTTTGTTGTCTGCATGTTACATCCAAATTAGAGCAGTTACTTTTAAGCAGTTAGAAGAGTAATACTCCGTTTAACAAGAAAGTACTTAGTTTATGTTCACCGAATAGTTCTTAATGCAGATTCCATTCATTATCGCAGATCATAAAAATAAGCATATTATAAGAACACAGATACATGTGCAGTTCATTAGTTCTCTCTAATAAGGCCTCTATTCAGTCTTTCAGTAACAATACTAAATTCTTTTACTTCTGTTATGGAGGCAGATCAGTTATTATTGTAGAGAGTTGTCCTTGATTTGAGAGACTGAAAGACAGAGACAACTAAGTTGCTTAAAACAGCTACTAAAAGATGGGTTCAAGGGGTAAAAGTTAAGGGAAATAATAAAATGTATTTATAATATCAATCTGGTTATTAACACACACAAAAGTCATACCAGTATGGTTGTAGACTACATCTGTGATGCAAAGCATATTCCATTCATTTTTCAATTTTTCCACAAGAGCTCCTATATCGCTCCAAGTGCACTTTTTATTATGGCTTGAAAATTCAGGATTTACTTCTAACTGATCAGCCAGTGAGTAACATGATCTAGACAGTCCAAGCTTCTGCAGTGGTGTAAAATGAATCATGTTGTAACCTACGTAATAAGAAGCCATTTATTTAATACGAAAAACAAATTTCAGTCAAAGTTAATTGAAAGAAGCATAGTAAATTACAGTTATAACATGTTCTTAAAGCTCATGTTTGGAATAACCAGTACAAAGTAATCTGAATCTTCCCCTTGAAATTCGACATAACACAAGCTTTAAAAATCATCCTGTCAGTTCTACAAACTTCCAAGTCTATCTGAAATCAAAACAATAAACCAAAAGTAATTTCCCTTTTCAGGAAATCCCTGAATTTTTGCATCTCTGCAAATATTTTAATAATTTCACTGACTTAAATCTGTTAACCAAATTGAATCTAGTGGAAAATACTCAGTCTACAAAGTAAAGAACAAATGAGCTGTGTACACTGAAGCTCTTCAGTGTTACTTTAGTTTTTGATCATAGACAAAAACATGTATCTTTTAATATGTGCACTGGCATTACCTGTTTCTTTTGCAACTTTAAGCCTATCTTCCCATTCATGAAATGGTCCCAGACACTTAGCGAGGAACGTCTGGAGTGTAACACAATCCAAAGGTAACACATGATTATCGGCTCCAACGTGCAAAATAGGATCCACAACTATGTAACCTCCACCACTTTTTTCATTTCTAGGAAAAATTAATTTTCATTGGTATAGTAAACACTCATTGTACCACTTGGTTTCAGAAAGAGAATCCAACAAGCACAACTATTTCAAAAACACAGTAGCCTGGCACGGTGGCTGGGGGGAGGTGGGGAACAGGACTGTAGGGCATCTGTAGAAAACACTGAAGGTATGTTGATCTCTTCGGCATCATCTCTCTACTGGACTTATGCCAGTTGCTCACACGAAGACAACTGGGATACAGAGCTTTAAACTATCTTCAAAAATGAGGTACCTTTGTTATTTTCTGAGCCAGAGTAATAATTCCTCCTTTTAGGATACTCACAAAAACAAAGAAAGCACGACTGCCCATCTTTTATACAAAGACCTCCATTTGGAGCACCATCTTCAGAAAGAGACCCAAACTAAATGCACTTTTAAAGCTGAGGGAATTTAACCACCTATTGTCCAGAAACTCAAAAAACCACACTACAGCCATTACAGATACTAGCATTCTCCTCTGTACTTGTCCTGTAGAAACATAGAAGGAAGTAAAGAATGCCAGAACATCTGTGCTAGAAAGAAAAAAAAAAAAGCAACCTTCAAAGTCAATGCAGAAAGTACAAATTAATCATTTAGATACTCAGAATGCTGATGACTTTGAAAACTTGTAAAAATGGCTTGCCTTTCCAACATTCACAGAAAATCAATCAACTTTGTTCTGTATAGCCTGCGGAATACCTTTGCATCATAAAGTATTGAACAGAATCACAGAATGGTCAAGGTTGGAAGGGACCTCTGGAGACCATCCAGTCCAACCCCCCTGCCAGAGCAGGGTCACCTACAGCAGGTTGCACAGGATGGCATACAGGTGGGTTTTGAATGTCTCCAGAGTGGGAGACTCTACAACCTCTCTGGGCAGCCTGTGCCAGTGCTCCACCACCCTTAAAGTAAAGTAGTTCCTCCTCATGTTTAGATGGAACTTCCTATGTTCAAGCTTGTGCCTGTTACCTCTTGTCCTGTCACTGGGCACCACTGAAAAGACTGTTCCCATCCACCTGGCACCCTCCCTTTAAGTATTTATACATATTGAGAAGTTCCTCCCTCAGTCTTCTCTTCCTCAGACTAAAAAGACTCACGTGCCTCAGCCCTTCCTCATAAGAGAGATGCTCCAGTCCCCTAATCATCTTTGTAGCCCTTTGCTGGACCCTCTCCAGCAGTTTCCTGTCCTTCTTGAACTGGGGAGCCCAGAACTGGACACAATACTGCAGATGCGGCCTCACCAGGGCAGAGTAGAGGGGGAGAATAACCTCCCTCAGCCTGCTGGCCACACTCTTCTTGATGCACCCCAGGATGCCATTGGCCGCCTTGGCCACCAGGGCACATTGCTGGCTCATGGTCATCCTGTTGTCCACCAGGACTCACAAGTCCCTTTCCACAGAGCTGCTCTCCAGCAGGTCAGCCCTAACCTGTATCGATATAGGGGGTTATTCCTCCCCAGACGCAGCACCCTACACTTGCCCTTGATGAACTTCATTAGGTTTCTCTCTGCCCAGTTCTCCAGCCCATCCAGGTCACGCTGAATGGCAGCACAGCTTTCCAGTATGTCAGCCACCTGTCCCAGTTTTGTGTCATCAGCAAACTTGCTGATGGAACACTCTATCCCTTCAACACACACAACCACCACAGCTACTGTCTTTCGTTAGCAGATTCAGATAGGCCCCATAGTTGCAATTTGAAAAATGCATAGGAAAAAATGTTTTTATTCTTAACAGTGATTTCTTCAGGTTAAAACGTAGACCAAGTGAGCAAGACTGCATCTGGCTGTGTAAAGAATTTCACTTACCCAAGACTGAAATAGTACTGGTATGACCCTGAAATTTGGAGATCCAGCTTGCAATATTTGTCAGAGTCATCTTCTTTTCCTGTGGGATTGTGCCACGATAGTGTTCTGAACTTGTGGCGATCAAACACTTCTCCAGAAACTGGATAATTTGTGTACACAGTAACGGGCTTGCCTTGAAGAGTCGGGCCCAATCGGAACTGTAGTTCAAAACCTCAAGAAAAAAAGATAAAAATCACTTTATCAGGAGAACTAGGTATTTCTGTTCTGTAACTGCAAATCACAACTTGATATTATGTTAAGAAGAAAGTGCACCAATACACCTGCCAGGAATTTCACCAGAATGGTATTATTTCTACATCATCACCTCTCCCTACTTTCCCAATGTTATTCTTTGCACACTTTACATATATTCCTCTTCCTTTTCCTCTACTTACATGGCACTATTTACCTCATTTCCAGTTTGTTCCTCTTTGCTATACAAAAAGTCTTAAAAACAAAATACAGCCAAACATGATACAATTTTATGTAGATTTTGGTTTATGTAGTATTTAAGTATTTAGGTTTACCAAGTCAATATATTAAGCTGACCCATGAAAACATCTGAAAAAAAATTAAGAACACATTTTGAAACAGAAAATATTTCAAATCCCTTCGTTCTCCATTGAGGGCTCACTATACGACACTAAAATCCTTATGCTTTTAACTGTAAAATGACAATCTACAATGCACAAACAAATTGCTAAACTTCCAGAGAGCTCAACAAATCAAAGGGACTTCTGTATACGTGCCGCAGGTCACATACACACAGAAAGAGCACTATTTAGGCTTAAGAGATCCATGATAACGAGAACAAAATTAAGTTAAAATATTGGGACCTAAAACCATACTGTAGTCTATTCACTTGGATATGAAAAATTCAGTTTAGTCAACAGGTTTTGGAGTAGGTTTCCACTTGCAGGTATGAGGGCTGCTATCATGTGCATGGCTAATTACAGCATCCTTTCAAGTGACTGAAATAGGTACAAGTGCTTGCACAATTACTTTTACTAAATTACATGCCAGTGTTGCAGTTTACTGTAGTAACACACCTACTAGCCTTAGCAGTCTACAAAATTTGGAGTAAAAGAAACCTGAGTATTTGTTAGGAGAAAGTTATTAATACACAGATAAGGAATTATGAAGCGTAAAAAAAAAAAAAAGCCCTGAACAATGGCAAGTTCCAGTATCTTAAGTTGAAAAAAAAAATCCATTCGCTTATTAAGTACAGTCATGGGGACTCTAATATCAGAATTCAATGTCCAAATATACTTAAATGCAAGTGGCACCAAGCTTGCAGTTTCTTTTATTAACATAATCGCCACTGCACCAAAACCACCATGTGAAGCAATGATTTTAGGACCTGAATATTCGTCAGGCAAAATGAAGCTCATTTGATCAAAAAAAAAAAAAAAATCACTTCTGGAAGTTTAAGTACACTCTCCCCAGTACTGTCCTAACATTTTATTATAGGGATTACTAAAATTAGAGCACAGGGATATATGCCATTGATATCTTATTTCCTGTAACAGTTATACCGACATGAGGAACGCTGTGCTCAAAATTAGCTATGCCCTCTCAGAGACCGCTATCAGTAGAGGCATTTTGAATGTTTGTCAGCCATATACTTCTGTGTGACTCCTTCCAGCTGGAATGGTGAGTTAATAATGGAGATTAGGGTTAACTCTGCACTTCTTCCCTACTGACAGTTTCACTGTCAGAAAATTTTGAAATCAATACAGTTGAAGAGAATTCTTATTCTCAAGAACCAAAACCTTGCTCCTCTACTAAACCACATTGACATTAGGTTTCTAGATCAGTAACATAAAAGTAATAAAATCCACAAAAGTTCACGAGTAATAAAAATCATTGCATCATTAATAATGGTTTCCAAAGACAGCAGCTTTAGTTTTAGTCTGAATTTGCTGACCAGCATAATAGTAGACCAGTTAGCAGGGAGTTCTTTTGTTTGGCTGTTTTGGGGGGGTTTGTGGGTTTGGGTTTTTTTGGTATTTGTTTTGGCTTTCTTTTTTTTTTTTTCAAATAGACTTAAGAACACTTCCAGAGAGAAATAATACTAAGTCCTTAGAGTTCACAGAAGTATGTGGCCAGAATCCTAACATAGCACAGCTATGAGAAACACAACAGACAAGATAAGGAAGAGCTGAAGATCCCATATCCCGAAACATCACCTCAGACTTTGCAAAACGTTTGTATTACTGATGTATTTCAAAATTATAATGTTAAAGATGGGTCGTTGCATAACACATTGCAGATAAATACTAGAGAGCTCGACTTATGAGGAAGACTTTTTCAGGTCACTGAAGTACAGGTTATAAAAGGAAAGGTCCTGTCCTACAGTGTCTGTCTGAAAAAAGTGCTTTGCACTTCACTGCCATGGCTCCTAGCCAATCTGCTCTTCAGTTCTCAAGAGTTTTATGAGTCAGACCGAACGGCAACTGAAGCCCATAGAGCTCTGCAGTGGAAGCAAGCATGTCAGTATTTGTTTCATATTAAAACAAGGAAAAAAGTCGGGGGGGGGGCGGAGAAGAGAAC
>VZSZ01003438.1:288325-334098 GCA_013398815.1 Ibidorhyncha struthersii
GCCACCTGAAACTAAAGCTCTGTGTGATTTAACGGGCGTTCCGCTGAGGAAAACGTGACTTTATAGGCGGCCTGAAGAAGCTGGGAGACGCCTTTGGGCCCAGCCGCTCCTTGCCGTGCTGGAAACGGCGCTCCGCGGGGCTTCCCCCGCGTTCCCGCCCTGCCGCCTGAGGGGCCGGGGCGGGCACGAGCCCGCTGCCTCCCGCCTTTCTGATAGGCTGCGCTGTACAGAAAAACATGGTGTCAGCTAGGGTTTAAATGCTATATATAGTATGTGGACAAGGCTACAAACCCGGGGGATCTGTCTTTGACCAAGAGGTAAGGTGGTTTAGGAAAAAAAAAAAAAACAACACAACAAAAGACCCCTACGCCACCACATTTGTTTTGAAGAATACTGTCACCTGAACTGCTGTCACCAGACGGCCCTTACCATTGCTTTATATTGCAGAATACCTGGGACGGGTGCTCCAGGCCTCCCACCACCGAAATCATTAACTGCACCCTGCTGTAAAGGTCAGCCTTGCAGCTTCGGAAGGTCAGTCTATTTTTATTGCCCAGAAAACTATGTTAAAAAAACAGCTGTGCTTCTCAATTTACAGTCACGATGTTGCACTGGTTTGGGTTTTTTCTTCCCTTCTCAAAGGTGGTATATTTTGTGGAATCGGGAGGAGTTTGCAAAAAGATTTAGACTTAACCGTTTACTTCCAGTCATCCCATGCATACCCTTATCACTCTTGTATGTGTTCATCCAATTACAATGCATTTAGGGGCAGTCCAAAGGCCTTGATGTTCATGGAAACATTTCTGCCCATTTCAAACTGAGTTTGTTAGCATTTGGTAGCTTTTTTTTTCTTTTCCCCCTTCACCCGCTCCTCCCTCTGAACATTTTAAGAAATCTGTTTCTCGTTACAGTTCACACTTTTTGGTACTGTTGAGAAAGGTGTTTGTGTTGGTATAAGTGAGTACGTCAACTTTTATGCCCCTGACCATACTAGGATCCTTAGATCAGGAGAAAATCCCCAGTAAAAGCCCCCCTGTGTGTTTGTGCAGTTCCCCTCACAGTCACCTCAGTAAGCCTCATTCAGATATGATTCAAATGTGATACTTTCAATCTGGATTATTTTACACGGATATTTCCAGGGGGCCCAGCAGAATCCTCCCTTCTTCCTTGTCCTTCCTTGCCCCCTTATTCCTTACTCAGCTTGCTGGCCTGCATGCTTCGTATACAGGACAGACTTGTACCTAGCAGAAGCCTGACTCTTTTGGTACACTGGCTGCTTTCTCCAAATTGGATGCATCCTACTAAAGAAGATACAACACAGGAATGGAAATCCAAGAAGTTCCAACAGGTATCAGAGTTGCAGGAACAAAACCAACAGAAATGTCATTGAAAGAGGTCTGGACCATCTCTTTGGTATGGCTTCAGTATCCTGAAGTGGCATTGCAGTTGGTCTGCCACAGAGCCTTGCACAAGTGCCTCTTCCTCCAGGCTTGCGATTGTCTGATCATGTACTGCAAATGGGGTGGGATTTAGAAATTTCATGAGCATCTTACGCAGTGAACAGTTCTAAGAGAGGAAGAGCAAATAATGCCCATGTAGCCAAGTCCTCTGCATAAATAGTTACCCTAGAGTGCATGCTGAATACCTTTTGAAAAGCAAGAAAAACCCCAAAGTGTATTACTGAAGGCTATTTCACCACTGTTAGTAAGTTTTAAAATGTGACTCTTTTGTTTTCCCCACTTAATAGGGAAACTCACCCTACTCTAGTTACTAGGCTTGTGCTGCCACTTCTCCACTATACTATGCATTTAGACATTTGAAACGTAAACAAGTTTATGAAAAAGGATTTTTAAGTTTCTCAAGGCAAAAATCATTAGGAAACCAAACTAGCATACAGCAATCACACATGGCATTTGCTACACTGACATCTAAATGGTGGATTTCAGTGTCATTTTATCTTCAGTTTGCAGTTTCTCTGTGTGTGATATGATATACCATAGCAGGAAAAGATTAATAGTTGCTTCAAAATAAGAGTGGAGACCATATCAATGTCATTATCAGGAAATAATTTTCCAGCTTTTTCAAATACCTTAATATCAGAATTCTTCAGTCCTTTCACATATACCTTCCTAGTACTCCCTCCCTTCCTACCTTCTGTTTTGCAACACAGGATTACAGAAGTTATCCTAGCAGTGGCCGCAATCGGGGAGCCTATTCACTAGGTCTCAGATCACACTCACATCATATTGCTTATGCCTGTTTTAAAGGCTATGACTGTAAAGTGTAGGAACTTTGAGTACTTACGTGACAATACTCTTTGGGGTTTTTTAAATAACAAAACAATAGCTCCCAATAACAATGGTAAAAGCCAACTAGCACAGAGAGAACTTAACTGAACTTCTAACTAAAATTAAAAGCAGATTCCTTTGGCCTGTATGCAGGAGATATGAGACTTCATAAAATTTAAAGTGATAGCACAGTTTTTCTCAATTTCCCATACTCATGACCTGTAAATTCATGAATTAACACTTGCTATTGTTCAAACAATAGGCAGCTTCAGAGGTGTTGAATCTTCTGTCTAGCTTTTGTCTTTTAATGGGGAAATCTCATCTAGAAATGCAAACCTGATTTTTTTTCTTTAAAACTGTATCTCAGCAATTTGATTAAACTCCAGTCTAGAGTGTGTTAGATCTTTGCTATGCAGTGACTGAAAACAAGTGCTGTTCTTAGATAAGTGTTATGTGTTCATCAGGAATTTACATATGGCCTTGGACATTAGAATCTAGAATTGAGAGAAAATATTGGTCGAAACATTGAAGTAATCACCTGTAGCCTGTTGTTTGTTTTTTTTTTTTTTAAATCCCTTCTAGATAGCTAAACAGATTGCAATAGTCTGATAGGCAGGAAATAAATAGTAGGCTGGAATAAAAATGTCTATATAAATAAGAAATCAAATGAGATGGAGAGGCTAGGACATTAGCCTATGCAGTTTGTTCTTACTGAACATGTAAATGCCCTTTCCTCTAGTTACTTGCCAGTGTTGGTTTGACCTTTCAAAGATGAACCTGGTGTCATCATGAATTTTTGGATTGCAGAAACTTTTTGGTTTGTTTTTAATCTCAGCTCAGCAATTCTTTTACTGTGTGGCCTCAAGCAATCAATGCTCTCTGCTTTAACTTCTGTATAAAGTTAGATTGCTATTAATATTTAATAGAAAATTGTAAAATTAAATGCATTTAACTTCATAGGTCCAAATAAAATTTTATTATAGTTAAATATAGCTTTTCACATAATTGCTTAAGATACATTTGACTGTGCTTTACCTAACAGCATCACATTATTTTGATATTAATAATCTTCTGCAAATGTGGTGACTTGGCAAACAAAATTTTAATCTAAGTGTCTGAATGGTATTATTGTATCATTTCACTTAGTTAAGTGTAAAATAAATTCACATGTACTGGAGAAATTTTTGTTTTACAAGGGGAACACATTATACCAGCACGCTGAATCACTACAAGTACATTTATCTTCCTGTAAATTGATCCATTTAACACTAGTGAGATATGCTGAGATTTAAGATTTCAGAGTATCTATTCTGTAGGAACTGTAGCAGTGTTTTATCAAGCAGATCTACTCTTTCAGTTTTATATCTCTTCCTCAAAAAGAAATATTTAAAGACTCTCTTTTGCACTTTATGATGCTCCTTCCTACTGTGTCCAACTATAGCGAGAATACCATGGATATTTTCCTGGTCCATTAAAATAATAATCCTTAAATCTTATCTAGACAGCTCTTTAAGCTCAAACGGTAAACAATTGATTGGACTTGTATCTGTTGTATAAAATTGGCATCTGATTTTTAAGCAAAGCAATAACTACATACTAGCCCCACATAAGCTGAGGTTATCTGAAAGCTAATACTGAGGTCCATAGGCCTGCTTTCTAATCTTTCAGTGCAGACAGAATTCGCCATAGTAATTTAAACAGTCTACGACACTGTGATGCATTGCAGAAGGAGAATATTTCACCAAATGTATGACTACGGCAAGCATTTGTTTTAAAAGATAATTTACATCTCTTTTTCATCTTCATGCTTTGGAACAAATTCCTGATTTCTCATTGCCAAATCACTTCCAGTCCCAGGCCCCTTTTCAACCAGTTTTTGCCTTCCACCACCAAGTTAAACATGAGCAGGTAGACCAGGGAAGATGACGCAAGAGTGGTTTGCACAAGAATGCTACAAAGCTAAAATTCAAACCTATACATCTTCTTTTGCTAGATAGCAATCAGTGCACCTAATTCAACATTTATAGTTGAACCATCACCAAATGCTGCTACCAGAAATTCAAAGTCCTTGCTTAATGTTTGTATTATTGTATTAATCAGATCTTTTGGTTAGCCATGAACTTGAGTTTAGGATTGCTGATCAGAAGTAGTTTGCCCGTAACTGGGCAGTGGCTCCTATGTGAACTCGGAGGGGCTAGGAATTACTGCTGCATGTTGGGGCAAACTGCTGCCGCTGCCTGGCTTTTTAAAGTATCTTACCCCTGTGCAAACCACTGGCTCTCCGTTCCAGCTAGATTCTTGTTGGTGGAGGAATCACTGTCTCATACGGTAGTGCAGTATCATCAGTATTTTGCCTCTGAGTATGTCGGTGACATGTTTGTTGGGTCACTGCAGGTGCCGTGCAGCAGGTTCCTCCAAAGTTTGGAACTTCCTTAGAGGTACCAGCTTGCACAGAGACTATGTACCAACCTGGCTCTGCAGGAAGCAGCTCTCCGTAGCATCTCTGGACTAGGTCACTTTACATGTCGCTTGATGTTCCCCTGTGCTCATTAAGTGAGGATTGCTGCTTATAGGACTTGAAAGCTAGTATGAAACAATCTTCTCTCTCTTACTCTTCTCCCAACTCTCCTATGTTGGATATGCCTTTTACCAGCTCTGTTATAGCGTGACCAGTTTATAAGCTTTTGAATGTCTCTGCAAGGTTTTAGCTGAGACTTGCTAAAGTGAGAGCTAAAATCCCTGCAAACATACCTACCAAGCATAGTCAAACATCACCATGTGGTTCCCCCACAGGGGTACTTGGGCATGTAGTAGCTAGCATGTTGCTACAACTAACAGCGTTAACCCTCATGCATCATCCCTACAGAATGATTGCTTGGGCTTTAACTCAGAGCAGCCACAAAACCCACAGACGTACCAGGTCTGAACAACGAATGCATTTTTAAGCCATGAAGGAGACAGATTGAGAGCTGCTGAGAAAAAGGTGCAAAGCTGGAAATGGGTTGTCTGTGAAAGGACCTCTGTGAGATGAGATGAAAAGGAGTGGGAAAATTAGTTCCTAGTCTGAGTCAAAGGAAAGAGGAAAAAAGCTGTGCACAGAGGTGGAATTGAAATTGACCAGCAAAGAAACTGGTAAGTGTGTGGAAAAGCATTGTACTAGATTTCAATTAATCTTGTAGTTTCACATTTCAAATTGTGTAATCAGCTCTGAAGTGCCTTAAATGGAAGTACTTACAGGTCAATGCTTTTGCCAGCAACCTCTTTGTTCTCCACAAAATGGAATAATAGGATCTCATCACATCTTGCTGATATAATAAATTTAATAATTTTAAAAAGCACCACAGAAATGGTGAAAAATACAGAAAACTCAGTAAAGTTAATAATTCGATACTTTTATCAGATAAAACTTCCAACAGTGTGCTTCAGATCAAGCACTCTTGAAGTTGGTAAAATGATTTTACTGCAGTCCTTTATCCATTGATTTAGTTGTGCTGGGCACTGAATTAGGTAAAGAATCTTTCAGAAAAGTGGCAAGTTGTCATTGCATCCTAGCACCTATACATACCTAGCACCTGGCTCAAATTGGTATCGAGGAACCAAACTTAATTCTTTCATTTCAGATAAGCAAGGATGTATTTGTTTGAAAAAATTCTCATTTAAGTCAAAGTCGATGCATATTTTGGTAGAAGGCTATGGTGTGTGTACTTCAGCTGTTGATGTGTCAGAATAGAGATACAAAAAGTAGGTTTCTCTGTTGTCAAGAGTGAAAAAACTTATTTTACTTAGTGGCTAATGCCACCACGTGGCTAGTTAGTGTAATTGACTGAAAAGCGTAAAATGCGTTTTACTTTTACCTCTAGGTAAACAAATATTTTCATATAAGTACGTTCCCAAGTGAGACTTTTTATGTGTGGCATAAAAAAAAATTATAAAATAGTGAAAGTAGAAAGGGCTGATTAGTGGAGAGGAATAAAGAGCAAAGAGAAGCATACAGAAAAAGGGTATTTCTGGAGGTCAGTGGAATACATTTATCTAGTTTGTCAGTTAACACTAAGTTGGTTGGTAAAACAGATGTATGAAACAATGCCAAAGCTCAAGGGAAGAGAATTAATTATGGAGAAAAATAGGTCACCCTACATTGTAACTTTTATCACCATTTATTTCCTTTTAAATGGTCAGGATTGTTTCAATGACTCAACATTCCCCTCTCTCTGGGAAAATAAGCATATGCAAATTGCTTTGGTAGGAAAATACTATTGCTATTATTTCCCTAATACATATTTAGCTAAGACAATAGCGCTGAAAAGCTTGAAAAATGCCGAAGTCTATTCTTGTAAGTGGAGGATAGACAAGAGATAGGTGAATAAATGTAGGTGTCAAGACTGTTATCTTCATAGAAGACCATTCTTCTGCATGAATTCTAAAAGCACTTTTTCAACCACACATCAGTATATCAAAATAGAAAACAGTAGTAACAAAAACTTCTTAGATACAAGTTATCCCTGATCAAAACAGTCTGTTAGGGATGCAGCCTTTTTGCATATCACTTGATTTGAAGTCAAGTGATGTTCTACCGGGATAATATTGCCAGTAACATAGAGAAACCACTTGCCTAGTGCACATGTATATGAAACTTGAGCAAAGGTTGACCTTGTAAAATACCAGTTTTGCTGTACAGTTAGCTCAATACCTAAGAGGAAAATTGATTATAAGGAATCACATAGTAACATAGGTTCTCTTCAGACCTAGCTTCAATGGCTTATTGTTTTCCATATTACTTTGGGCTTAAAAAATAGCATAGCTATCAGTATATGCCTTGGACTGCACAATATTTAATTTCCCATATTATATATGTTGTACCTAATTGTTTCCTCCGTTCTTAAGCAACAGAAATTCCCCTTTGTCTGCTCAGCATACAGTCTTCTTTACAAAATTGCTGTTGCTTTCAAAACTATAACCTTTCCCTTACTTCCTTGAGGTCCTGTAACAAACTATGCAAAAAAAGTCATCAGCTTCTTTTCATGTTAGATGTTATGTTGTTCATTTGCCACTTGACGTCATCATCCTCTGACATAGCTCAATAGTAGTTTACCTCTCTTCAGGTTTGCAGTAAGATGAAAAACCAAGCCCTTGCCCTCTATGTCTCTAACTAATCATTTGGTTAAGCGAGAAAGTTCGGCTTTGTGATAAATACAGAATTATTATTATGAACACACTAGCAGAACTATAATTGCAGTACACTTTACAAACAAGGTGCATCTGTGTGCATTTTATAGCTCATATATCCTAATGCAATTTATTTCCTTATTCAACTTGGATATTGATACTTAACAAATCAGCATGCAGTACTCCTTCATGGAAATATTTTCATTAAGGCTGTAGAACTGTTGATTATTAATTTTTTTAAAGGAGATTAGTATGTTTGAAAAGAGTCCTTCCAGACAGATTGGTGATTGCCTATACAGAGGGACTATGAGTATTTGTACTCAGTAGCTAGAGAGTAATTGTTTTTTCCTGGTTCTCTTGTTTTTTTTTCCTGCTTTTCTTGCTTTGTAGCACTTTGGCAATAGCTAACACCTGAAAGAAAAGAAGCTATAAAATGAGAAGCAGAACAGTATTCCCTCCCTTACCGACTTTGCCTTTCACGACAAATGAATTTATTTTCTTAAACTCTGATTACAGTTTCCAACAGGATTGTAGCTTGCGTTTTCATCCCTCCTTGTGTGTATTAATGAGGAAGTTACTTCCATATATTCTTACGTTTATAACACTGTTTCAGAAGTACAGATCTAATTCCTTCAGTGGGCCAAGACCCTAAAAAAAGCTCTTAAAAATATTTGGATATTAATTCCTACTGTAATCTGTGTAAGTTATGAACCTAAATATTGTCAAGAATATTAGTCACGGTGATCACCACAGTTTTCATACTGTAAATGTATTTATGTTAGTGTTTATCATACTAATAACGTATCTGCAAGGAAGGCTGTTTTTAATCAGCACAAATTAAGTAGAAACACACAAGCACTTAATAAAGCATGTATGTAATTGGGCTTACAATTTTATTAAATTCTCACAATTTTATTAAACTGTTTTATATTTTGGGGACTTTATGAATGGCTGTTGTAAATTGAATGGGTTGGTTACTTTTCCCCAGCTAGGGGGAAATATCCATATTTCATTTTAAGCTATTGATTATATGTTATGTTTCTTCAGTTGCTGTACACTTAGTGATATCTCAGCTTCCCAGTGACTTCCATGAGCAAGATAACACAAATATAACAGTCAAAGTATTTGTCTAATCAGGCAAAGTTGTTCGTCATTGTTTTTCCACATTAAATGTATCTTATAATATGCTATTACAGACTACCCCTAAGGTTAATTCTGCTTTTATAGAAACTGAGAAAACAGTAGAACAGAGTGTTTGCAACTCTGCTATATTTACTAGGTAGTCCTTTTTTATGAAAATATGACTAAATTAATAGTATTGAAATCATTAGAACTGCTCAGACCTACTCATAAGCAACTGAACTACGAGAGCCCTCCAGCCTAGGTGTTTGTTAACACAAACTCAGTATTTCTATTCTGTGGCAGGGTAAAATTCCCATGGGATTTTTATTAAATAATTGTTGTTTTGTGCTGCTTCGATTTGTGAGCGACTGGGGACTTGGTATAAAAGGAAGAAAACCAGAACTCGGAGAAGCCTGTGTAAGTAACTGCAGTTTCTACCAGTAAAACCCCAGTTATGGCCGGTGCTTATTTGCTTCCTTGATAAGAAAAACCTGATTTTGCAAGCCCGTATACGTGAACGCCTATAGGCATCGGAGTAGCACCGCAAATGACCTCTGGAAGCTTTTACAAGGACACCCGCGGTCAAACCTACGGGGCGAGGCTCAAGCGCGAACCCAGGACGTGCATCGAGACCTCCGACGCTTGGAGACGGCAAAGAAATTACGCGCCCTTAACACGTTTCCCAGGACCCCAGTTCTGGGGATTCATACTGGGCAGCGACTTAGGGGAGAGCACGGAGCCTCCCTCCGGCCGCGCCGGCACGTCCGGGCCGGGCCGGCCCGGGCGGCCCCGTCCCGGCAGCGGCCCCTGGCCGGCGGGCTCAGCTCGCCACCTGCCCCGCCTTCCTCCTGCGCCTCCTCAGCCGGTGCCCGGCGGGCAGACCGTCTCGGGGCCGCCCCCCCCCCGCCCCGCAGCCGGAAAAGCGACGGCGGAGAGAGGATCGAGCAGAGGAAGGGGGCGGACCGGTCCCCGCCTGGCTGCTTTCGCGCCGCTCTTTTTTGCGGGAGTGGTGCCGGAGAGAAGAGCGTGGGGCTGCCGGTGAGCGAGGGTGGTGCGCGGCGGGCAAGGCTGCCCGAGGGAAGCTGCTGTAGCTCCGGAGCGCTTTGGTTAAGCTGACGCCAGTGAGTGCGCAAAGTGTGGATACTGCAAGCTTTTTGAAAACTGTATGTGCTTAATAGGATACCTACAGCAGCTATAAAGCAAACTAAAATCTGATGAAACACCTTGTAGCCGCTGCTTTTAATGCAAGCGTTTCTGAATTGCTGCAGGGAAAACTCTTAAGCCTGCTTGCCTTAATGAGTAAAGGTAAACTATGGCTTATTTTATCTGGAAGCCACACTGACCATGTTCCTCTTGCTTGCTTCTTAATGTTATGTGAATATTACTTTCTTATTTTCTTTCTTCATTTATGTGCATAGGACATGGCTATATGGTAACTGTTACAGTAAATGTGCTGATCCTGTAGTTGGATTTGTTTGTTTGGGTAACACTATGTCATTTTCAGATCAGCCCACAGTGTTGGGTTCTTGATATAGATAAAAGTTTGCAAGGTTGAGGCCTTAAAGATTATATGCAGAGCAGTTGCCTGACAGAAAGTTAAAATAAACAACTGAACAGGGCAAAATCCTTGCCTCTTGCCCATTGTTCGTGGGATATATAGAAAAAAGACAACTTATACTCCTTTTTAAGATTGCTTATCCCTCTTCTAAAAGAAAGCATCTCTTTGATAGGGAGTAAATGCATAACAAGCTTTAAAATCATACTGCAAATTTGTACCAGCTTGTGCTTTGAGGAAGAAGGTATCAAAAGTTGTGGCTGCTTTGTTTTTAGGTGTTCCCCCCCCTCCCCCCCAAGGCAGCTGAAGAAGATAATTAAAATAATTACTTAATATGAAACTCTCTGAGGCTTGTGGAATTGAGTGTCTGACAAAGTCAAGGAGGCTGCAGGGTCAGTGTTTCGTTACAACTTTGTGCACTTCAGCTGAAGTGTAGGGTCTTATGGGCTTAGCTTGGCAAGCAGTTTAAAATGTGTGCCTGCAGTAAAGAATGCTTTTATAAATGTTTCCTTTTTTGTGTGCGCTGTTTCTTCTTTCAGACAAACTTCCTCTGATCCTGGGTATGATAAAGGTTAATACCATTAGATGCAAGGCAAATAGTAGAGGTTATAATGTAATATAAATTGTCTTACTATAAGTAGAAAGTAAATGGCAATTTTATTCAGACCTGGTCACTGTAACAGAAGGACTGGCTGTAAGGTAAGTACCTATACTTAAACTGTTCTAATATTCATTTTGAGGCACAAAAGCCTTGAAGTTTTCTCTGAAATGTTCCTGAGAAAAAAGACCAAGAAGTTGAGGTGTATGTTTTTTCATCTTGTGGGTGTGGGGGGTGTGTATGTGTGTTTTGTATTCAAAAGTAATGAGTTATGGTAAATGTGAACACTACTTGTTTTTTGTCCTTGCTCAATACAGCTATTGTGCAGAAGTTAACCCAAGCTGCTTTTCTAAACTCAGAGGGAAGGTGACTCTTGGACACCACTTTTGCTTTGTTAGAGTATATTTCTGAAGAGATGTGCCATAAACACCTTCTGTTAATACAGCTTCTGTTAAAAAGCTTTTTGACATGTTTTTCCTTTTCTGCGTACCCTCTTGTGTGATGGTGCTCAGCAGGAGAAAAGTTCTGGCTATGATAGTTTTTGTACCTTTGAATTGGCAATATGTTTTCATTGCCCCTCCTCTCATCTCCTCTTCCTCTCTGAAACTAGTTTTAGATCTCATACTCTGCAGCTAATGAAGTTCTGTTAAACAGCTGGAAGAAGATAACTTCGGTGAAAAGATCCTGAGTTTGTGTGTGAACATTGTGCTCTTCAGGAATTAGGCTACCGGGGCTTTCTTAGCTGTTGATACCTCCAGGGACTGTAGTTTTTTCAGCACACAAGGGAGTAACTTGCAGCTCTCCATTTATCCAGATCCAGTTACTGTAAGATCCTGAGTTGTAATCAGGAGAATAAATTCCCATGTGTACTAAATATCATGAAAAGATTACCACTAAAATTTTGTATGCTTGATTCGGGCTTTTAAAGATTCTCTTCCCAAAATTATAGTACTCATGTTTTTCCAACCATTTCTTATTCTTTCCTCTTCCCTCCTTGGGAGAAGGAGATGACTTCTGAATGAACAGGATGATGAGTTCTAAATGTTCAGACCAGTGTAACTGTATTGCATTGAAACTTTAGAGAAGCTGGTAGCTATTATGAGGAAACTGATATTTCTCTTGGCAATCTTCCTTGCCAGACAGAATCTCTTGAGGTCACAGATAATTACTCTGGCCTTTGACCATTAATGTTTGAATTAGCACAGAGGTGTTCTTGTCTTGTCATGGTCTACCATGAGTATGAAGAATCTCCATTCATAGTAACTGAAATATTTGTTTCTAGTTTGCTTTTCCAGGAATATCTGTTGTAGGTTGTTAGCTTTTTTTTGGCTGCCTTTTATTTTAAATGACTGTTCTGCATCCCACTACTATTGGAATAACTGGCCACACATGGAGTACCTTTGGGATCACTATTCTGATTTTTCTAAGTAACTTTACTCCAAATTTCAGGTGGGTTGTATTCAATGTGAGTTCCCAAAAAAGGGTGCTCTAACAAAAAAGCTCTATTTCTGTCTTGAGTTCTGACCTGCCCAACAAACATATAAAATAACTTGGTAGTATGGCTCAAGAAATGCTTGACTGATTACTCAGATTACTTTAGAAGTCAGCTGTCAGTATTGAGTAATCTCTATATGAAATTGGATTTTACAGTTATAATCAAGTTCCATATGAAACAAATATTAACAAACATTCCGATTACTCAGCTTCCTTGGAAAAACTTAACTTCTTTCTAAAGCATTTTGTCCAGGTTTGGCAAGGGTGAGGACAAGATGACTGTCACTGTATTTTTTTGGCTTTCTGTTAATTAGAGGGCTGTATTATAAATGGCTTCAAGTCCACAATTCTTTCCCTCCCTCCCTCTGCCCCAAGGGTTACATGATATTTGAAACACTGTTAGAATTGCAGGTAATGATGAATTTTCTTTGAATAAACTTGTTCTGAAACTTTCTTTCCTGCCAGGGGGTGCGAGTTATGTGTTGTACTGACGGTATAAGTAGGGAGAGTGAGCGAGGGAATAATAAATTCTTTTTCTTCTTTTGCAGTCATGCTTGAAACTAATGAGTATTGAAGTATTTTTTTCCCATTCTAAGTAAAGGTATAAAACATAGTGGTTTGAATAACTGTCTTATGCTGTAATGATGTGATATGCGTGAGTATCTAATCTATTTGTAGAGAAAGGACTCCTGGATCTTACTCTCTTTGGTCATATATAACATCGAAAAGCCTATGCATAGTACAAGACTAAGTAAAATAAACAGTCAAAGCTATGTGATCATGTCCAGGCTAAGGAGCTAGTATGCTCTGCAGCACATCCTTGTACCCTTGACGGGCATTTACTGATGCATGCTATGGTGTGTAGCTGGCATGCAGGCAGGATAGAGGAAGGAGATTATATGTACTGTCAGGCCCTTGGTTAACACAACCACTTCAATGTAATGTATTTATCTTGTAAACAAGTCACTGGATAGTGCAGAAATCCTTAAACTGCCCGTTGTTCTTCAAGGCTGTTCAAAAGATAGTAAATTAATAAAAGCACTGGAGTTGAGAAATGCTGCAGGAATTAGCCTTTATGTTTTTAACATAATTATGCTTCAGTCCTAAAGTCAATTATTCCTATTCCTCTTCACTACAGGGAACTTGAGTGCTAATTTCTAAGCTGTCACCAATAAGTTGTTGTATTTCAAAGGGTTACAAATAAGCCACTATGGCCAAAGCTTCTTAATACAACTTGAAAGCAAAACCTGTCAAGGACAAATCTACAATTTATAATAATCTATAGTGGAAACTGAGAGTATTTTCAAATGCTATAGGTAATAGCAGGTTGTTCCACAGTTCACACACCTTAAAACTTGAGTTAACATAGCTTTTCATTTTGAATCTAGCTTTAGTGGCAATACTTGGTGATTTAAGGTTTTGATGCAGTGTTATGTTGATCTTATCTAGAAAAGACGATCTTGCAGAGATCTGCTGATTCATCTTCATTAGAACACAACTGTGTTTTTTTTTAATTCAGCTATGTTGCTGGAAGAAGTAGAATAACAGAGCAAGTAACAGTTCTATAAGATGTGATAGCTTTGATCAGTCTCTCAGATCCTTCTTGATACAGGTGGAAAAACTGTTATTATTTTTACTTTATTCTTTAAAAGGCATTTATTCTTTTGTCATGCGGTTAAGCATGATTCACATATCCCGCTTCAGCTTTCCTGAACCTGACCTCTCTGTAACATCCTTTCCATGCCATTAATCCTAACGCTCTCTGTTTGGGGTTTTACTTTTGTATGTAGTTGTGAGGTTTACTTGTCTTCCTCTGTTTTTTCTGCAAAGAGGGGTATCAGAAAAAAGTCACATATTCTACAGTTTATTGTACGTTCACTTACTACAGACATTGATTCCTTGACCTGTGTGTGTGATTAGTTAAACTTCTAAAGCTAGCTCTAATTGTAAATAACTGTTCTGCCTTGTGGTACATACAACATACTAAATGTCAGGAATGACTGCATTTTTAGACAACATCACTTAGAGGAAAATAATGCTGTGGTGGCTACAGAACTCAAATCAGAGAAAAGAGGAAACCATGTAATCTTTTAGAAGAAGAGGTATCTGGCTTATATCGGAGTGACTTTTATGTCAGTCCAGCTGCTGGTGGCTAACTTTTGTTGTTGTTTGGTTAGGGGTTTTTTTTGTTTATCAAAACAGATGATATATTGTGCAAATACGTGCCTGAGGATGGATATAATTGCTTACTGATCTTCAGTCTGAGTATAAAGATACTTTTTCTTGTCCCTTCTCAGAACTGATTATTGCTGGATCTAGGTATCTTTGGTGCTTTTTTTTTTCTTCAATATTGTTCAATTTTTGAAGTACTAATGATATGTTCTCAGCTTTCCAGACTAACTCACTTTTTCCTGCTTTTGGCCAGACTGTCATAGTCACAAGGGTATGACGTACTGTTTCGTGCTGTTGTAACAGGTACTTTTTTAGAGCTAAAGGAGACATCTTAACCTGCTTATATGAGGAAGTTTTGGGCACCTCTAGGATTTCTCCCCTTCCTTCCTCTATATTCAGATTTTGTGTCCATGTCTTTCTTGCTCGTTATGGATGGTATGAGGCTTCTTTTGAACAGGTCTTGACTGAAGGCTGAGGGTGTGTGTGCATGTTGCAAAAGCGGGTAAGGAGGCACAGTGAGATCCTAGCTGAATTGGGGGCAGCAGATGAGTGATTATAAACTTCTGGTTTAGGCTATTCCAAACTATGTTTTAAAAACATGAAGTTCTACTGTGTTATGCAAAGGATATACAAATGCTCTGGTATTTGAGTTAAAGTCCAGAGTTCTTTAATCTGAAGTTAAGGAATAATTTCTTAAAAGTTTGACTTCTCTAGAACGTTGACCTATTGTACTGTTTTGTCTACAGTAACACTTTAGGAGATATTTTCCTAAAAATACAAAATGAATCTTTAACCACAGAATGATTTATGTTGTCAGAGTGCTTCCTGTCTTCCTTCTGCCTCTTTTACTGTGTAAGCAGAGAACGTAGAGTGCAACAGTGTATTTTCAGATTAAACAAGTAAAGGGACTTCTCAAGGCAACTGAATAAGTGTTGTTTGAGGAAGGCAAAATTTTAATATGGAAATTACTATTCTTTATAGGATCTAGCCCTCTTCATTGAATGTGCATAGAGAAGACTTTCTACAGTTAACACTGTATAAAAAATAAAAAATGTTTTAAAAAAATTGCTCTTCAGTACAAAACTTCTTTCAGATTTTGACCTTTTTCATTCTTTTAATCTCTGCTGCTGCTTCTTTCTCTTCTGTCAGCTTTTGAGTTGGTGGAGTCTGCCAAAGAATATTTCTTGTTTTGTTTTAAATCTCTACCACATCCTCTGCTACTTAAACTAGAGTACTAACCAACTATTTTTCTTGTCTCTGTGGTATGCAGCCTTATCTCTACTGGCAGCAACTTGTTTTGAAGGTTTCACAGGTACATATAAAAGCTGCTTTAATGCCACCGTTGTACTGAATCTTAGCTTTTAGCTTTCTATAGGTTTCCTTAACTTATGAATAAAAATGTGACAGTTTGGACAAGTATTGGAACTAGAAGGAAAGGCTTACTTTAACTAGAAGTTAAAGATATTATCAAATTGTTATCTAGAATATTTGCAAGGAGGAGTTGAGTGTTGTTTTTTTCTAGCTCCTGAAATGTAACTGTTCAACTCTCTCACCCCTCTGATTTTCTTCTGTTTACTGGTGTAAAGTTGCCGAGGAGCTCTTACGTTGAAGTACAAATCTGGCATTGTCCTGGATATTGTGGATTTTTAGCACTGAATGTATGAGAACTTTGGAAAAGTTAATATTGATGACTTTTAGAGAGTGTGTAAGAATAATGGCATGCCTTGTCTTCATTTGATGGCTTTTTAGGTATCAGAGTTCAGTCTGAAATGGCTCTGTGCCTTTCTTATCTTCATGTCCATGCGTGGTGTCAGGGAACTTCAGAACCTGATGCTTCTTATCACTTTGTGCAAAACGGGCATGGCTCTTCCAGAGGGCAGACCTACTTGCCTGGTGTATGTTCCTCTAGAGCTGATAACCCACTTCTTGTGTCTAAGGATTGAAAGGAAGTTTATCTCTGTTCTCCTGGCCTGTTGGACATGCAAATGCTTTTTCTTGTTGGCTAAGGCTTTCTGTGAACAATGATACAACAGTAAGCACTGCATGCTGCTGAGTAACAAAACAATTACCACAGCTTTTTTGAAAACGGTATTGTGACAGAGCAAAACATCATATGATCAATGCTTGGGATTAGGGGTTCATATAGCTGTTTTAGGTTCTTCAGTCCTACTACCCCACATTCTTTATTTTTGCTGTTCCCTTAACAAGAGTGTGACAAGCAGTGATATTGTTTGACTAATTGTCCGGTGGTCCAATATCCAAAAGGAAGAGTTCAAAGGAAAAGTCTTGTGCTTGTATGCAACAAACACACATTTCTTTTCTAAATCTTAATACCGAATTCCCACTCTTTTTTGCATGTATAAAATCTATTTCTGACATTTGGCAACATTAGTTTCCCTGCAGAAAGAACTTGTTACCTGGGAATTATTTGTCATATGTGAAGAAATAGGCATGAGTTGTGGAAACAAAAGGCAGTCTGTAATGACGCACAACTTGGAGCTATGATTAATAAAAGACTGGGCTTGATACTAGCTGTATAGTTCCTTAGTACTGTGGACCTTTATAAATTAATGAAAACACGTTTTGAGATCCAGCTCTCCTGTGCAGATGTTTAAGGGACTTGTTTTTTGGTTGGTGTTTTTTTTTTTTTTTGAGAGAGAGAGAGCAGGAGAAGCATAAGCAAAAGAAATTTAAAAAGTGATGTCAAAATGCACTGAGAGAAATAATCCATCTGGTGGAATGAGGAATCCATCTACTATCTATAAACTTGATGGCCTGAAACGTGATATCTGTGAACACTTGTGCAAAGCCTGGCAGTTGGCAGAAGCAGACATTACTTTTCGCTTCTGCAGCTGAGAATGGTGTCGTCTTGTGCGTGCTTTTGTTTTAAACAGGTTTTTAAATTTTGGTATTCAACTGACTCTTATAAAGATGAGTAGTGACCTGTAATGTAAGTGTTTATTGTATTTAATTGCCTGTAACTCTTACTTTGTATAGATGGAGCTGCCTGGCCTTGCTTTTGCTGTTTGGATATTTATTTGCTTCCATGCACCTGTGGATGGCTATCCCAGCGGAAAAGTAAGAGAAGCCTGCACTAGCATGATACCCTGTCATGGTAGCTCTCCACAGCTGTCACCTGAGCACACCATTACAGTGAATGGGACTGAATTTAAACCAGGGGACAACATAGAAGGTATTGTGTCAGTTATAGCTGAAGACTTTAATTTGTTTCTTTGTGTTGTAGCATGTCTTTACTCAGCCATATTAGATCTATCTGAGCAGCTGAATCTTTTTTCAGGTGATCCCTTTAGCAATAATTCGGTACTTGTAAAATGAGCCTTTGGTGGTTACTGTTAAAATATTTCATTCTTCCTCTGGAGAATATTTCAACTTCTTTTATTTTCCTCCTTGATTCAGTTCATCTGTTTGGACCAGATTTTGAAGGGTTTTTCATACAAGCCCGGGATGCAGAACACCTGGATAGCCCTGCGGTTGGTTCTTTCATGTTAGTTGACCGGAGACTTTCTCAGCTTCTGACATGTGGCCGTACCAAGGTATAGTCTGGTGTCTTAAAATGGGACATCGGGTACTGAGTTGTTTATACTAGACTGCATCTGTAACAGGAGAGAGCTAAGTTATGCAGTGTTCTTTGAGCTCAGTAAGTCTCTCAGGAAATTGGTCTAACTTGCAGTATAGAGGCATTGTGCTCACTGCAACTCTTTCAGACTATTCTTATAAGCCATTTAAACTATGCTCTTGGTAGAAGGCTATTGACTGCTGCAGGAAGATGCAAGCATTTGTAACATGATTTTTACTTGTGCACAATGAATGTAGTGTATTCCTGGTTATTGTACTTAATATTAAAAAGAGGAGGGTATCCTCAGTTTGTTTTGAAGAGGAGAGTTACCCATCATTTTCCATCCTTGCTAAGGACAGAGAAAATGTCTTACAGCAAGGAAAGTTTAGATTACTTATTGTGGAAAACAAATGCTACAAGAGGCTATTGGCTTTAGCATTGCTCTGTTGGTTACTGTTAATGGAGCCTTCTTAGTAACAGGTTAGATCAGTCTTCAATATCTGTTTTAGATAAATTGATTCTGCCTCATGTGCAAGAGATGTCAGCTCTGACTAGTGCTGCAGTAACCTGCTTGAACTTTCTGAGCTGGTGTGGACAAAGTCTTCCTAGATATGTTTTTTTTTTTTGTGTTGTCTTTTTTTTTTTTTTTCTTCTACCACTACATCCCCAGTGGCATCCAATTAATGGGGATGTCTGGGCTGTGCCCTCTGTACTCTGAGGACTTGATTCAGTGCTGTGTCTGATCTGTTTATCTCGTGCAAATAACTCTCTGACCCCAAGACTGCTTTTGAGTTTTGTCCTCTGGAATACTAGTCCTCTTCTCTCTGTACAGTCATTGCACTGTCCATTCATGCTTTTACTGTCCAAAAAATGGAGCATTATCACACCATTTCCGCATTAACGCTGCAGGAACCTCTGTCTCATCACTGGAGTCTTCTGGATTGAAAGACCTCTAGTTGTTCCTTTTAGCCTTAAAGTTTGTTTGTATGTGTAAGTTCCAGTGATAAACTTCATCTGAGTTGATTGTGACTGATTGGGGAAAAGCCAGTCGGACTAGGTCTGTGCAGTGTAACAGTGTGGTGTCTGTTTAGGATTTAGCTGCAGCATGTGATTGTTAGCTGAAATCTCCTTGATGCATATCCAATGTGTAACTCTTGATATGTGTGTGTTTTCAGAATTCAGCTGTCAGTCACACAAGTAAAGCAAAAAAGAAATACATAAAAGTTTATTGGATTGCTCCTAGAGATGCACCAAAACGTGTACAGTTTCTGTAAGTAAATCTAATATTAGTTCTATTTTATTAAAATGCAAGTAAGGTAAACCTATTCTAATTCTCTGTGTAAAATATTGGCCAGCAACTGAAAAGTATACTTGAACTAATGGTGAGAAGTCAACACCTCTTGCTTGCTGCAGACACTTGTTCTTTAGGGAAAGCTTGGAGATGATTAGTTTGATTTTTGTGGGGAGAGTAGAAGGGGATTTAGAGATTGATTTCTTTAGTATTTCTGGTTAACTGCTCACTTCTCATGCCTGTAATATTCAGTGTTAAGAATCTTTTTCTGTGCTTGTATATAACAAAATGGTATATGTGTACCCTACTGTTATGCTGCTAGCTTTTTGGGAACTAATGGATAAAATCTATGCAACTCTTCTCTGAGGTTGTAATCTGTGCCACAGTCATTGAAGTTTCTTATATCCAGCAGAGCATGCAGTAGTATGCTTTAAAATTAAATTTCCACTGAAGTTTCAGATATTTTCCTACTTTAATCCCACTTTACCCACTTTAAGTGGTAGAGGTCTGCATAAAGATGGGTGTTTTACAAATAACTTGAACAAACTATAAAAGCTTTTCCTTTGAAAGTATCAATTAGCTGTTGATATGTACAGTAATGACTCTCTGTGTGTGATCTTTTTTAAGAGCCACAGTTGTGAAGAAATACAAGACTTTCTGGGTGAAGATTCCTGGTCCCATTGTTTCTCAGTCTAATGCACCATCCCCAACAACACCCTGGCATGCAACATCAGAGGCTATATCAACTTCACACCCGGTTTCCTACTTATCAAAACCAGTAAGTAATTATAAACCTAAATAATGCTATCTTTAATGCTTGTGATCAGTAGAATTTAATGAAATCACATCGATACAGCCTATTGACAGAAAGGGAGAGATGATGGGTGAGTAACTTAGATATCGGAGACCAAGAACATAGACAGCTACCCTGTTGTGTTGGTTGAGTTGCCTGAACTTGTGCGGGTTAAATGTTGTCACACCACACACAGGTCAAAAAGTTGATAGAACATTTAGAACTTCATGGTCAGAAAATATTACGCGTACCTGGGAAGAGGCTTCCTCTGTTGTTGACTAGTACCTTGCTGTCTAGTAACGGCAAGCTCAGAAACTTCACTCAGTAATGGAAGTCAGTAACCCATATGAACTCATAGATTCTTGAACGTTTTGAGCAAGCATCACTATTTGGTCCAGAAAAAGCGTGACTTCTAATCCATATATTTTCTCATTGTGTATCAGTGGAATTGCTGCTTTAAAAAGGAAACAAAAAGCTGGTTTTCTCTTCTTTTCTCCCTCATCCTAGATATTACCTCTAGAGAAGCTTCTTGTGATTTTGTTTTATTAGAAAGTTTTTACTTTTCTTTCAAAGTTTTTCTATTACAATGTCTTTGAAGTGAAAATTCAACTTGAGTAAAAGTACAGCTTTGGAACTCGCCACCAATTTTACCTACGAGTCCTGGGGTAATTGTAGGTATGGGTTAAGAGAGGGGTATGTAGACATAGATGATGTTTCTTTGCTGTTCTTTGTGTGCTTTCTTCTAGAATGGGGTAGAAAAGGAGGAAGAAGAGGAAAACTCATTGCTTATGACTTGTTTGTTTGCTTATTGTCTAGTTTAATGCATCAGGTTGTGGAAGTACGAAGTTCTGCATTAGGAACCCTTCAAACTGTGATCCTGAAAGTGCTTCCTGTTTTTTTCTGTCCTTCCAACAAGAGAAGAGTTCCGTATTTATTGAAATGAGTGGTCCAAGTGAAGGATATGTAGCATTTGCATTGTCCCATGACCAGTGGATGGTGAGTGTCCTATTCTAGTTCTTTAGTTGCTTTGTGATCTTAGTAAAGTTTGAACGGCACTCTAGCAAAACATGCATATGGAAAACTGAAATTCAGTTAGCTGTCACACAAGGGAACTTGTCTCCCATAGTGCTGAAGCACAGGTTGCTTTTTATAGGTGGATATTCAGTTTTAGCTCACTGACTTTTAGCTTACTGACTATCTGCAGTAGAATTTTCCTGTGGATATCTGTCTTGGCAGAGTCCAACCTGTCTGCTCTGTAGCTGACTGGAATTCCTGGTTAGGTCAATCTTTCTTTGTTACCTAGCCAAACACCCTTACCTGTCAGAAGCTGAGTTGCTATGCTTTCTGAAAACCATTTACACTTTATCATTGTACAGGAGTGACTCCATTCAGTCCTAAAAAGTGCTTAGAGATCTTTTTTTCTAATTGGTATTAAAGTGAAGGAATGATGCTGTTGACAAAAGTATAATCCATAACCTGACCGTTGCACAAAGGAGATGCTGTTTATATTCATGTCCCTGGTGCAAGAACACCTTAATACTTTATCTTTACAGCTATGAGGAAAACCAACTTTTAACTAAAGAGGGTTTTTAAATAACATCAGCATCCATCTTTGTCTTGTCTGGTCAGTTTAATAAATTCTAAATATTAAAGAAACTTCTGATAATATGGTTGTTACGCTGGGAGGGGGGGGAGCGTAAATCATCATGTGTCTTACTATGTGTCATCTGTTTGACTTAATGTGGGTCCTCTGTAATAGTGAAGTGTTTGAAAGCTGGGAAATAATAGCTTGACAGCTAGAGAAATCTGTCTCAGGTCTTGTTGCATATATTAAATCAAAGAGCTTTTTAGAGACTGCCAATAGTGGTTTTTATTGGGCTATAAATACCTTTCTCTCTTAAATTTTCCAGGGTGGTGATGATGCATATCTGTGCATTAATGAGGACCACCGTGTTCACGTAAGCACTGCCTATCTGAAGGGGCGAAGTCCTCCTGTTTTGGATTCAGAGGTACATTTGAAAACAGCTAAGACACTTCCACAAATGTAGGTTTGAAGTGATGAATGGTATGCTGCTGCTTTGTGCTTTTATTTTGCACAGCACCTGTAAATAGTAAGGTGGATCCATATTTCTTTAAGGTGAGATTGGATTTACTTCTTAGCAAATGTTACCTTTGGAAGTCTAAATTTAATTTCTAATAAGTTATGTTGTGGGAGCGTACTCTGAGGAATTTTATGCCTATTATTACTCTGTCCCTTTGCTACGGCTGCAGTTGCAGTTGATATATCTTGGGTTAAAGGTTGGAAGGAAAGGGGAGATTGTTGTTATAAGCTGGAAAAATTGGTGGTAATAGATCCAACCCTAATGTGTTGACTTACTGACATACCTTCTAGGTTGGTATGCAAGAGACTTTTATGCCCCGCCCCCAATTGTTGCCATTCTTTCTTTGTGTACCAGTGACGCTCTTGTCTTTCGCAGGGTTACTTTTAAGGCAATTACTCTGCCAGTCCAGAAAGACTGGGTATTAAATCTCTCCTGTTTCACAGAATGCCCTTGACGATGTGTCATGGAGGCTTGTGGATGGTGTTCTTCAGTGTTCTTTTAGAAGGAGTATTGTTCTTCCTGCTTACAAAGGGAGATTTAATCTGGATGCCAGTTACTACATCTTCCTGGCAGATGGGGAAGCTAGTGAAGGTAAATGACTTGCATATGGTTGCTCTTCTTTGAACAGCTCTAAATGAGTTAGTAATCCTTATGTAAGGTATGGCTTAGCTAAGAATTAGTTTCTGAACTAGGATTTCCAGGTTTGAGGCACTTAGTCCAGTCACTCTTACTGCCTCTCTGGATCATGGGTTTGATTTTTGGAAGTTATAGTAAACTTACTCATGTATGTGTGTTGTATGCTCACTTGATGCTAGGAACTGCTAGCTTCTTGAGAGCTGGCTGCATCTTTTTGAAATGGAGACTAGCCTCAAAGGGAATTATTCTTCATGTCTCGTGGAGAAAGCTAATTTCTGTAGAAGGGTAAGTTGGTTCTTGTACATTAAGTATGCAAGACAGCTTAGATTACATCCTAGGTTCTTACCATATTATGTGTCAGAAACTCATTTTGTGTGGTTATGCTCAGTGATCGCAACAGGGCTTGCATTCATAAATAAGGAGCGGGCACACTTACAAGTGCAGTGGCTTTCAGCAGCCATAAATGAACCACTTCATGTCACTGCTTAGGTGGACGAATACACAAACACCATCGTCAGCCTCTGATCACCAACAGAATATACAATGTCACAGGCCTTCCTCAGGATGTTGGAGGTTCCCGGTCCCCACGACTTATCAAGGCTCATGGTAAGCTGCCACTTCTAGTTTTGTCTTCTGGTTCTAGGCTTGCTGAGACTGGAGAGTTAAGTTTTCCTCCTTACTGCAGAGTAGGTATTTCTTCTTATCTTTCTGGCACTCATTAGATATACTGTTGGCTAACAAGATTTGAAACTGTGAAGACAGAGTAAAGTTATTGCTGATTTTTCATTTCAAAAACAGTGTTACGAGATTCTTTTTGCTCCAGAAAATGAACCTGCATTTGCTTTTTCCCTTAAACTTATAACTAGGACTTGTTTCTGTTTGCATCTTTCTCCCTGGTTTATTTTATTCTAGTTGCATTATTGGTTTAATTCTGTTTGAAATGAGAAACCCCTCAACTGACAGCCCAGAGCCATTGAAATTAATGAGAATTTTTTCTCTCACGGTACTGGATTTTAAAGCAGGCCCATGAGAGAACTATCACTTGTTCTTTGTCAAACAAATTGTAAGAAATGTCACCTTTCATCCTCTGACGTCTAAGTTGGTGACAGAACAGCATCTCTCACCAGTATGTACTGACTGTACTGGCGCTTATGAAATGCACAGTAGCCAGAACTGCTCTGTTGTGCTGTGTGGGCATAGTGTGATTATCTTTTATATGGATGTTTCTGCCCTCTAGCAAGATAAATGCTGTAAAGTTGTAGTCTGAACCAGGTGATTAAAAACTTGTCACTAGTAAATTCTGACCATGTGTGTATGGACTAAACTACTACACAGTCTTTGAAGCTGTATTCCTGTGCAGCTAAATTACTTATGTTTAACTTGTGTTTTTTCAATTTTCAGGAGCGCTAATGTTTATTGCTTGGATTACCACAGTTAGTATTGGTGTTATTGTTGCACGATTCTTCAAACCTGTCTGGTCTCATTCATTCCTGTTTGGAAAGGAGATGTGGTTTCAGGTGGGTAAAATCTCCCCATATCTCCAGCTGTATTTTCTAGCTTTATTGTAAGCAGAACTATAAATCCACTAGATCCAAAAAATAGGAGATTAAACTTGGTGTGATTTTTATCTATCTTATAATATGGAACAATTACAAATCAGAAATACACCTACTTTACTAGTAAAAGCAAAGCTTAAAGAGGACACTTGGAACATCTTTAACTATAGATCTGTTAAATGTATTTTGATGGCATATTAAGAAAGCTGTAGAGTTTCTAAAGGCAAACAACTTTTCTAGGTGCATCGATTGCTTATGTTGACCACAGTCACGATTACAAGCGTTTCTTTTGTGTTGCCTTTTATATACCGTGGAGGTTGGAGCCAAGTAAGTGTGTGCTTTTGTTTGTTAACTCAAATGTAAAATGTTAGACCAAAAGAATGAGAAGGGGGTCCACTGATGACTAACATGTTACAATTATAGCCAAGGAAATAGCTCTGAAAGCTGTCCTTAAGTAGGCTGACTTCAAACCCTAGCGACACACAAAAGGAACGTTCCCTTCTTGAACTACAATTGAAAAACTCCAGTAGTCTCCTTCCTTCCTCTTTGTTCCGAATAAAGTCCTTCCTCACAGTTTCTTTATGTACTAAATCAGTTGTCTTCCCATTTCCTTGGAGAACTTGAATTTGGGAGGGAAGTGAGGATGGGACAGCTGATTTACGACTTATTAACATGGTAAACTTGCTGGGAATAATTGTTGTTATGAACTTGGATTTAAGTAACTGTATGCAGTGATTAAGCTTAATCTGGAACATTAGATAGAGATTGTATACCTGTTGCTGTCACCTGTATAATATTTGGTGCAAGGTGATATCAGAAATTGGAAAGCCTAGAGAGTATCTGAATTAAAGGTGGGAGAATAATGAGCTAGGGAAATTTAATAAAATATTTTAGTGTTAAGATTAGAACAGATAAGGTGAGAGTACCAGTGCTGAGAGAAGTTATGAAATAGGCCTCTTCTGAAGGTACAGGGTTGAGGATAAAGAACTTGGAGCATAGCTTCTGCAGGCATATTGAGCTCTGCTGTTCAGCTGGTAGACTTTCTAAATACAGCAAAAAGGTGGGGCAAACCCTGGGCAGACTTACCAGTGTCTCATGCTGCCAAGGAGAACGATCTCCATCCAGTTGCAGGGCAGCTTACTATGGCCTGTTGCCTCTTCCAGTCTAAACATAGTGCTGCTCCACCATTGTAACTTACTAATACAAGCATAAATAAAATAACTTTTTTTTGTATTTTTTCTGTATCTTTATATAGTTATGATATTAAAGAAAAGTGTCCTGTGTTTAGCAAGCAGGTTTTCATCCCTATCTCGGCTGTACCGTGATGGCTCTGACAATCTTTCAACCACTTATGGCAGGTTTCAGACCATCTCGTCATGCACCAAGGTACTCGCAACTAACTCATTAAGTTACAGCCACAGTAATTAAATATGCCTGTTTCTTTAAAAATTATTTTTACATTGAAAAGATATTGTTAAAGTAGGTAACAATGTTCTTTTATTTTTTATTTCCCCAAGCTAAGTAATCAATAAAACGCTTTTCATCATTTTGTAGGAGGCAATTGTTTAACTGGTTTCACTGGAGTACTGGTACAACAGCTAGAATACTAGCTGGTGAGTAGGACTAACAGTTGTAACTCCCTCTTAAGTAACTTAAAGGAACTATGTTCGTTGTCTGGGCTACTGCTCATCTAAAACACCTATGGACATCCAGTCCAGGCATCTCTGAAGATTCTTTTTCTTGCTGGCCATCTTCTGTGTAGGTTTTAGGTGGCCATTGGGTACAGCTTTAGGGAGAAAAAGTGACTATGTAAAACCAAAGAGGTTGCAGACAAACCTGGAAGATCTCGAGTCTTCCTTGTTATAGAGGACAGTGTTCTTACAATAACAGAGTTCATTGTTATTTAATGGAGGAGGGGACACTCGCTTACAGAACCAGAAGCTGGGCTCAATTCTGTTAATAGTGACAAGTTTCCACAGGCAGCTTAAGCACAAATGTTGTGGTGACTGTGGTCCTGTTGGTAGAGTTGCAAATGCTAGTGTTTGCTTGACTGGGATGTGATAGGATACTGAGCAAGATGAACACTATCTTGGTCGTCTCCTTTCCTCCCTGCCCTCCCCCTCACACTGCCAAAAAATTAAAAGCTTTTAGCTGCATTTAACCTCATTCCCCAAGCAGTTACAGGCAGTTAATGGGAAATCTATTGCCAAAGGTGTTGAAAGCATTTTTTTTAATTATCCTGACACAGCACTCTTAGTGTCTTTTTATCTTGTTTTTACTGACTAGTGGTGACTATGTTCTTGGGAATGGATCTACCAGCACTTGACCTGCCAGACCCATGGGACACCTATACGATGATTGGTTTTGTAGCTTGGCATGTCAGTATTGATGTTCTTCTGGAAATACACAGCTACTGTCTCGTACGTAAAGGTACAAACTCAACAAAACTCCTGTTGTTACCTTGTTTGCTGAAGACTGGGTGGGGGGAAGTAATAGAGTAGATTGAATTTCAGGAGGTGTTCTTTGGCCTCTAACTTGGAAGCTGAAAGGGAATAACTCTGGAGTAATGGTGTCATATCTTCTGTACAAACTAATATGGGAGTAAACCAGTTTTCAACACCAAAGTGTTCTAGAAAAATTGTATTTGTGCCATTTTAAATAGTAGCCTCTTATTTTTTCAAAGCACAGTTCATAGGGGCAGACTGAAATGCATAAGTATTTTCCAAGAATCTATCACTGTTTGCCATGATTTTGATCCCAGGTGGGTAGGTAAAGTCCAGGTTAAATCATGCAGCTCTAGTCTGCATTTTATTGTGACCAGTTGCTGATATGAATGACTGTTACTGCATGAGCAAAATGATAAGAAACTTGAGCACAAATGCCTGCCATTTTGAATGAACAGGGGAACGAAGGTGAAATTCTGACTCCAGTATGTCTAGTGAAGAGACTGGTAGTAACTTAATTGGAAATTCTTAGCTTCACTGGCTGGTGTCACTGAGAGGAGGTGACTGTGCACATGTAAATTACTTGTATCTAAGGCAGAGATGAGACATCTGCAGAACTGAAGAAGCATGATTAGTTAAGAGGCTGTGTAAGGTTGCACATGGAGAAGGAGTGATTATAAAAGATGTGAATTTAAATTTAACTGCAGTAATTACTTCCTAGAAATAGAGAAATGAACCCAAAATGTTTGAACAATGAATGTTCTTGTGTTGGCTAATGGAAAATACTTCTTAAAGAAATCTAGTTATCTTAAGACAAAAAGCAAAAGGCTTTAGATCAACCACGTGTTTTGTTCAGCTCAAAACTCAGCATTTTGATGATTCACTCTAGTAAGAGACAAAATGTTTTGCCACTTCATTGTCCAGAAGTTACTCTTTGTAGGTCAGCTCCAGAATAACTTTTCATTTGTGCTGTGAGCATGATAGTACAGGTGATGACATGTCAAATGAGACTTCCAAGTGCTTTTCAAATTTGATACTGTGTAAGACTTAGTTATTTAGTCACAGGATCAAGACTTCTGCACTATAAAACGAAAACCCCCTTCCTCTTAAGTGCAGACTTAATGTTTTTTTTTCCCCCCCTTCCCACTAACAGTTGAACTGATAGAGGATGATAGAGTACAGATACTGCAGTCACTCACATCTGCGGAAGCAGAGGTAAGTCCAGAATTTTGTAAATAACTACTATGAGATGGGATGATTCTTTATTTAAACCAATAAAAAGACTGACGGTTCTATGGCTTTTCTCCCCCTTGTCTTGCAGGGTCGTCTATTTAAACAGATTGTGTTAACCATCTATGTCTGTGGAAATATAGTATTCCTCATTGCCTTCCTGGCAGCAATCAACCAAATATGAAATAAGTCATTGAGAATTTTGTGATGAAATATTGTGCATCTGAAAAAACTTGCAAGGAATGCTTTCTATTGCAAATTTTCCCTCAACGTTTCCCCGAAGATGTAATTGAAGAATAATAGCACATGTGTGTCATGCTCGGTGTTAGAGAGAACTTGAATGCAAATCTATAGAAGGATGATGCAGTTCTCCAAAAGCTGTCTTCTGATGGGACTTTTAATGGGAGTCTTTGCCTGAGTAAGGAATGAAGTCTCTATCTTTTAAGTGCGGTAATTAAATTGATTGAAGCTTGTAGGTTAAGATGACTGAGAAGATGTGCTGAAAATGCTGTTTTGATAGTCAGTTCTCTAAACCTTTTGTGAACATTACTGGAAAAACTGGAAAGACTGATCCAGAATCTTCTAATATCTGTTCACTTTACAGTATTTTGGTGGCATGTGATGTGACAACTTCCTGCTCATGACAGTCTTGTGCATTTAAAAAAAAAAAACTTAGTGAAAAACTGTCACAAATGCAGGTTGATGCATGAGCTAAATGCTGTTGTCTATCTTTGCAGTTAAATGCAAAAAAATATTCTCTCTGCTCTAAGAGCAGTACATTTATACAAGCATATGGGTTTGGGAACTTCAGTCCTCTAGTGAAACCACCATTTGCCTCGCTAAAAATACTGTTCTGTCCTGTCCTCCTCAGTGCTTCTAAACCATAAAGAGAAAATGTGTTTGCAATATAAGTGTGTTAAAACTAGTTGTACTTATCTAAAAATGGAAGAACCTATCTGTGTGGCTGGATTTCTGTTTTGCTGTCTTTGGTTGCTTGTGTTTTCTGAATTACTTTTCTGTGTCAATAACGTCGATTTATGCCACTTGATGCTTAAATGGAAGTGAAAATATTTGCTCAGGAATGTTGCAGTTGTATTTGCACTATTGAGCGAAATGTAGATTAGGAGTTGGTTTGACTTCAGGAAAAGAAGCTTCTGTTAAGTGAGAGTTCTTTTGAACTGGCATATCTAGGAGCCAGAACTGTCTTCATAAGAATATGGGAAGGCTTTTTTAGTCAACAAAAGACTTATCTAAATATATGAACCCTTAATATGCCATGCAGTACAGTGCTTTGCACTTGTTTTTTGCAGCTCTAAACAGTTTGCTTCCACACTTCTTCATTTTTGATACTGGGAAGTATTGATTTTTAGTTGTAATGCTTCAAAATGTGTCTTCAGCCTAGGGCTATTAAGCTAGCTGGGAATAAAGGTGTTGGAGTATTGGATAGAATAGTAAATAGTGAGGCCTGGCTTGGTATAGACTTCTACAGCAACATCTCTCTGCTACCTGATGGCCAACTCTAACATACTCGTACATGTGGGTCAGGTAGTGGTTCTCTCCATTTACTAAAGCTGTCTATTTCTGTCTCTTCCTCCATCTTCCCAAATCTACAATGCAACCAGTTGCAGGGACAAGACAGAAAGCTACAAGTTTGCAGTCAGTGATCATCTTTTTGGCCACCCAAGTAACTGATTTAGCCGTAAGAACATTTGTAGAGCTGGGATTAATCCTTTTGTCAGCAGCAGCAGAATGCAAGTGAGTGTAAGTTGAATCACTCCTGCTTCCTCTTGGAACCTGGAAGAGTCACGTGCAGATTGGAAAGGGGGACTATGAAGAAATATGGCAAAACCCAAGCTGAAGGGCAAGAAGTAGATGGCTAATTGTATGGGTTTTTTTTAGAGATCTCTGATCTCAAAAGCCTGGGAATCACAGGCCCATCTAGTGCTAAAGTTCTGGGGGACTCTTTCATATACCATGAGTTTATGGAAGAAAATCTCTCAACCTAGGCACAACTGATGTCTTTTTAAATTAAAGTTAATGCCAGATTCTTTCTGTAATACAATAGCTATACTGTGTATTGCTTCATTTGCATGTGACAATGAACACAGGGTTTTTAAAACATGACTGTGAATGTCTTAATATAAGTTTTTGTCTTTTAGTAAGGTGAAAACACTATCAAATAGAAACTAGAAAAGAATAGTCTTGCCTAGCAGCAAAATGGATTGTCTCTTTTCTTTGTAAATGTTGTTTTATAAATTAAAGCTATCTAAATGCTTCCTGGAGAACCCTGTATTGAAACTGAATGTTAAAATAATTTCTCCCTGTAATGCAGTTTCTTTTCCTCAAGAAGAAAAAGAAAATAATCCTTGTTCCACATCTAATGCATCTTTAAAGTTGGCAAAATGGTCAGTTTGTCTCTGGATAACTTGTTCCTTCCTAGTGCTAGCAATATTGCATAGTTTCTTATGTGAGGCTTTATGTGCAGTATTGTAACTTATTTGATGGAAAGTCTTGTTAATTTTATGCAACGTTTGGTCACACTACCACCCCTGCCTGCTTCCTCCATTACTAGTAAGAAGAAGCAATGTGTCAAAATTTCTGGTATACTCCTTTGAAGAAAAGAAGAAAAAAAATCTATGGAAGTGTTTGATACCAGCAGGAAAATAAGTGACAGGCAGTTTGATTCTAGAGAGGATGATGGCTGTGCTATATTTTTTTTTCTTGAATGATTTGCTCCATAAGGGAATCCCACTGAAGTAAAGGAAACTTCTTCACAAGAAGAGATCAAGAAGGTTTCAGTGTTCTGTTTGACTTTGAGATTAAACTTGTGATCACAAATCAACATCAGCATATTTCTTTTTGGATGCTTCTAGACAGGCAAACATTTCCAGTCACAAGTAGCTGTAGCTTACTGTTTTGATTGTTAGGTGCAGCCTCCAAATACTGGTTATCTGCTCTTGACTTAACTACAAATCATGTTTCTTGCATATGATTTGAACGAAAAGTAACTGATGCAAATAGCTCAAATGCAATGGAATTCACTGCTGCTTTGCTTGAAATATTATTTTTTTTTTGCTAGCTGAGGTGCAGGCTGGAGAGTGAACTAAGAAAAGGTGTGCTTTGTTTCCCTTCCTTACACTGAAGGCTACACTGCTTTCTGTTGTGTCAAAAAATCACAAAATTGGGGAGACTTCATATTCAGTGTAATAATGCCCATCTCTTTCCTTTGCCCAGGTTTGGGAAGGGTGGAGAGAGATTGCCTGGCTTTTGTTTTCTGTCGTGGTTTGTAACACTATGTGGCGCTCTTGTTCAAATAACGGCATTTTTATTTTGCTTGGTTGCTTTACTCTGTCAGCAAGAGATTGAGACATGTAAAGGATGTCCAAAACAGGAGGTGTTTCTAGATGAACTAATCAGAAAAATTAGCAAGCTTTATTAAGAAACTTGATATTTAAATTCAAGCCAATTCATACGAATAGACATTATGAAATGGGTGTTGACTTGATGTCTATGCTTAAGCTTTTGTTTGAACAGTTATGGCCTATTTTCTTTTGTCACGTGTGTAAACTGTGCTCCATGCGGTTACGTGTCTTTCCAAACAAGATGAATGGTAATCATGGAAGAAAAACTGCAATCTCTTTAGACCTTCAGTGCAGGATGAAGTAAGAAAGACTCCAAGTGAGCAGAAGGATGGTTAAGAGGGATGATCTGCTAGTAATGCTGAGAAATTCTTTGCTCAGAGCAGTCTGATCCCAGCTTCTCTAAGGGGTATGTGTGAAGGAGGAGATGTTGCATTCACTTACCTGAGGGAGTGGCACAGCAGAATTGGAACAGGATAAGTGCTTCAGAACACGCTTGGTACCATCTGTTTTAGCTTGTACATGAGCTAATTCAGCCACTGCATAGCTTCTGCTGGTCTTCCTTGTGTTGTGCAAAAGTGACTTTATGTATTGCAAACCACAAAAGCTGAATGTGTGTGTCACACTGAACCAGGTATCTATGATAGTCATCCTGGACAAATGGTACTGCAGTAAGAAGGACTTCAGCTTTGGCTTTATTTCAGGGAGACTTTTGTCTTGCTGGACCTTAGAACTAATTCGGCTTTAACGATGAATTAGAATTTTGCATGGCATCTGTACTGACATGTGAAAAAGATGATTTGCCTTCTTGTAATTACGTTCTTGTTGATACAGGATGTGGGAAAGCTCTGGGGCTGCAGTGCTTGGATGATGAACATCCCTGCTTCCCAGAAGCAGACAACTTTTGAATGCTCCATTTTGCCTCTTCCTCCAAACTAATGATCTGCTATCCATGCTGCTATGTAGCTAGTGCATTAGTGAGGGACAGTTCAGATTCATCTGGCATAAACGGAATAGTTTTAATACACGCCACATCTCAATTGCCACATGTCAAAGCAGAGATCTACTGAGCCCAGTATTGTCTCCAGAAGGGATAGTAATGAGTGCTTAGAGCAAGAGATGCGTAACAAGACTGCAGTGATGTTTTTCCTCTTCCCAGCAAGATCTCCTTGATCCTTGCCAGAATCTGTGCAAGGGTGTCCTGAGCTAGAAACTGCAGCTGGACTGTGGACTCTTGCAGATATTGGATTTTATCTATGAAGTGTGCAATGAATTATTGAAAAAAAATAATCTGTTAATGCTTTTGTAATGCTTTTGCTCTCCCATTTACTTAGTCATTGTGAGAAAGTGCTTCTTGTTTTTTCTTTTAAGCCTGCTTCTTGGTATCATTGTTTAATGATCTGTATTTTGTTTTTACCTTCCTGACTTTATCACAGTTCTCTAGGCCGCTTTTCCCTGTATGACTGCTGCTGTATTTAGCCATTTTGTACTTCTGATAATCTTCATTATCCTTCTCCATTTGTCTCTTTAGAGATGGGTGGCCTTACTTAGCTGTGGCATAGCACTTCATATTTACAACTTGTGTTTTGGTTTGTTTTCCATGCCTGCCTTGAGTCCTAAAGCTCTCTTCACTCTTGTGGCTTCTGAGCATGAAGTTGATATTTTCAGAGGACTGTCTAAAATAATGCCAAGGTGTTCTGCTTCCTAGCCAAGAGGCTCATAATGCCAGCTTAACAGCTACATCTTGTGCTGTGTTTGGTTAGAATTATTTTTAATTTTTTTACATTATTTTTCATGTATCAGTCATGAATTTCACCTGTAGATTTACTATGCATTTACTATTGTGAAGTCTCTTTTCAATCTCCTTTCTTTTAAACTACTTTGAGTAATACTGTGTTGGCAGCAGCATTTTTGCCCCATTTTCCAGATCATTTTAAGTTTAATAGCGCAGATTAAAGGAAGGTGGGGGGATGAGTGCCCGTAGCAATGTGCTGCTGTTAGAAAAACGGTTCATGACTACTCCATATCACTCTTTTGCTCTCTCATTTTTTTCTGTATCCTGGTAAGAACCTTTTTTTTAATTATTTTTACAAATTCTCAGAGGAGTTGAAGGTAACTCCTCCTGCTGCTCTCAGAACCAAACAAATAACAGAAGAAACAAAAGGGGAAAAAAACTCACGTTATTAAAACAAACAAACAAAAAGAACAGGATAGACATAGAGAAAGTGTAATATAGTTAAATTTATTTGTTCTTTACTATTCCATACTTCAGGTAACCATCTCTGACAAGTCTAAGAATTTGAGATTATTACCCACTTCAGACTGGGAGCCACCAAGAGTTTAGAGGCTACAAGTCAGCTATTACTACCATTGTTCCTCAGTATGAGGTAGTAGCTTCAGTTTCCTGCCTTGAAGGAAAAAAGCCAGCAAAAAAAATTATGGTTGTATTTTGCTGGTGCATAGTTTGAGTCAGTTATACTAGAATAACACAACCTGAGATTCATGTTTAGTGATTCAAACCAGGCTAAGACCTAGCAAAATAAAGCTATCATATTGATTTGAATGCAAGAATGTAGTGCTACTACAAGTAGGCACTTTTTTCCAGTACATAGTTCTTGCGGGGAAAATCTGACTTGCATGCGATTTTTCTAGGTGTAACTGTACCTTATGGCTGCTTTAAGGGTCTTTGGCTCTTCCCTGATATGGAAAGAAATAGTCTCTTCCTTGGTTGGAGCCTTGGACCTTGCTGGAGAGCTGTGCTCAGCATTGGCTGCACCTATAACAGACCTTCTGTTGTAGCTGCAGGACGAGCCATCGACAACTGAGTGCAAGCCTCCCATCAGAAATACTAATTTTAGCGTCCCTGGCCAACTGAAACCTGTATACTAAGCAGTTTTTTGTAGTAGTTTTTTTTTTTTTCCTTTTGATGGATGGGCACTGCCTGTCTGGCAACCAGTTTCCTGGAAAAGCGGGGCTTTCTGTAGCAAGTGAGGAGGTGAAACCATGCTTGGGAGGTCAGGCTGTTTGTAGTGTCAGGCACAGGATCGATCTGTGAGGTTATGGGTGGGCAGTATGTATGTGGCGTGGGGAAGGGAGCAGGGTCTGAGGATGGCTATACTGTCATACATAAAATAGAAGGGTGGGTGGCCTGTGGAGCTCTAGAAGGTGGCTAAACATTTAAATGCTGACTTTACTATTTTTGGTTTGTTTTGCTGTTACTTAGAAAGGAATGCTTTAAATTTTGGCCAAGGTGGTATGCTTGGAAACCGGCCCTTATATTTACATTTCTTCCCGCTCCTGTCTCTCATATTTAGTTTTTTATTAACCAATGCTTTTACCAGAAAAATGCTGGGATGGCATTTTCAATCAAAATCAGACAGATTGGCATACTTTGAAGTGAAACAGTATCCTGTGAAGTTCCATGGAGATGAGTGTTTATCTGCTCTGTGTATATAGCAACAACATGTTCCTGATTGTGGGAACAGGTATGCACATGTCTTCATACTTGCTTATACACTGCGTTTATGTTCTTAGGTAACTTTCCACTACTTTGAGTAAAATCTGGGATGTGATTTGTGTGTATGTGGCAGTTGGTCAAATCTAAAAGTCTGTTAAAGTCCATTGGATTGTGCAGAGGGCAAAATAACCCAGATGCATAAAACAGGAGCAAAACAAGCATTATGATCCAAAAAAAGTGTGTTGAAGAAACTCTTCTCAGCTTTATTCTGCTTTGAGTAGTAAATTTTACTTCCATGTCATTACAACTGTTAAATCACCTTTTTCCCCAGCTTTGCCATTCTCATCCTCAGAGCTGAAAAAAAAAAGAAAAAAACAAAGCCATTGCATTTTAAGACTAATTTTCTATTTCTGATGCTAAATCTCCTTATTTAGAAAAATGAAGAACACACATACCTCCGGTGGTTAATCCAGCAGAATAAGCATTGTTTTAGTGTTATAGAAAGAAATCAGTAGAAGGCATTAGTTTTGGTAATTTTGCAATAAAGCGAGTACATTAAGAAATTACTTCATTATCACTATTTGGAAATTCACAGAGCTCTCTTCTAACTGTTTTGTTTCTGTTATCTTCACTAAGGCGTTGCAGACAGATGGTATTGTCCTTGACTAGATGCTGACAGATTAAAAGGATGCATGAATAATTAAACAAACTCTTTGTTTAAACTAAACTCCTCAGTGGGAGCTGTAACTGGAAGCCTTTTTCTTTTGTGTTGATGCTCCCAGAAAACTTTCCCGTCTTCCTGGTGCAGTGAGTCAGAGTGGGAGTTAGTCATGTTCCCGATTTAAGTCTGACAGAGTAACTTAGTATCTCTATAAGCATCAGTATGGCTATTGTCTGCAACTGGGTATAATGTGGGTTAGTTTGAAAGTGACTGTGCAGGGCAGATGATTAAATGTTAAGGTTATTTTTAGAACGGCAGTATAATGCTGCTGTTTGATGTGTAAGAGCCTCCCACCACCACGCAGTTGATCTGAGAATGCAGTGGGAATAATCTCCAGCTCTCTGACCTGTTGGTTTGAAGAGTCACCCGAAATAGCATGTCTCGTTCCTTCATCCTGTGTATGTCTGTACTGAGAGACAGGGGGGTCAAAGCAGCTGTTTGCTTGATTTACGCATGTCAGCAAATGTCCAGCTCGAGTTATGTTTTGAATGCTGAAGTTGTTGCAAATCAGAAGCATCTAAGTGTAACTTTATAGCATAGGGCTGCTGATGTTAAGCTTAGCTCTTACAAAGATCCTGTGTACTGTTTGCAGACCAAGGAATTCTGAAGGAGTCGAGTCCTGGTTGTGGTTTGAGAGAACAATCAGTCTGATGCTTCACTTATTGGCAATAGTCTGTTTTTGTCTTGCTTTATGCCTTACAAAAACAGATGGTATACATGAATCTTTCTCTATTAAGAAGTTTTGCTATAGGTTAACTTTCTTCAGTGCAAATGGAGCTAAGTCTCCATTGTGTTTTTTGAAGGTTACACAGCTTCCAGTGCTAAGGAAAAAAACTAGCTCATCTAGACTAGCTACCTGCCAAAAGCCTGGGACCTTTATGTCCCATGACAGCCTGTTCTACACTGTCGGTAGGTTTTACTGCCTATTCAGCTTCAGTTTTTCCTTTCCTTATTCATTTCACTATGTCTAGCCTTTGTTCCCCCCTCCAAGGACTTTTTAGTTTCCCTAATGAGTATTGAATCTTCAAAACACTTGCACACTAATTCATTTGACTGAAATTTAAAGAAAATAAGCTCTAATAATGCAAAACACTGGTGTCTAATTATAGCGGTGTTGTCCTTTTCTCTGTATGGTTTTTCTGAGGGCACATACTTTGAGGTATTGGTCCCCCACCAAACTCATGGGGAAAGGAAAATTGCTCCCATAAGGAAAGAGGTATGTCCTACACTTCTGTCAGTTTGGAGGCATGATGAAAGCTCCTAATTTAATCTGGTATTCCTCTATATAGATTGGCACATGGAACAATTCCTCTGCCTCCTGGCTGTCCTTGGCCATCACTAACTCTCAGTAACTTGCTCTGAAGAGTCATTTCTTTCCCAAAGCAAGATTGTTACATGAGGGACTGTCTCCCTGGTCTATCCTGTGCTTCCTTGCTTTCCTTTCTTTTTCCTCAGTGCCCATTTGATGTTCAAATGCTGCAAATGCCTCCCAGAGCTTTAATTTCAGAGAGGATTATTTTTTCTGTTGTATGGTTTGTTTTAGTAATGAGTGATGAGGTACCAAAAATATTTTTGCCTCCCCTCTTTTCACTGGTGGTGTTTAGGGTGAACCTGCTAGGCTGGGCATCAGTGGCTGCTTTTAAAACAGTTTATTTCCCTAAGAAACAGCTCTGTGAAATACATTGTTCTAGATTTAAGAGGCTTTCCTGGTTTTGTTCCCTTTTTAGAAGTTGCAGTAGGATTACAGGACTGCTTGGGAAAAATTGAGTCACTTCCTGTCTTTTTCCACTGATCAAAATGTCCCAGGGAGTGCCAATAAATAGGTGGAGGGGTGAAGAGGAATATGGCTTAGCTCCAAATTCTACTGGGCACTTAAGAGACTCACTTGGAGGCAGTGCTGGCTGTTGGGGTGTATTTTTGAGGCAGTTGCTAAACTGCCTTTAACTTAATTGGGAGCAGCTTTTTCCTGATTGGATATTTTCTCTTTGGTAGAATATTTGTAAGTAGATGGGTAAGACCAAATACAGGTTAACATGTATTCATTCTCAAATGCCTTTGCTAGACTTACACTTAGCCCCCTTCCCTGAAAGTCGGTGTTTGTTTTCCAGTAACCTCAAAAGAGAGAGAACCCAGATTGTTCAGAGAGTGTCTGAGTGGCAGGGAAAAATAAAGATGTTTCAGACGCTTCTTTCAGGAGACAAAAGCAAAGACTATTACAGATCGAGGTGCTCAGTTAACCTCTCATGGCCTGTGTATGGCCCATCCGAATGGTACTGCTAGCTTGTAGTTACTTCTTGGAACTCTCTTTCCCAGGATCTGTTCAGGAGCACCCACGCAGCGGGCTGTCAGATGAATGAATTGTTTCAGTAGCAGCCAGCTGGTGGGTGGGTGAGTGTCGCTTCTCCATTATATGCCTATACATATGTGATGGAGGAATTAAGGGACTATCCCCAAAATATAATGGGCTGGAGTAGTTGCTGAAGTGGTTTATCTTGCCTGTACTGGCTAATTCTGCTTCAGTCACTGGCATAAAAGTTGCTGGCAGCAGCCTTTGGTCCCAGAGGACACAGGGAAGGGTACAGCTGGCAGGGTTGGTACTCGAGAGAAGCAAAGGTCCTCTCAAGGGCTAGAAAAGTGCAGTGGCCTCATTAATGCCAGCACTACTAGAATATTTCAGGCTGTTGTGTGCATGACTGCATGAGGTTGATAGTCCTGTAAACTGAGAGCATTACTTACTGAACAGCTCTTCCCAACCGGTGCATACTGATGCAAAAATACTTGAAACTCCTTACGTGATCCAGTGATCACCCTCTCTCCTGGCTTTTCCTGTATTGTAAAGAAATGCTGGGCTGCCAAGGCAGCTTTAGGCAGGGCCCAAACTTAGAGTTTTGTTGCCAAACTGCAAAATTATTCAGAATATAGTCTGGAAGAGGAACAGGGAGAGAATGTGGGATCAGGACCCCCGATCTTCCTATAACTCAAGCACAGTGTTCTTTCCTTGAAGTGGAATGTGACTACTGTCTGAAATCTGCTGCTCTGTGAATATGCTTAAATGCAGTTTAATGGTATGTGTTAAAGTGCAACATAATCATAAACAAGAGCTTTCTATGTTTCTGGAAGACCTTGCTGTTGTTCTTTCAACCTTTTATTATGAAAATTTATAGTAAGAAATAGACACCTTAAGTATTAATATAATATAAAAAGTATTAAAAATAACACTATGGACTATATGCATTAACCACATGTAGTGATGAAAACTGTTTTGTTGTCTTTCAGAGGCTATAAAAATATCTAACTCAGGCTAACAAAAACCCGATAAAACTTGCAAAAATGTTGTCAAGGCAAGTTTGGCAATGTGAATTCCAGAAAAATGCAAAGTAAAGCTGGTTATTAAACAGTCTTTCTGAGTTAAGGAGCAATTTGGATTATCTAGGAAGTAGTTAGAATGCAGATAGGCACAAAAACATTCCAGTGAGGAGACAGCGTTAAGAAGCAATGCTGTTAGTTACCTGGTAGAAATAAAAACTAATTCTGCAAATTGAAGTAGCATTAATGGAACTTTTAATTGTCACTTAAAAGAGAACCACTTTTAATCTCTGAATGTTACAGAAATGGCTTTTCTGAGACAGTTTATTTTCCAAATTTTGATATGGTAACTAGTGCATTGCTAAAGATGAAATAATTCAACAGTACCAAAATGCAGAGTGGTATTTGTTAATAATTTTTTTGCTTGTTTGTTAGTAATTGCATGTTAGTCCATCAAACGATCCAAATAGTAAAGTGAAACAGTTGCTAGCAGATAAGAGTATTATCAGTTTTCTACATGAGCAAACAGCAGCGACACAATTTTCCTTTTCTGTTACCTGTTAGTGAAGGATCTTCGGTACCGTCTCCAGATATCTGGCTGTGAAGATGAGTACGGTGCGTTGGTGAGCTTAAGCGTTCCTCTTGTTCTCGCAGGGAGATGGAATTTTTGTGGGGTACCTTGTTCGGGCTCGCACCCAGACTGCTCACAGGGTTCATTTGTGGGACTTCTGTGATTTTCCTGCTTGGTGGCTGATAAACCTGACTATAGTGGCCTACGGGATGAAATGCTGGTTTCTCAGACTTGCTGTCATCTTCATCATCATCATCAATGATAACTAATTCTGCACGGATAACTCCGTCATATCGTGACAACTTTTGGTCTGCTTCTTCATCGTCATCATCAATGCGCTGGTAACCCATGAAAATCATTGTTACTGGTTCAGAATCATCCACGTAACATGGTACAGCTTGGACAATGCTGTACTGAACATCTTCCTCATCTTGAGGTGCAGGGGATGTTTCATTAAGATGGCAGGGACTTAAAAACCCTGTTTCATTACATCTTTCTCTTGTATTCTGGTAAGGTTTTAGTTCTTCATGTGCAGCTTTTCTTTCTTCATTATGTATCATCCTGTTCTCAGGATTAGTGTGCACTTTCTTCTCTGAATGGGCAAGTACTGGAGAGGGAGACTTTGGCTGTATTACCTTTGGAAGATCAAGCCCATTTTCTTTATGTTGCTGCATAAAGGGCTGTGTTTTGGAGAAATCTGTCTGATGATTGCTAAACCCATTCATCTCTCTTCTGTGACTGTCTTCCAGTTTTGGTCCAGAGACTAATTTGTCTTTCTGAGGAGTAACTGGCCTGCAAAACTTATTTGCAAACACAGGCTCATGATACTCTGTGGGAGACTGGGAATTTTTCTCAGTTGCCTGCCGTAGCAGGTCTTCCACCTCCACAGGAGCAAGTTCATCCATCCCATTTTGTGTTGTGCTGCCATTTGAGGACACTGCATAGACTGACTTCCTGCCATCATCATAGACTTTAATTCCTGTCTCTTTGAACTCCTTTGAGGGAAGAGGTATTGTTGATAACACTGTGTTTTCTCCTGTCTTCATGTCTTTTTCAACTTTAATTTCCATGGCAAACAATGCTGTTGAAAGAAACAAGTACTTAAACTGATAATGCAGCAGCTGCAAGAAATATTATAGAAGAGTTCTGACAGTGATAGAGAATGACTGTCAGAATGAGTTATCATATATGTGAATTATCACATATATAACCAGTATATTTGATTCTCATTTTGAATGCCCCCCTTCCATCCTGTCAAAATTTGAAGTGGAAAAAAAAATATTTTCATTTGTATCTAATTCTGTGAGGAAAAATAAGCTGTTGAGAAGCCAGTCCTCGTTATGTGATTGAGAAAGCCAGATTTAACCTTGGCCCCTGGTGCTGTGCTGGGCAGGAGCAGTTGAAAGGGCTCAACATGCTGCAAGACTAGAGAGTCTTGGGCACTCAGAAGGGTTAGGAGGCTTTGTAGTAGTTGGGACATAAGTAGACTAATGCTGGCTGCCCAGCAGGTGTAAGTGTGGATATAAAAATGTAAAATGTATGATATGAAAGGAGGAACTACTTAAAGTTACACTGGGTAGAGGAACGAAGAGCTGGAAAGAAGTGTTAATGTTGAAAGCACTTGATCCTTATTCTCAATGGTAAATACCTTACACCAGTGTCCCATCTCTCAGTTTTGATGACCTTAGGGATGACATAACACAGCTTAAATGAGAATAACATTATCCCATATCTGTAATGTTTATCCATCCCTTAAAGTGTATTAGATTCAATTTATAGGAAGCCTTTGTGCATATGGACATCCTTTGGAGTTACTGATAAACAGTACCTTTTCTCTTTTCTTCATCATCAGTGGCAGCATGTGCTGTACTTTTCAGTGCAGAAGGCCTGAAATACTTGGGAAGGTCAGGTATGCTGGTGTATATGTAGTCTGCTGCCTCTGAATAAAAAAGATCCATGAAGTATTTAGTATGTTTTCACTGACTTCTACAAGAACCTCTTTAAATTTTTTCTTTTTTCGACTAAACATACCTTTTTCAACTTCTGCTTTTTCAGTCTTCACAGACTAGGAAAGAGAACCATTAACAATAAACGTGATTAGTGAGTACTAAGATGTTAACTAGACAGTGGTTTGCTTTACCTGGGAGTTTTAACTTTTTGTGTGCACAGCTTCATACCAAGAAGGGGCTAAAAGTGGAACCTGCTCAGTTGGTCACACAGAGAAGGACAGGACGTTACAAAGTGTTATTCAGTGACACAGCCTCATACTGTGGCCCAAGCTGGTTGGCTTCAAAGATTTACAAAGGCTCTACTTTGGCTTTCCAGTTGTGCTTATCTCACTGCGTATCTTTAGAGAGAGTGCGTGTGTAAGAGCAACAAGAGAACTGAAGTTTAGTTTCATCACTATGTTTTTGAGATGGTTTAAGATTATTTTCAAATACCACAAAGACCTTTTGACAAAGACTAATGACTGATAATATTAAGTCACGTTTCACTATAACCTCTCTCAGGGACTTGGGGAAAAGCATGATGAAGTTTAGTGGGGTACATCACCTGAAGGAGCATGAGTAGATCAGCCTCTGTACCAGCTCTGTACCTATCTCCGACTGAGATGTGGAGTTGGTGGCTGCTGCCAGTGGCAGTGCTATTTTTTTTTTGAGATGTGCTATAGATGAGTAATGATAGGAATTGCTCCCCCACCCCCATAAACAAGCAAATGGAAACATTTGGGCACTTGAACAGTATAATATCTTGACCCCTTTGAACTACTGTCACTTTAGACAAAAGCTCATGACCACTTACAGGATCCAGCTGGTCCCACTTTCCCTGGTTATCATGATGAATGAGTAATTAATTCTACTTCTGGAGTAATTTGGCACTAACCTTTATTATGTCTTCTGTTGTTTTTTCAACAGACTTCAGTTTCTTTAAAATTGCTTCTTCCTTAGCTGAGACTTCCATTTCCTCTCTTTCCAGAGCCTCAATTTCCTTCTCTAGTCTGCAATCACAATTCACTTTGTTTTAATACCAGGCAGAGAACAACATAGCAGATTCAATACACTGTGAATATAGACATTAGTGGTGCTGGTTCTACTTACCCTGACAAAGTTACCTCTAATATGAGATCAGCTTATAATTTCACGTGCATCAGAAAATCCTGTGAAATAGTATTCTCTCTTTTTATTTTTTTTATTTTTTTTTTTAAATACTGCCATAGGTTCCTTCTGAGCCTACTTTGAAAACAGTGGCTGAAAGGAATTTATTTTTCAGGAGGGAACAGTTAAGGAATATAGACTCCCCCACTGCATTTTCTCATCTCTAAGCATCTCTCCTACATTGTCTCAAGAAATGTGATTACTCCCTTGTAGTTACGATGTAGGGCTAGATAACATGACCTCATACGCTATGTTTTAATATACGTAGCCAGACTGTATTCAGGAGGATCCCCTGCAGAGGAAAGTTCTAGTCAAGCTATACCTAGAAGCTACAATTCCAGAAGCGCCACCTCTATCAATGGAAATCAAATTGTATTCATACTTCTGAGGGGTAGAACAAGTATAATTTTTTTGATAAAACAATAATGGTATTTGCAAGTACTTTTTGTAGATAAACCAGCTCTTAACTAATTTTCTACTATGAAAATTAATACAGCTAGAAATCATAATAGTGATGTGCTTTGCAGGCTACTTTTATGAAGTGATAACTTCATAATTGTGTGGATTTTGAAAACTAAGTAACCTGCATAGTGGGAGGATGCTCAAGAGACTGAAGCCTGAAGCTTTGTTGTTTTCTAGTCTGATTGGGATTGAGAATGAAGAATTTACTAATGTCCAGGATGATGAAGGGGCTTTCTGAGGGCGGGGGGTGTGCATTCAACTCCAAGATGCCAGGATAGCTCTCTCTGGTTTTGCATGTGTGAGAGCGGGTTCTGGGATTTCAAAGTTCTTTGCTGTGGTAAAACAGGTGTAACGGTGCTTGACTGACAGCCTGAAGCTTGATTCTTTGGGATAACAAAGTCTTGATTAAAATTAAAGTTATTGCTGGTGTGGGGAGGGTGTTATTGTAGTGTTCCTGATAGACCTGACCGGAACTTGTGCAGCTACAGACTTAAAAATACTAGTAAGTTTTAAGGGCTCCTATTTGAGGCTGTGGACTGAGGCTTTTAAAGACATACATGTGTCCTTAGTCACTCATCGGCTTTTTGTGTACTTAATTCTCTGGGAAAAGTGCTGAAACTTTGTTTCTGGAAAGCATTCCTTTTCAGCAGAACAGCAGTCATGTAAGACAGTGATTCAATGCACCTGGGACAAGCAGCTGGGAAGGTTAATGTTTGCGGTGTTTGCTCAAGTAATGTCCTCACAAGTGTTACCAAGGAATATGCAAGAGAAAACTGAGTAGTTCACATAAGTGTGATACATGTCGCATCAGGTGCTAATAGCAATTACTTTCTAAGATTGCAATTAGGTGAGATTTCCAACACTAAGAAACAATTTTTAAGGGTCTGTTTATTAGAGGAGGAGCCTTGATTGTACGCAGGTCTAGTCAGTGAGAGCTTTGTTTTACAAAGACTACAAGCCTACCTCTTATGAATACCAAAGGTACTAATTTTGGATATTCTCCAAGACAGCAGGATATTCAGAGATTGTCTTACCTCTGTCAGATTTTAACAGCGCAAACCAGAAGTATCTTGCCAGCTAAGACTTGGCGGACAGCTATTTTCTTAACAAACCTCTATCGTTATGTAAAAGGGAGATTGAAGCTTAGCAGTCAAATTTTCTTTTGGGCTATTGACTTTTGCTGTAGATTTGTACGCTATTTAAAAGGGGTCACAGCTGCCTTTCTCTCCCCTTTTTGTTATATGTTAAAACTGTATGTTTTTTTGCACGTTAAAGCTGAGTACGATGTTTAAGGTATCTTTTTCCTAATTAGAGTTTTTTGTTTTCTTAGCACTGAGATGGTTGACAAAACAATTATAGACAGAAGGGTTCGGGATAAAATATCTAATCTCTGTATATGTGAGAGGGAGAAAGCAATGCATTATCTCAGCCAAATTATTTTCTCTGGTGACTAAGGCAGCATCTTAAGCAGGTGTCCCGTATCCCATTTTTTTCCCCCCCTCTTTCTGGTCAAGAACGTTCCTTTCTGCATAAACGCGTATTTTGGGGGTTTTAGATAGCAATTTGCCTTAGACTAAGAGCTAGGAAGTCACTTTTCCCTGAAAATCGTGAATCAAGTCCACATTTAACTCAGAACTGGGACTTGAACTGGATCCCTTATGCTGTAGGGGATTCAGTCTCCTGGTTCATCTACCTTTTCTTTTTGGGGTCGGTTTTGGAAGAATTTAACTTAAAGGAAAAAACAAAAGAGAATTTCAAAACCTTCCCTATTTGAGGGAAATATGTCTGCCATTGGTTTTGAATCCACGTCGGAAACGGGTGACTGTAGTCTTAAGGCAACTGCAACTGATATCACTAGTTGCTGTGAACAGTCAGAACAGAGTTACAACTAGATGATCTGAGCCAGAGTTACAAATAGAGTGGTGATGGCCTATAACACTGATAGAAAAAAATTGCTTTATGTTTTGACTTATTCTTTAGTATGTGCTAGGATCCACAATAATACACCAAAGTCAACATTAATAATAGAAACCTGTCCTCCCTTTAAAGTAAGCAGACCAGAAAAGTTGAATGCAGACTGGTAGAGAAGCATTATTTATCTCCTTGTGTGACTGCTTAGGGAGTCTGAATAACACTGTGACTCTTGTCCTATTTAAACTCAGATGTGTAGAGCTACAATAATAGGATACTATGTGGCCTTCTATCTGTTAGCGAGAATATCCTTTTTTTTGGAACACAAAGGTGTCACAGAACTCAGAACTGAGTTGTGAAGAAAAATGCATTCAGGATGAAAGTAAAAGCTAAAAAAAAAAAAAAATATTTAAAAGCAGTTAAGACTTTGGACCTAAGCTCTGCAAGATGCCCTTAGGACCTTGCTTAAAGGTAGTGATTATAATGCTAAAACTTAAAAATTCTATAATGAGGATGAACATTCTTGGAGGGCTATAAAAGACACTAGTGCAACGGCCACGTGACATATTTCTGCAGTTTTTACAGAATATTATTAGTTTAATAGGTTGAAATGTTGTATTTTCATGAGATGATATCAATATTATCATAATGCAAAAATTAATAATTAAAATCTCACAGAAGCATAATGAACTGAAGAATCATTAACCTTTACTATGGGTTTATTTCAGTCTGGACTGTAAACACTCCTAGACACACAGGTGGAAGAAGAGGAGGAAAAATCCTGGGAAGGTACTAAAAAAAAAAAAA
>VZSZ01003438.1:334111-456278 GCA_013398815.1 Ibidorhyncha struthersii
AGAAAACAACCCTAAATAAATCAAAGATGATAAACCCCATGTAGTTATCTGGGAGATCAAGAAAAGTATTATTTAAATTTATATATGTTCTCACACCCATACCAACACCCACTTCACATGGTAATTAAGAGGGCTGATTCAGTGCTCAGTGGGGTTAGGGGAAAAACCTCATACCCATGTAATGGGAATTGCACCTAGGCCTTAAGTGTCTCTTTTGCACTCGTACTTGCATATAGATGGAGTTTTTTTTTTTATGGTTCATTTTCAGAGGATGTTGTGAGTGTGCACGCTGGAATTTGTTGAATGGAAACTTTTAAAAGATGCAATCTGTATGGTTCAAAGAAATCAAAGTCCTTTTGACTTTGTGCAGTTGAAAAGTTAGGCCAGAGTCTTTCTGGTGTGTTTAAATCTTTAGAAACTTCTAAATCAATGACATTTTTCTGCAGTTACATAACAGTTTGTATTTGTCTTGAACGTGTCTAGCAGCTACACTAGCAATTATAAGAAACTATCTTTTGACAGTGCTGCTGTATTTTGTAGAAAAATGGAAATACGACATAGTTACTGTATTAAATCAATTTGTTGGATATTTGTACTCCTCTCCTCAAGTAGTGCTTATTATTTGAGAGAGGAAAATGAGTAGTATGGAGGTGTGGATGAAAGAAGGAACCTTAGAAGCTGAGATATTAAATTGGAGCTTTCTCTGCCAAAGTAGTAGCTGAATTAAGAAATTCTGCAGAGAATACCTGACTGCTGCAGGCCACCAGTTAATCTGCTGGGGTTGGCACTGCTGCCACCCCAGAAGAAAAATAAACGGCTTAAGAATGAGAAGCAGATAGGAGGCTACCACCCTGGAGAATGCCAGACTAAGAGGAAGAGGCAGTTTAGCAAGTCCTCACATGTTTTGAGGTGAGTCAAATGCTTTAGTAGCTCTGGAGTCCCTCTAGCCTTAGCCTGCCTTCATCTATCACATTACAAAACATTGAGTTAACTGTGGTGCTGTTTGTGTGTTAAGTATGTTGTTTAGCAACTAATTCCCTCAAGAATGAGTGCTATCTGCTGAAAATTAAATGAGAAAATAGGACTCAAAACTCTTCTTATTCAGCTTGTACCCTAACCAAGAACATGCTCACTTGGCTTGCTGTAACTTCTAACATGTAAAGAGTGAATAGGACGGGTAATGTAAATGCTGGTTTTGTCTGTAACCAGAGCTGTTTGTCTGCGAGGTGGTTTGGGCCACTCGCTATTCACTGTTTTGTTGTTGATACAGAGAATGGGACTCTTATCAAAAAATGCTCAAATCTGAAATGATTAGCTGACATACACTAGCTCTATCTGACACCTGAGTAAAGAATGTTTCAAAACAGAGGTCCCATTTAGGAGGGTGATGGAAAGGCCCATGACACTACTGTGGCCCTACAATTGCAGTTGTCCTCTCAGCAGAAATAAAGACTAGTTTAAGGGTATTCAACAAGTCTTTCAAGTGATTCAGATTTTTTAACTGAAGGTAAAACCCATGCAGAACAACCATCTGAGTGGACAGAATCTATCTGAATCAAGGGCACTTTAATAATCAGATGCTCAGAAGAAATAATTCTACGGAGCTTCTCAATAATATAACTTACTGCTACTGCATGACGTGTGTCCACATGATCAGTTTAGCAATCTTTGATTTACAGGGCAGGTCAAAGGTATGACTTCACATACAAGTAGTCATGCAAGCTTTTGTCACCCAAGCTATGGGTGCTATCTATGGCATAGAAAAAGCACTATGCAAGTACTGCATGGTGCATATTTTGTGCTTTTTACTGGACTTTGTTCATACTGAACTCTGTATTACAAGGTTTCTGTGTTGCTGCTGGCTGGTTTGAAACCAGTCTGGGTGTATCTAAACAAAACCTAATGATATCTGGAAGGCAGCATGGATGTTTCTCTAGAGGCCTTTGCTAGACAGCTATTGAGGGGTGGTGGGAAGTATAATTTATAGCAAAAGATGCTTGATGTGAGTAGACCTGATTGTACCTGGAGTCACGTGAGAACTTCTCTCTGAACTAGGAATTCAATGTTCTGCCTCCATCTGTAAAGTGAGATGTCCTTGTCTGAGTCCTTTGTGTATTGTGAAGATAAAAGCTGCCAAAGACTAAGGTGTTGTAGATTGTTTGGTTATGACAGTAAGTGTATCAGTAATGAAAATATTTCTTTTGATATCAAGGCCTTACAAACCTCTAAACTCTCTTTAAAATTTCAGCAATGCTGAATTAAGTCCTCTTAATTCAGGGTGGCTCAAGAATGTAATTAGGAGAATTTCTATACTGATTTTCATTTCTAGGATGCATTATACTTGTGAAGTTGTTATCGTAAGAGTGAAGACTGTGTCATTTTGTTATACTTTCTCAGTTAATCTTTTCATTTTAAAGTGATGTAATTTGTCTGATTCATTTCACTACAAATAAACCTGAAGTATTTCAGATGTATGTCAAGAAGCAGGAATCGTTTTAGGGAGGAAGCAATTTGGTGGAGCTTCCCAGCAGGTCACAGGCAGGAAAACTTTGTTGGTAACAGTGGTAGTAACAACAAAGGGCTGTGGAAATACTTAGTTTGCCATGAAAAAAATAAATTGCCATGAAAGAGCAGCATATATAAAAATAAAGAGGAACCATACACAGGTTCTGTTAAGCAAGTGTAGTAAAACAAATAGCCTTATATTCTTGGAAAAAGAATAATATTTTTAAGAAGAAAGACCAGCAACTAAAATCAAACACTTATTGCAGTTTTTTCCAGTGTAGTGTTTACAGTTGCAAGTAAACTTATTTAATTTAATTTTCATCGGGATTTAAAGTGCTGGTTTATGGTGAGAATATCAGCCGTCTTAGATATACAAATGTGACTTATGCTTGTAATTAATTGAATCTGGAACTATGTAGGAAAAGAATTCATACCTAATACATTTCTCCTAAATGCAGGCATATAAATAGAAACTATTAAAAAAAAAACAAAACAAAAACAACAAAAAACCCCCAAATCAAAACCAACACAACAAAACAAACCTGTAATCCCTCCATCCCACCACCATGGGAAAGGAATTCTAAAATGGACTTTTTTTTTTTTTTTTGTACATGCAGAATGTTAACCAACTCTCTGGCAAAAATTCCTTCGGGAAGGTAGCAGGCCCATTCCTGTAGTTAGGCTGTTACAGGCTCAGGCATACATCACGTGTACGAGCTGAGGAACCTCCACCTTGTTTGGTATAATGTGTGTGCTCTTGGTCATGTGATGCAGTACTAAATGTGCAGTCTTCCCATTCACAGGGTATCTGCATCTAGTCCTTGTAATTACCGGAAAATAGACACGGGCTGAGCTGTTACTCCAGGATCCATGTTGTGATTTAAGAAAGCAACTGGGGACAAATTATGGGTTTGGCCCTTTCATTTCTTCTTCCTTAAAGCACAAATACATTTAGAAATCTTCCTTTAAATGTCTATGGGCATCTTTTAAAAGACCTGAAAGCTTCTATTCAGATAAACTTTAAAATTTATATCCCCTTGTCAACTGTTGGATCCAATCTAGAATTAAAGTAGAAGGAATATTCCTTTGTGATGCTAATATACCTACATAAATTAAAGGAGTTTTTCAGGTTGGAAGCTTCAGTTGGATTACTGTTTTATGATTTGTAACAGCGATAAATTCTAGTCATGCTAAAAAAAAAAGTTTATATGGCTATATTCAGAGAAGTAAAGCTCACTATGTGTGTTCAGCTTTGGCATCTGAGGAAATAAAAATTAAGGCCACTGAGCTGATGACAAATTCGGGACAATAATTACAAAAACAGTATCAAAAGACTCTATAACTGTAGCTACAAACCTATGATTCTGCGAGACGTGGAAATGACGTTACATATGTGAATAATCAGCCCTATTTGCTGAAATCTCTGATACTTTAGGAAGGTTTTTAAGTCTTAATCCTGTATTCCAGGTCTCCCCAGGGATAGGACAGGGTGACCCACTGCCAGTGTTGCTGTGAGATAGCTCGATTACAATGACTTGGGTGCAGAGAACCCTAAAGGTATGCTAGGAGGTGACAGACTAGATTTAGATCCTGGAGGTACAGTACGCTTCCTGCTAAAATATTTCACTATTTTTAAGGCGGTCAATATGTCAGTAGTTTAGTAGCTCTCCTTTTTAGTGACATAGACACTCACAGACCTCCACTATAATGGCTTCAGACTGGAAGAAGGTAGATTTAGATTAAATATTAGTTTCACTGTGAGAGTGGTAAGGCACTGGAACAGGTTGCCCAGAGAAGTTGTGGAAGCTCTATCCCTGGAGGTGTTCAAGGCCAGGCTGGATGGGGCTTTGACCAACCTGGTCTAGTGGGAGGTGTCCCTGCCTATGGCAGGGAGGTTGGAACTCGATGATCTTCAAGGTTGCTTCCAACCTAAGCCATTCTGTGATTCTGTAATACCATTGCTTGTTCTTTATTTGGGTGTCATCACATGAATTAGAAACAGCGTAGATGAAAAGAAAGTAGTTTTGAAGATGTCCCATCACCAAATTTCTTAGGGCATAAAGGAGATATCGAATAAGCTCCAGCTCTTGCTCAAAGTCAACAGTACTTTGAAAATCTAGTTTATCCTTCTAGAGTTTGGAGAAGGGTTGAACGTCCAGTGGGCTGGTGGGGAGCTACTTGCTCAGTGCAACTTCCCTGTTGCTCCTGAGCCAGTCCTTCCCCACACGGCTCTCTTTCCTGGTGATCACACTGTCATAGGGACCCCACTTGCATGCCTTCATAATCACAACCTGCTGGGTTGTTTTTAGAGCACGCTGTCTACCTCCTACCACTGCAATAAAGAATTCCACAGAGGTGAATGAAAAGCTGTTCTGTTGAGAAAAGTGCTTTCAGGCAAGAAGTCGGCATAATTATAGGACAAACTAGCACTAGGCTGCTGCCTGGCAGCCAAGAGAATTATCGTTTGTGTCAGAGAGATGGAGTAAGGAGGGAAGGGGGTGGGAGATAACCGGAGGAGGTAATCTTGGTGACAACTTTGCCAAAAAAGCGTGTGTAGGAGGACAGTGGAGGAAGACGAGAGTATGGAGGAAGATGCTATTGAACTGAAACAGAGGAAGAAGCCTCAAAAAAGGATGATAGAACTTTCTAGCACCTAAAGAAACAGGAACACTTCATCTTTTCTGTGCTTGCTAACGTCTAGTACCAGTCAGTGTGCCCGGACCCAGGTAAAGAGCTGATGGTGTACAGAGCCCTGTGGTATTTGGAAAAGGCTAACTGCAGCTAATAAGCACATAGAATCATGTTCATAGTAAATAATGGAGTTGCATGTAAGACTGTCTATGCAGTTTGATGTTAGCCCTATGTGGCAGGGAGGTACTAGGCAATGAGATTTGTAGGAACATCACTAACAGAAGGGAGAAAAAGGCCTTTGCTATAACAGGCTTCTGGGAATAAACTGGGGACAAAACAGCATGGAAGATAAGTGACAATAAGGCAAGTGATGCTAATAGGGCTAGGCTGCTTGTACTGTTCTGAAGTGCTGTGTTATGGTAGAAGTCAGGTGTTAAAGGCTGCAGGATCTAGTAAAACTGAAGAACTTTTAAAACTATTTACTGTTATTTTGAAATTCTGATTCAAGAATTGTTATTAGAGCAAAACCCATGTACTGTGGCTTACATCTATTAAGTATAGCATAAAAGGTGTATCGGGAATTAAAGAACAAATACTCAGCAAGATATTTATGGTGCAGTTTGATAAAATTCACAGTATGGAAGCTTGCATTGTATATTCTCTAATTCTAGCTGACTAGAAAAATATAACAGAGACTGCTTTACTCTGTGTATCAAACTGCGTATGTTTAACCCTTACTGACCCTTTAATCTTTTACAAAATGAGGTAGGACTTTTAAAAAGGGACCATTTTAACCCAGACAGAAGGGCAGGGGTACTACCCTACCTGAAAATATCTTGTTCCAGCTCATGAGTCCGTTGTTGGTCCTCTTGATTCTGCTTTTGCATTTCTTCTTGCTCTTTTGGAGTGAGAGAACTAAAGCCATCCAAGAGCCATTTTTCTCGCAAGGCCTTTTTCTGATGGGGAAAAATACAGACAAGTATGTGTACTTTAAAAGTTAGACTATTTAATCACTTACTGTATTTGTCTTGATGCCATAGGTGTGATGTGAGTGCCACTGAAAGAGAAGTACTAAAAAACATTTGTGTTTTGAGATTGACTTAAAACCAAGCTTATTAAGAGCAATGTCCCATTTTATTACTCCACCCAACAAAAATACATAGAGGATGTCAGGTGCTGCTGGTAACAGATTAATATTTATAAGTGGATTCAGTGGTGTGTTTGTCCTCAGTAAAGCAAAAAAGTTGTATCAAAGTGTACATATTACAGACTCATGCAAAAGGCCCCAGTTAGAAGCACTACAGTTTTATTTCAATAGCCCTGATTTCTGGGATCATGGCATTGCATACATTCTGGGAGGGGGTATAAAAGGTGAAGAGTTTCTGTAAATAAGGTTGTTATAGGGGGAAGAGGTCTCTATGGAGTTTGTCATGCAATGCTATCATTGGAGTTTACAAGGAACTTGGCTAATTACGGTAGTGAACTCACATTTCATCTGGTGAGGGTGTGTGGGGTAAGAGTGGGACTGGAAAGGTGGAGCCATGGGGTGCTGATGTCTAGTCAGTGTTTCAGCAGACCTGCTACGTATTTAGAACTGCTGTTGTAGGGGCAATCCAGGGCTTATGTATTTAAGTCCTGACCTGTTTAGTGCCTGTGGAGTTCTTTCTGTACAGCAGTGGCTTATGAATGGGTGTGTTGCATGTGTACAGGTGAGCGGATCTCTCAGCTGTGTTTTCAAATTTTGCAAAATATGACTGTACACACGGATTGCTTCCTACAGCTGCTTTACAATATAAAAAAAAAATGAAAAAAAAAATGGAGATAAGTTCATGTTTGCAGGCTAGAGGTTGTAAACCATGCAAACTTTCTTGTGCTCTTTTTAGTCCCTTCAGTCTAACTTGGGAATATAAATCCAGTTGCTGCATTGGGGAAGAAGTGGGAGTCAGGGCTCCTTAGAAAAACTCTTTCAACGAGTTAAAAAAAAAAAAAGCATGCATATAAAGTTAATTAACCACAAATTTTCCATTTGTAGTTTAGATTCCTTGAGCTGTCTGATTTCTGTGTTAGGTTTTTTATTTTTTGTTGCCTGTTTTTTTTTCCCTATATAGTTTCATTAACTGCATTAATGTCAGCGCTGCTTGCAGTGGCTGTTGGAATCCCTGCCCACATCCTGTGTCTTCAGTCACTTAAACTGTTGCTTCCTACACTTTTCTGTTTACTGTATACTTTACATGAGGGTTATTACTGAGGCCCAGCTGGTGAAGGAAGATGCACATAGGGACCTGATTGCTGTTAAATGCAATTTCCAACTTGCTTGATGTGTGACATGCATGATGTGATAGAAACCGTGACTAAACCAGGCTTGTTCTGTGTCATGCCATGGTACTTCCCCCCCCGCACCCCCTCCCAGAATGTAAGAGCAATGTTTACAGTTGCTTGAGCCCTGTGGGACAGTACTATCTCTTGAAACACTGAATCCTAGGAAATCTGTGGGAAATAAGGGCTGCTCAAGACTGATGTCCTGAGCCTTGACGCTGGCTGTAGGATCACTTGGCAGCACTTCCTGGCAGTTGTGCCTTAGCCTCAAATGAAATAAATGCACATTTTAATAGAATGGTTTTACATGATCTGGTAGATGCATGTAGTCTGGTGTTGGCATAACTCTTATTGACCACAAAATACTGTTTTCTCAAGTTGGAGGGAACACAGTTATTGATTCCCTTTCAGTCAAGCTGTTTAGATTTTAATGATAAGTAGGGCTCCTAGAAAAGTGAGTTTTTAATCCTGGCTGGAACTGAATTAGTCTAGCATTGCTGCCTCCAAAAATAAATCTATAATTCCTTGTGAGAATTACAGTGGGGCTGGCACTGTAGACCTCAGAAACCGATAACACCCATTGAAATCAACAAAAGCTTCGTGTATGTATAGGGTTAGGCCCAAGAAAACAAACTCCCTAAACACAGGCATAACACAATAGTGTTATTTTTGCATTTTCCTAGAATAGTTTGCTGCTGCTCCCAACTAAATGCCATGTAATCTTTTTAATTTAATTGGCCACTTTTGAAAGAATGACATTGCGTAGTTTGGAAGCAGCTTTTTAACAGCAGACAGTTTCAAGGCTGCTCCACTGAGGCATTGGAACAAGGCAGCGCAGGAGCAGCTGCTTTGGGGCTGTCAGGTTCTTTCTGCTGTCTGGCATTTTCTTCCACTGTAAAACGTCTGTAGCTCAGTACTAGGTTGTGCACGTGTTATAGCACTTATGAAAGCACTTTCATTTTGCATTAGGCTCAGTATGTTAAGGGAAAGGGATACTTATACATTGTGATGTGATAAGACCCTGGGAATGGCCAGAGTGCTGGGAAGCAATCACTTTCTTTTGTACTTCATGGTCACATCTGGAGTACTGTGACAATATTGTGCAAATTCTGTGGATAATGTCCTACGTGTGCTCCAGGTATAACTCTACCGTAGTCCTTAACAAGGCTGGACTAATACTGAAAGAGTCCTCCTTTGCTGGAAGGCACAGGTGTTTTTGAGTTTCCCAGTGGTATGGCAGTTCACCTTATGGCATGCTGGGGGAGGCATAAATCACTTTTGCACTTTTCCCAGAAGACATAGTTCCACACTGTTAACTCCTGGAATAAGGTGTGTCACCAGCACCTGCAAGGTAGTGCTAATGGAGTTCAGGCACGTCAGAAGCCAAAAACTTAATAAGCTAAATCAGAAAAGCCCGTGGAAAGTACATGCAAACAAGTGCTGACTATGCGTTTCAAGCAACTCTGGTCCTTTCCCTTGTTGCCTCACTGAGAAGGATTCCAGGTAGGAGGAAGAATTAGTTGCTCGTGCATATAGAATTACTTGAGGATGAAATTTCCCGTGTACCCTCACTGGCAGCCCTCATTACCCCTTGCAGTTCCGTGAAGCCCTGTCCACACAGGTGTCTGTATTTGCTTGCATGTCCTCTACTTCATGTGGTAGAGGTGCACATGTAGGGAGTTAGTTATCCAGTAGAACTATACTGGAGAAGGAATATTTAAGACCTGTTATGATACCTCATCTGTCTCTTTCTAGTAAGAAGTTAGCTCGGGGACAACAAACAAAGTCACTGAGAAGCTGGAGAAGAGATTCCTGTTTACAAAAAAAAAAAGGAAATTTAAAACCAAACAATCCCCCATAAAACAAACAAAAACCTTTTAATAAACCTGTTGCTAAGGGTTATAAATAGGAATGAAGGACAAAATGAGGAGCAGGATAGTGATATCCCGCTAACAGGAACATCTATATGACAGTGAGATTTACTAACCTGCAATAGTTTCCTAAGGGACAGGTGCGAGATAGGTTGAATAGGTCATGGAGCTCTAGATTACACTATGCACAACTGGTAGGAGTACAAACGAGTGAAATCAACCTGACTCGTGAGGAAAAAGAGCCCTCAATAAACCTTACTGGAGTGCCTAAACATTTTAGAAGTCTAAATCTGTTTTCAAGCTATTTCTGCACTAGATTCTTGTGTTTGATTCCGTTGAAATATCTGAATTAGTCTGAAGCATAAATGTTTGTTGAAGTCCAAGACTTCTAGGGCATCAAGCAGAGGATGTTCATATAGTAATGTTGCACCTGATATTAGGTGCCTCTCTTAGTACTCAGCTGGAAAAAGTAGCCTCCACTTTGCATGCTACAAATAGCTAACGATATGTATGTATTTATACACCATACATATATATATTTAAATGTATGCTTGATCACTTTTTGCCACATGAATAATTACCTCTACAGATCCTCATATGCAGTATGAGTGATTTTCATTTAAAAACGTTTCTGTATGATATCTGTATGATTTCTTCATAGAGCAGGCAAACAAATAACATCCTCTGTCCTCTTTGACAGGAAGAGCATTTCAGTAATATTTTTCCAGGAGTGTTTTAGCTTCTGTAAAATTCCATAAAACCTCTTCAGATTAAGCGCAAGGTGGCTTTTTGTTTTCTTAGCTTTTTAACTCTGTTGTACCTATTAATGTTAACTGAAGGCATGTACTAAATCTATAAGGAAACTGCCCTAGGACTCTGCACACAGCAGTAGCGAGGATTAGCTGGTTGTCTAGAACAGATCAGTTTATCCTTCTTAAAAGAAGGGCAAAAGAGTCATTCTGAATCTATAGATGTGGAAACCTGAAACATAAATTGCAGTACTCCGTGTAACCATGTACTAAAAGGAGGACAGTCACGTGTCTGCTGCTCATTAGGGGAATACCTTTTCCAAGTCCTGTAACTCTCTTTTAGGCAAGACATTACACAATTGGTCAAGCCTGTCCTTATGGTCACTGCCTTCCGATAAAACCTAAGCATAGCTGACTTTTGCGTTGGCTTGGCTGGCCCAGTGAACTAGTTTATCATAACCTCCTTTTTTTTTTTGGCTTGACACAAAAGAAGAGGGTGGATGAAACACAGGATCAGGTGTCTGTTTTGAAGAGGAGTCTGTTTTAAATGTGCTTCTCCCACATTTGCTCACGGAGACACACCATGCTTCTGGTATTGCATTCAACATACCTTTCTTGAAACTGTTTATCCACTCACATAATTAAAAGGGTATGTAAAATACCAAGTCTTGCATATTTCTAGAGGCATAGATTTTGTCTTGTCTCCCCAGATGACATGTGCTGCCAAATCACAATAGACATGTAAAGAATGATGGTGTTGGTTAGAAATCGCTGCAATTTTAAGTGTCTACAGCAGTGGATGTTTTGGTTTCTTAGTAATTTGGACTTTGTAATCCCGAGTTTACCAGGCCACATTTCAGGACAATATTTGCAGCGTTTATGTTTTGGTTTTTTTTAATATACAAAGAAACAGTATTATTCTATCAAAGAGTCATTAAACAAGCTGACAAAAGGCTATAGCCAAATGAAAATAAGCTGCTTTTTTCCAGAAAAAAGTGCAATTAGATCTCATGATTGTGCTGCACCCTGTACCGAGTGAAGTTGCAATAGTGGAATTAGGGAGTGAACACACCCAGTCTGAAATGTGAGGCTTAATTTTTAGCTGTGAGTTATTCCTGGTTATGATCTCATTTTATGCGATGAAAGTGATCAAATAACATTAGCTCCTGAGTGTAATTTTTTTCAAAGGGTGATGCTTATTAAAGTTAAATGGAGTTCTGGCAGGACTCCAAAAAGCTGTGAAAATTTGACAGTAAAAGCACAACTTAAATGCATGAAGATTTGCATTCCAAAATCTGAAACCTTTATTCATGCTGAACGACTTGAGGCTATCTTTAGTTACATAAATCCAACACTTGACTTACCTTTAAATGTTGGTGTTTCATTTTTTCCTCTTCCACTCTTAGACGTTTCTGTGTAATTTCTTCTTGCAGTTTTCTTTTGTCCTACAAATTAAGAGAACAAAAAAACTTTTTTAGAGAAATTGCTTTTTGCTAAAAAAACTTGTGTTGTTCAGTAGGGTGAAATCAATCCCTGCAAATCCCTCGGCCACACCTCGAGTATTGTGTCCAGTTTTGGGCACCGCAATACAAGAGAGATATCGAGGTGCTGGAGCGAGTGCAGAGGAGGGCAACGAAACTGGTGAAGGGCCTAGCAGACAAATCATATGAAGAGTGGTTGAAGGAGCTGGGACTGTTTAGTTTGAGGAAGAGGAGGCTGAGGGGAGACCTCATCACACTCTACAACTATTTGAAAGGACACTGTAGAGAGGTTGGTGGTGGTCTCTTCTCACAGGTAATTAATGACAGAACAAGAGGGAATGGCTTCAAGCTCCAACAGGGTAGTTTTAGACTGAACATTAGGAAAGAATTTTTCACAGAAAGGGTGGTTGGGCATTGGAATAGACTGCCCAGGGAGGTGGTTGAGTCACCATCCCTGGATGTGTTTAAGAGACGTTTAGATGTGGTGTTGGCGGATATGGTGTAGGGGAGAACTTTGTAGAGTGTAGGGTAGATGGTTGGACTCGATGATCCCAAGGGTCTCTTCCAACCTAGACAATTCTATGATTCTATGGAATAAAGCCTTATTTTAAAGCTTATATGATGCTCAGACATGCAACAGCTCATGTGTCCTATGCAGGTATGGCTTCCATTATTCTTTCTCTGAAGTACATTTAAACATGTTGATGACCACAAAGCAGGGATGATCCACATTAAAAGTAATTTACTGTTGGGAAGGGTAGGGCAAGAAAACAGGAAGAAATAACACTTGAGCACAATTGTACATGCAAAATGAGGTTAGAAAAGGGCCCTGACCAAAATTCCTAAGGCAGCCCACACATCATTTAAGAGAGGAAAGAGTCTGCATGGTCTGCACTGTGCATCACTAAATGAAATGGGGTGTTGGGTGAATCCAGCTTATGTACCTTGTGGCTAATAGCTGAAACGAACAGGAATAAACAAAGACTTAAAAATTTATTTCATTAGTTGAATAGTGGTAGAGATGAACAGGGAGAAATGTAGTATGTTGTGTTACCTCTCATTAAAAAAGAATTATATATTTTTGTCTGCGCAAAGGTGGTTTTCATGGCTGCTGAACTTTAGAAGGAAAAACCTCAAACAGTACTGATCTATCATAGTGCCACCTTCATCCTTTTTGCTACAGATGAAAAAAGGAAATGGGTGAACAGTCTCTGAATGCTGGCAACACTTGAGCCTCTTGTGTATTTGGATAGCTGCTGTCATGCGGAGTATCTTTGTGGCTCTTCTATATGAGGCCAAACACTGATTTAGTACTTTGTGTCCTCAGCAGCCAGTGGGAAAGAAATCATGCCAAAGGAAACTAACTTTTGCTCTTACATGCTGTATTAATAGGCTATTCTCTTGGTCGGCCTTAATGCTATAAAATGCTGTTATTGGACAGGGCATCTTTTGCACTTGTTTCTTAGTATGTTTTAGGGAAGTAAATTAAATCACATGTTGTCCTATACAGAAACATTTGCTGACTGGCAGCCAATCCCCCTTTCCTCTCAATTAGAACAGATTACTGATAGGCTTTTTTAACAGAGTCTGTTTTCAGACGAGTATGGTTTAGGAAGGAGTTAAGTTCTTCACAAACATAGCAGGAGACCCTTGCAGCCCACCTGAGGAACCAGCTGTGTGTTAGAAGTGTATAAAGTCAGTAAGGAAGTGCTGGGTGTAAGGCTGGGAGTTGCTCTCCACTGTTTTCCTAGGATCTGGGATTTGGAAACAGGAAGAGCTGTAGCGTACTTGGCTGAATCACTTCACTGTTACTGGAAATTAGCAGTGGGGCCACAGGCTACAGGGACACTTTGTTGAAGGATAGGAAGTAGAAGAAACCACTTAGCCTTGTGGAGATTGAGGGCAGGACTACAGGCTGGCCAAGCGTGACTGGTAGTATGCTGGAGTTTAGTAGGTGAATGAGTGTCAGTGATCTTTCCTCTCTTGCGGTCTGTAAAGTGCAGTAGCCATCTATAAACACCATTTGTACTTCACAATTTTTCCTTAATGGTATTAGTCTGTCTCTTTAGTACACCAAACAAAGTAGGGATCTTGCTCAAGATATGTGCTACTTTCATCTCTGCAGTGGTTCTGATTTTGCCAGTGCTCTTTAATACAGTTAACAAAGCTATTGATTTAAAACCACTACAATAAGTAATATTTCTGCAATGTCCCTTTTTAGAGACTATCCAAGAGCTGCTATGCTAGATTTTACTCAGTCAGTCCTGATTTTGGAGACATAGCATCTGCTCTTTGACTTTCACACCTTTCCTTAATTAGGAAATATTCCTGATCTTATTATATAAATGGCCTTTGAATAACCCATCATTAGATGAGCAAAGTGTGATAAGAGCTTGTGTTTATAGATTGTTACAATTCTCAAGGAAACTGCTTTTTCTATTTGCTAAAGTTCTAGGTAAGCTCTTCATCAGAGAATGAACTTCTACTTGGTTTATACTATTAAAAATATTCTAAGTCAATCTTAATATTGTTTTTATACCAGTGGAGATGTGTACTAAGAGTTTGGGCAGGCTGAAATGAGAAGTGGTAAACAAAACTACTGTGCAGAAAGAAACGAGACTGTAAAGGCATAAATAACTGGATTTTAAATTAACTGTGTAATAAGGAACCCATTCAGTAATGAAACTTTTGCCTGCTTCTTTTGTTAGAGGTCTATGTTTCTTTTACATCCAGTATTTTTTTTCTCTTAAAGTTTTCTACTTGTATCCTTTGGTGTTCCAGCATGTTTTAATTTCACTGGCTGGCAATAAACATCCATTATACAATTATCCAGATTAAATAGGTTGAAATAGATTTTCTTTTATATATCTAGTCAAAGAAAACTGAAGGTCTAATGCCAGAAGCTAAATTCAAGGAAAGCATATGAGGAACCTTTTTGAACCTGAATACTTTGTAAAACCTGTTAGGACTCTTCCTACAGTGTATTCTGCTATACTTTGTCTGCAAATCATGTCTTGCTGTACAAAGCTTTGACTATACATGTAATGGAATAAATGTTTATTCCTAGATAGCCAAGAGATCCATGCTTCTAAACTTCATACTCTGCCCCTGTAGGTAATCAGGTTGCTGGCAGAAGTCCTTTAATCCTGTCTGACTATGATCTTGTTAACGTAGACAAGATTTGCTTTTTATGAAAGAACACCTTCATCCCTCTCTCTGTGTTGTGCATCAGTGCAAGGTGAGTCTTGAGGCTTGGTCCTAATTTTCACTCCTACTGAAACATGTAGGAATGTTTTCTGACTCTGGAGCATAAAAAAGAATTGTGTTCTAAATTGGATCTATCTGAAAGGAAGGGAAACGCGTCTACAGAGCAGCATCTTGCTAGGTATCTTGTGTGCCAAGTCCATTAGTTTGTCAGTGTTCCACAGTGGTGCCAGTGTTGGCCTGCTTGGTCCCATGGCGGATGCTATGTACTGTCAAGGCCAACGGAGCAGCTAATGTTTTAGCTGATGTATTTTTGTTTTCATGTCATTTTCCAGATGTAATGCTTGGTTACTGGGGAGTCTTATCTGGAGGTGTGGACTCTTTAGTCTGATGGCATGAAACTGCAGAAATGCCATAATTCAAGTCTTTAATCATAATTCAAATCTTCTATCATTTTTGTTTTCCCATAGAACGGAGGATTTGATGAGAAAGGATTAAGCCCAAGGTTTCTCTTTGGCTGCTTTGTCTCAATGTTTGCCACAACAAACACTAAAGCTTTTGTATTTTAAGATATGACAGTCTAACAAAATGGATGCACTTTATTTTCTACCTGTTATTCTATATACACCAGCAGCAGGTGGAAGCTACATAACAGAGAAAAACAGTTCCTTTTCAGAGCTGTGGGAGCATTGAAATATTAAAATAATAATAATAGGGTTTTCCTTTTTGCTTTGATACGTAGAGAAGATATGAAAAAGAATTTGAAAACCTATAGTGGCTCTGTGAGAGCCAGATGCTGTAAAGGAGCCAGGCATTTAAGAACAGAAACCAACCAGGTTTTAGTGCAAGTGTGGTTATTTACTGCTCTGAGTGTCCCCTGCTATCTTCTGTTAGATCCTTGGCAACATACATCTTGTAGGTAGCACTTGAAATTCCCAGGTATGTTGCATGGGACAAACCTTCCCAGAGCCACTGAGTAACTCACAATTGTAATTGTAACACGTTGTTTTCTTAGACAACTCATATTGCAGACTCTTAAACCTCATGATAACTTCACCTTATTTATGCTCCTTCGTTTCTGCAGTGCATTATAACAAATAAACTGTTTCAATGAAATGCTCTCAATTGATAAAAGTAGAGAGCAAATAGTTACTTTATGCAGCAAGTGTAGTAAATGAAGTCATGGCCAGAACCCAAATATGATTTCCTGTAACGTAAGACACTGCAAGCTGTCACAGTTTCTTAAAAAAATACCTCTCCAATATTTGTCTGGAGGTGAAGTGCAGCCAGGGGACGCTAACCTGGGGACGCTAACCCTAGTACGCTGATAGGAGTCCTCCTCAGGCAAGTGTGCTGCTCCATTCCTCCTGCCAGATACCAGGAAGTATAAAACATTGCAAGGCCTGAACTTTTCTGGAGCACCGAAGCATTTCTTATCTTTTGAGCCCATACGCTAGAGACAAAGTCCAGGTTACGAGTCTGGTTCAAAAACCATCACAGTTAAACAAACAAACGTACTCTAAACCTTCTAAAAACATTTAAAATTACCTTATTGTGGGCTTGATCGGGTCTCAAATAAATATGATAAATGAACCTGTTGGCTTTTATCAAGCGTCCTAATTAAAACTCAACCAAATTTAAAACCAACCTGTTCAACTCCCGTATATTTCCAGTTACGCCTTCTCATATTTATTTTGGTTCCAATAAGGTATTTTTTAACTCTGCTTACCACTTATTCAGCCAGTAGTGTTTGTTTCACAAGTGATCTATCATGCTCAGTGTGAAAAATAACTTTCTTCCCATTATTTGTTTTTGAAGATTGCCTGTTACAGTGAGTGATCCTTCTGCAGTTTTCCTTTCATCCCAAAGGGCCAAATTTTGTTTAATTATTCTGTAATTGAGTAGGTTTCAGTGGAGACCAAATCAGAGAATTTAGATTCAGCCATTTGTGTTACATCAGGTTATATTCCTTTAAAAAATAACTCAGTAGTTCCTTTAAAACACAATAAATCTTTTGAATCAGATTTCCTTTAGAAGAGAAACTGAAAATGTTTTCTAACGTCTTCAGCATAAACTTCACTAAATCCTTTTTTTTTTTTTTTCCTGAAAACCGACAGGTAGGAATTTGCTTAGTCCAAGCTTGTCCTTTTTCACATTTCAGACAGCAATACTTATGATAGATCATCAATAATTCAGAAATTGTATTTAATTCCAAAATGCAACCCCCCCAGATCTTTCATCTCTCGGTTTTGTTGTGAAAAGGGAAAATTGATCTGTTCTGGAATTCTCTAGCTGCCTTTTGACCTGCTGTCCTTCAGGCAAACATTCAGTTGTGATGATAGTAATATGTATTTTAGACTGTCCAGGAGTGATTTGCACACATACTTTCACTGCTCTGAATTTAATTTGAAAGTGAAATACCACCCATAATAAAGTCAGTACAGGCAACTTTGCTGTCTTAAAGCAATAGCTTATAAACCAGAATTAAAAAGTAACAGTTTCAAGCAGACATAAGTCTCATTCTTTTTCTGTCCTGGGATAAATAATTTTTTTAGAAAACACACAGTAGCTCATTAACACAATACTGCTTCTAAGCCCTTTTTTTTTGTTTGTTTTTAAATAGAGAGTTATAACTATAAGCACTTACTGTTATGGCCTGGAATCTTTCTTTCAGCAGTTCGGCTTCCTCCATTCTAGAAATCAAAAACAGACAAGTAGTGAAGGAAAACAGAATAAGACCATAAGCAAAAAGCCTCCTGGTGGGGCTACAAAAAAAGCTGAGCTGATTTGATCCAATTCCAGAGCAGAGAGAAGGCAGAATTTTTGACTTGTCAGAAGAGTCCCTGAACAGATGAGCAGATCAGTCCAGACAGACACATGTAATGAGGGTGTGTAGAAGAGGCAGACGTGGAGAGTGCTGGCATGAGTTGACTGACAAGTTGGAACAGTGGAGCACAAGCCCTTTTCCTTCAGAAGCTGCCAACTCTTTGTTTTAATGTGCTCAGTTAGCGTGCCATTGCTTCTTTAACTATTAAATGCCCAAAACAGAATCTTCCAGGACCAGGGTAGAAGTAAACTTTTGTTATGTTCCTATTTCTCTTTCTTCCCTTTGTGTATGCGTCTGCTGATAAACACATATTTTAAACTTAAGTATTCCCATTTCTTATGAAACTTATTTCACCTGTGTGTTTTTACCTGTTGTAATGTTAGCACTGTAGATGGCATGGGTTTTTTTGAGATGGCAGTTTTAATTTCCTAGATGAAAATTTTAGAGAAGCTGTATTCATAGCTGGAATAATGTTTTAGAATTGCTAACCTAAAGTAAAATAGACTTTAACAATCAGGTCTGTCACTGAATGCAAGTGTTAATCTGTGCAATTACTGGTCAGCTATCTAGGACTCAGGGGAAGCTTTGTCTAAGTAAGGATTTCAGGATCATCATTTCAGTGTTACCAAGATGACTCTAAAATGGCAGTGGCTCTCACACTGCATTTCCATTCAGCTGACTTGAAGTGTTTTTTTGCTGTGGACTTCTGCTGAAAACAGCATTATGCTCCTTAAGGGATGGCGTACATTTTGACCTTTCCAATTACATGAGTGGGAGTCAGCCTTCCAAAATCAGTGGAGGAAACTTGCAAAACAAGTGGAACTGCCTCTTGTAAAATCCAGTTGTGGAAAAAATTCTAAGCAAGATAAAGCGGAATTCAAACTACATGAAGTTGTAACGTGAATCTAGAATCCCTTTGTTACCCTCAGTATCATGTAACTTAAGTCTTTGTAAGGATACCAACAGGAGAGGCAGTCAGCATGTTTGGGTTTTTTCCTGCTAATTCATTGAGATGACTAAACTCAGCAGGATTTGGTGAGGGGTTTTACTTTACATGTCAGTACAGTGACCTGAATCTTGGTGGTATATCAGGCTCGTTGCCAGCATGTTCTAAGATGTTACGGAATTGAACACCTGATGGTGAATTTACATCCTCATAATTCAATATGAATCAATATTTAATTTCAATTTCTGCCTTTCTAGTACATCATCACTCATCCATATACCCAAGGAGACTATCCCCCTCCACACTGGGATTAAAGTTGCATTAATGTTTTGTTCACACTGTGATCCACCCTGAGGTTTTGTTCGAACTTGCAAAGACCCCATGTTTTATTCTCCAGTGAAATTTTTTTTTTAAAATATATTAATGTATGCCTCATTTGGTCAGCACCCAAAATTAAAAAAAATACCACATAAAAGCAAATGTGAAGTTCAAAGGCAAGTGTGCTAAGGTATATCAAGAGACAGATTACATGGGAATCTAAATGTGTTCAGTTTATGGATTTGAGAATAAGTTCAACCACCTCACTGAATTAAATATATTCTTGCTGCAGAAGCCAACAGGGAGACAGTCTTTCTGTTTAATCTTTCATAAGTTAGTATAGCCCGCTTTATTATATTTTGAAAAAAACCCCAAACTTATTTCATCTTTGTCTTCTGCAAAGTTCACCTTAAAATTTAAGTGCATATGCAAACTTCAAAATGTTTAAAAATATTTAAAGCAGCAAAAGATTACATCAAAAATAGAGAAGTCTGTTTTGGGCCAGAATCTGTACTCTGATATAGATGGGATTCCATTCTCAATAGGTGGAGAAATAAGATCAGTATTTCAATTTCAAATTAGAATCAATGGAATTGCATTGCTTTGAATTTCTATGATCTAAAATATTTTCCTAAGTTTATGCTCAGAATTTATTTAAATACTTTAAAAAACCTTACGTGTGGATTATATATATTTACAAACCAGAAAAGTATAACATGTCTTTCCCTAATCTAAACCCCCGGGTTTTGAAGTAACCTGAAGATAGTTTCTAAAAATATTGCTTTCCTTTTTAAGTGACCATTATTAAGAAAGTATTTAAAGTCCACTTTAAACATTTTAAATTGTTTAAATCACATATATCCCCTTGCTAGGCAGGATTTGTTATTCAGTCAATAGGTTGTTTTCCAGTTATCTTAATCCTATTTTAAATGGGATTTATGTGCAAGAGAAGAAATGGACCAGCTGTCATTTTGTCTGCCCCTTAAGCCTGCTTCACCAATAGGAGCATCCACGGTGTTATAGGTTAGGTCAGTGAATCTGAACAGCTGTGTTTTCAGTCCGTGGGATTCTTGGAATAAGGTTTTTCAGAACTTGCTTGCCAAAAATATATCCAGACCAAACTATCTACATATTCTGCAACTTTAAGCAATAATAATAAAAGGTAACTTGGAAGAACAGTATGTTAGCCTGTGTTTCTGTAACTAGCAACTGGGTATTTTTCTTTTAGTAGAACGGATTCTCTGAGTTATGCAGAAAATGTTTGTTGTATCACATGATGAGTCATACAGGTTGGATTTCTTTTGCTTCACTTCTTGCTTTGTTCATTTCTATTTTGCACTGGGTGCCTAATGTAGGAGTAATAACAAGAATCTAAAGCACAAGGTGAAACAGTTGCATTATGAAGTCTTAAAGAAAAATAGGTGGCAATTTAGAATAATGCAATATCCTGAACCAGAATCTAGATGCAGGACCACAGAAGCACTTTCACAGCTGGAAATGCAAGTTCTGTTGTCTATTTCTGGAGCAAAGTCTGAGTACTGGCATAGAGAAATCCTGTCTGAACTTCCTTCTGAACTATAGTGGCTGTCCCTGGCCATACTCTACAAACAAAACCATCCTCAGTTCTACTCTTACTCATTGCACTGGGATTTCTTTTGAAACAAATAATTAACCTAAGGTAATACATGTACGGTGAGTTACAGATTATTGTAGTAGCAAACAGTTGCTTCTAAGAAGAAACATCTCATTAAAGGTAAGGAGCAAGAAGCTTTTTCACTTTTTGAAAAAGTGAGTTTGAAGTGAATGGAGTTGATCAGATTGTTATCAGTTGAAAACATAGCCTGTACTTTCTGGAAAGAGTGGTTACTGAGTTCATGAATCACCGTTTCATGCATTTTAACTAGTCTGATTATTTTGCTTCTTGTTGAGCTGCCTTCTGTAGCTGTGAAATAGGAAAAGGGCTTTTTGAACTTGGTATCAAACTAAACTTTATATTCTTACAGTGAGCAAACGTACTGCCACTATGCATCTGTCTGCATGTAGCCTTGAATGTCTGACAGCAGAGGAATGGAGAGGAGATAAATTTTATTGAAGATCCTTCATTGAAAGTGTCTACTGCAGTGTCCTGTCAATTGACCCAAAGGTCTGGTGTCTGGAATGCCTCAGCTGTTTGAGAAATGTTCTCTTCTCCAGCTAGAACCAAGATTTTGCATTTTAAAGGTGAAAAACAAGCCAAAAAGAAACAGAAATTTGAAGCCCTAAAAACTTTTGTTTATTCCAGATGAAATACATACAAACAGACAACCAAGACCTTTGGGCAGTTGCTCCCAAAAACTTTTTTTTTTTTAGTTGTGTATTTCCCAAAACAAACAAGGTTCATTTATCTCACTCAAAGGTTGGTTTTGAAGGCCATTTCCACCATTAGTCTGCAAAGTACTTCCAGCTGTTTCAGTCAGCTGTGTGTTAATGTTTCACAATAAGCAGCAAACAGCTTTTGTCTAGGATACATCCAGCTAAAGAACTCTTCTGGGGTTCATCATGTTGCTATTTTTTCTTTGGCTAAAAAGCTTAAGACAGTTACACTTCTCAGTGATGGAAAACTTAGCCCTCAGCAAATAAAAGGCTTGAAGTTCAGGGAAAGAGTATTAGCCAGAAACAGCACCTATCACATTAAATTTGTTTTACTTTAGCCTAATTTCTTTCATATTATAAATAACATATTTTCATGTATCCATCAAGTCATAAATTCCAAGCTAAACTGGAAGGTGTTTCATGAAAAATGCGTGTGTTAATAATGGGGGGGGGAGAGAAGCTTGAAAGTGAGGATAACCTGGAGAGATGAAAACTATCCCCAGAATATAATTTAATATACATGACTGTGTATATATGCATATATATTTTTATATACAAAAAATAATTATTAGTAATTAGTAAAGATATTAGGTATCTTTATGAGTAGTTGTATGTGTTTAAATATTGCATCTAGGGGTACATATAACTATCTGAATAGTTGTGTGTAGCGCGTCTATAGGAGACGCTCTCATTGCTTGTTTTCCTTCCGCGGCTCATACATACATCTATAGCTTCCTAGCCTCAGTTTCTGTTGGTCACTCAATCTTTAGTCTAATGACTTGTTTAGCATGTGGGATTGCCTGACCCTTATGAGGTGAATGAAATTTAAGATCACAGAATGACAGAATGGTCAGGGTTGGAAGGGACCTTCTGAGATCATCTAGTCCAACCCCCCTGCCAAAGCAGCTACGCCCAGAACAGGTTGCACAGGATCGTGTCCAGGCAGGTGTTGAATATCTCCAGAGAAGGAGACTCCACAGCCTATCTGGGCAGTCTGTTCCAGGGCTCTGTCACCCTCAAAGTAAAGAGGTTTTTCCTCATGCTGAGATGGAATTTCCTGTGCTCCAGTTTGTGCCCATTGCCCATTGTCCTGTTGCTGGGCACCACTGAAAAGAGTCTCTGAGCTCTGCCATTCAGCCGGTTCTCAATCCGCCTCACTGTCCACTCATCTAACCCACACATTCTAAGCTTACCTGTGAGGATGTTATGTGAGACAGTGTCAAAAGCCTTGCTAAACTTGAGGTAGGCAACATCTACTGCTCTCCACTGCTTTCTTTTATACTTCACCTAGAGTCCAGATTATATTAGCTAGTATGGGTAAAGATATGGGATGAATCAGGGTGAAAAAAAAAAAAAAGAAAAAATCCTCATGTCTCTCCATCAAATGATATCATGTTAGAAATTATTAAAAAATATGTACATTTTTAGCATCTTAGAGGAAGTTCATAACAAAACCTCTGCCAGCTCTCAGGAGGCATTAAAATTTTGCCTTCAAGGTCAGTTTTGGAGAATTAATTCCCTACCAGGCAGTTCTTTTAACGTAATGAATTTCTTGGGTCTTCTCATTGAAGCAAAACAATATCTGAGTATCTCAGTTTTATACAGTTTTATGAAACTAAATTCTACCTTCTTTACTTGTTTGAGTAGATGCACGCCCTGAATCTCTGCAAGGAAAAGCCTTGAACTATTATGTTTCTGTTGGTACAACTCCCTTCCTGTTGCTATTCATAACTATGACTATATTAAGTCTTTAAAATCAAACTAAAGAGCCAGCTGTTGGTCATTGCCTTCAACTGGTTTTAAAACATTGATTACTTTAATCATACTTTATAATAAACTTGCTCGTCAGATACCTTTCAATATTATAGAGAAGTGTGAGAGTACAGCACACAGCTCCACTGCCTCTTCCATAGTAGGTATGTATATCATATGAGCAATGGAGCCTTGCTATAGATTCTATTGTGCTAAATACAGATCATCTTGCCCCTGTTTTCTAAAATTGCACAGTGAACTTTATCAATGGCTATTGATTATTTTGTAATCTGTTAAAGGTGGTTTTTTGTAGCCTTTTTCATGTTCCCAGACACTTGTCGATTCTTGGCCTCGTGTATTTTGGAAATGTTTTATGAAACTCTGAACATGGGAATTTTTCCAAAGCAGCTTTAACAAACTCTATCTCTCATTTAAAAATCACACTTCAGTGAATAGTTTAAGTGTAATTACTGTGATGATATTAAATGTGAGATTCTTAACAGAATACGTTCAGGTGCCTAGATAAGTGATAGGATTGTGGTTGGTTTTGTTTTTTTTTTTAATGTAAACTGAAATAAATAAAACCACAAAGAGTCTGAAATACTCAGGATCAGAGCCTCAAACATGTTGTGGAGTGCCTCGCTTGCAACCCAGCATATTCCAACTGCTGCAGACACACACTTCTAAGAATAGTGCAGAGTTTAAAATCCTACCCAGCCAACTGCGTGGGGAATTTTTAGCAGGGCTCTGAGAACCAGCTTTAGTTGTTGTGTAGTTTGGTTATGTTTCGCTAAGCGAAACCAAATACCCCATAACCAGGGCCAAATCCTGGAGAAAGTAACAAAACCCACATGGGTACTGTGCTGTCCGTAGTAAGGTAAACTGCATGACATATTCTTCTGATTCTTGTTTTTTTGATGCTTTCAGGGAACACAAAGAGAACAATCATGGCGTTTGGGGCTCGGTAGGATTGCAGATCAACATTAGGGCCTTGGAGACGTATTTTTGTGAATGCTTAGTGCCAGGTGTGGTTCCTCTGAGTGCTGGTGGAAGCCTTGAAAGTATAGATGATTTGTTCTAGAAGACAGAGCTGACATAGGAATTCCTTAGGAGAAAATCTTTCTGCTGGAACTGGGGGCAGGGGTGCAGAAGAGGCAGGGATAAGACTGGAGGTGGTGAAGCCATTCAGCAAGTTCCTCTAATGACCAACCCTGTTTGCAGGCTGAAGAATGGAAAATATGTCGGTTACATCAGTTGATTCCCATCTCCTGAGGCATGGGCAGAGCACTCTCCCTGCTCCCCTGGGAAGCTGCTTAACCAGCATGTGCCTGTAGCACTGTCTACACTGAGCACTGGAGCTCAGGTGTTCTGCAAGATGGGATGAACCTTATCTGATAGCTCTCAGCAGAGCAAAGAGGAATTACTGCTTTCTCCACCCACGCTCCCAGCCACATTTTCCAGCCACTTTCCTTCCTCTGACTACTCTGTGAACAAACTGAATTTGCTAGTCAGGAAAGGAATTTAAAAGAAATCAAACAAACCCAAAACAAACCTAAACCCCTAAATCCATGAGTGTTTGCTATGGCAGTGAGCTGAACAGGCTCAGTGGGAGGTGAGAGGAGCAGTAGTATTAAGGAGTAGGAAGAAATGGGATTCTGGCTGGGAGAGGAGCAGCGAGAAGATAGAGGAAATGAGACTCTTCTGGCAGCGGTGAGTTGCTAGAGGAACACAGCCATCTTGCAGGCCTTGGGCTTACCTTACCACAGTGGACCAGGGACCGTGAGAGACCTTATACTGACGTGTATAATAAGCATGCATGCTTAGCTGTTCATCTGAAACTTGAAACTGTTGTGAAAACATGATGACTTCAGACTCTGGCAATCCTTCCTGTGCTTCCAGATATTCAGTATCCTGCGCCATGGGTGGGCAAAAAATATCCCACATACAATTTGTTTTGCGTAAGACTTTCCAAGTATTAATGGAAAAAAATACGTGATAAGATTATGCAAAACTTTATTGTTAGCAGAGCTGATAAGAATATTTATGGCCGATAACACTTGTTGCAAATACAGGCTTATTTTCTTTAGTGAAGAAGACCTATTTTTTTGCTGAGGAGTTTGTTATTTGGAAGCACTGGCTAAGAAAAACTCTCAACCTGTCAGTTATTCAGACTGTTAACTTCAGCTGTCCCCTGTTCATTTTCGGTGCCGGGTAGGTCATCTGAATAACACAGGGACTCTGAACGGCTGACGCCTGCTGCGTGGAGCACCAAGCAATGCAGCGCAAGCAGCTGAAGCTGGATAGTCATCTGCATGCCTGTGAGAGTATGTCACCAACTTATGTTTTTCAACAGATTCAATTATTTCACTTCTGCTTCTAATAGCATGGTATGTTTACTTAACCCCTTCCCCTAGAGCAGTGATTATTAACTAGGAGAAAAAAAATTTGGTCTAATATGGTTACCTTTATTTTTCTTGTAAGATTTGTTTTGATTGTCAAGATTTCAGACCTGTTTCGTAGCTGTATTTTTTTTACTGCAAAGGTAATATTATCTTCCTTATTTTCACCTGAATCTGAAGTGGATCCTCAGAGTGGTATTACACTGTCTGCTTGGAATTCACTTAGGGCAAAATTACCCGAGAAGTTTGAACTGATACAATGGCTGTGTGGTGCTGAGAAGAGGCATCCTGCTTCTCTCTCGCAGTCCTGGACATGTATTCCCACTGCTTACTTGGCTGGCTGCTCACCGAATTCGCTCGCTAAGCTGGCAGGGAACTAGCCAAGCAAAAAGGTGGCTGTTGCTGAGCTAGTGAGTCAAATCATTGCCCAGAGAAGTCTGATGAGTGCCAAAACGTGGTAAAGGAAGAGGGCAGAGGGTGGAACTGTGGCTACTGGAAAATGCAAAGGAGGGGGAAAGAGCAGGGGAGGAGCAGGAAGAAAGGGGAGTGGTGGTAAACTCTTAGATAAACTAAGCTGTAATATGTAAATTTACCTTTACAGAAACAATGTGGGGAAACATTTTTTTTCTTATTATTTTTTTTTTCCTTCCCCCTGAAGGCTGAATAGGTCTTTCAAACACTGTTGGCAGGTAAAAGGTTAATATTCTATTACCATCCATGAATAATCCAAAAAATAATTTGGCTGCAAGTTATATGAAAGATTTTTTGGGGGAATATAAAAGCTCTTTTCTTGTCCTATCTTCTCAGCTGTGAACAAGTTCTTTACCCAGTGACATCAGGAAAGCCAAGCTAATCTGCAGCTCATGGTACTGCTAAATTAGATGTAATTTCTGAAGACTGTCTTTGCAAATTTCTCTTCAGCCTAGCAAGCAGGATCTTCGGTTGGTTGGATGATCCATTTTAGACTTCGTATAGATTTCTCACTGTCTGAATACACCTGGAGAGCAATGGCCTGTGAAGGCTAGAGCTGGATACTATTTTAATCATCTATTTTAGCGAATCATTTTTACATTTGAAAGTATCAGCATTGCATTTAGCCTCTAGGTAAAATGACTTTTCAAAAAGGGTTTTGATGCATAGTGTTAATCTGGAAAAGGGTCTTGTCAGGTAATTTCTTATTTCAGAAAGTATTACAGTAGCTTCCTGTAACAGGGATCTAGCTATATTGTCAGACTTCTAGCCAATGGACTTAGAAGACTTCAAGAAGCCAGTTCTTAGGGTTTGGATTAGAAATTTAATCCACATTTCTTGCTTGTAATCATCACTGGATTGGACACGATTAATTTTGGTGTTTGAAGGAAAAATCAAGAACATTCTAGCAGTTCTAGTTAACTGCTATGATTCTTTAATTTAGTTGCTCTGTTCTCTTAGTTATTCTGGCTAATGCAACTCAAGATTGTAATAAAAAATTGTCATTATCTCATAGCTGCTTACTGCTTGTATGACAAGTTTTATATTCTCAGTTTCCAGTGGACTGTCAACAATGGCAGAACCACCAAGGAATGAGTAGCACACACAGTAATCTGTCCTTTCACCGAAGGAACACCACATGTCAATGTCAACATCTTGTCACATAGCCTACACTTCAAACACCAGTAAAAAATTAATTTTTAATTTATGTATATTTTTTTCTGCTGAGATTCAAGAATGTTCTTTATGTAAATAGCCTTTCTCCAATTGTATGAAGTATATGTTCATGTAGGTTCACATTAACGCTTGATTCTCTTAGGGGACAGCCACCTATATAAGTATTGCTTGGAATTTATACCATAAATCTCAGTAACAGTTGCATTGATTTATTGTTGAGTTTTTTAATGTTATATAGCTGAGAAATTGAAGAGCTGAAGTTAGATCAAGCAACTTCCATAACATCAATTTGGACCTCCAGCTAGCAGAAGAAGGCACTTTTGGGGACCTAATGGTCTTATCTGAATGAAACATTGGCTTAAACACAGCTGATGGACCTTAGCTCTCTTCAGTCCTAAGAATTGTCCTACAGCAAGGTCATATTATTCTGAACTGATTCTTTTTACCAGTATGGAATTTATTTTATGGTTGACACAGTTTCATTTTATGTGTTGCTCATATCTAGAGAACATCAAGCCTTTTAATCATAGACACATTTATTATATCATCTCCTAGCCCCTCATTAATTTCCTAATTCTGTAAATTTATCAATTAAAAATACTGACAGGTGGTGGTTTCAGGTTCCCAATTTGAATACTAGTTGTAGCATAGTAGATTAAATTAAATAAAATAAAAATAAATTTGCATTTTTTAAGAGTAGTCTGCCACCACCACGAATTGAACAACTTCTGCAATTAAGAGATGTCTTGATGGTTACCTGTTCTTAACAGAAGCAGAAAATGCATTTTTTAGTAATCATTTCGCTTCTGAGAACTTCAGAAACAAGTTCCCCTTATTGGGAGAGCTGATCACTGGCTTTCTGAAGCTAGGTTAAAACAATTTTTTTAAGATACGTGCATGAATTCTCAAGAAGTGCAATATAGATCGGAAAAGGAGCAATTTCTACACATTACAACCCCAAATCTTAGCTATTTTTAGCTTAGTTTGTCTATGTTCAGATAGGGACATTGGGACCTGTCCTGAAAAGCAGGTGAAAGTGTGTGTTGGGGATTTTCAGAGCTGTGTGAATGTCCCATGCTTGCACTAACTGGGTAGTCCAGAGCTGAGCTAACACTCCCAGTTGTGTGCAACCATATGCGTATTAGCAATTTGAACTGGTGATACAGGTACTGGAATGTGTTTGTTCAGTGGCTCCTGCTAGGAGGTTAAAGATAACTCTTTTTCTAAGCCCTCGTTCCTTTGACTGCAGCCTTTTGTCTTAATTGCCTTATCACTACGACTGCTTCAGCAAAACTGACAGCAGCACCTGAGCTGCCAGCTGATACTTTCTCCAAACTAATAGCATCTGCTTTCCAAAAAACCTTGCGTGAGCCACAGCCTCTTCCACCTTCTCCTCCCACTTCTGCTAGACATTATCCTAATCCTCAGTCTTTCTCCTATCCTATGTTAATCCTATAAACCCTGAGCAAATCTGTCTACCTCTGTCAGTGTTTGGTGAGGAAGGTCCTGTTCTCCAGGGTGACAGCTTTCAGTGTGCACAGTCTGCACTGACCGGCTGCAGTCAAAACTGACCACAGTTTGAATCCCTGGGTTTAATTGCCCCTAACCCTAAGCAGTTATGAAACCCTCAGAGCAGCTTTAAGTGCTTGTAGGATGTTCTGAAAATATTCCTTACATCCTGGTCCCTTAGGTTGTGTTGTATATCGTGCTGGTGGTGTAGGACTGTCTTTGAGCGAGTGAAATTAAATGCCAGTTTTGAGAACAATCTGAATAATACAAGAATAGATATATAGGACAGACTTTGAAAGATCATGAGCGTGACTGAAGCAATCAGGATTTTATTCTGGTTACACAGAGCTTTCAAAGAGAAATGCAAATCAACAAAACACCTTGACTCTTGATTCTTCTTGTTTCTCTTCTAGAAAATTACTTTAAACTCTCTAATTAACCTTTCCTTGGAAGTACTGATTCACTTATGATTTTCTAATTCCTGTAGGTAAAAGCTATCTGTAGTACAGCTTGTCAAAAACATTTGGTATGAAAAGCAAATAGCCTAGAGAGTGCCTCAAATCCTCCAGTGCTAAATCGATGCTTTCAGATTCACTTTCCATTCTGTTTTTTTCCCCCCATATACTTCTATCTGTGTGCTGTGAATATATCCTACAATTATTAGATCCTATGATCTATTATCCTAGATTAACCTCTTAGTTTTATTTTTTTTAATCTAGTTTTGCCTTTAATTTACTTATTTGACCTTTTGAGTGATTAGCCAGCAAACTTTGGTCTGATTTACAAGAACACTCCTAGCTGGTGAGACAATGACTAATCTATCTAACTTACAGTTACGTCTAGTATCTAGATACCCTCGTTTTCAGACATGAAAGTGGGATAAGAATTATTTTAAATCTTTGTTTTTATATCTCTGATTATTCGATCATTTTGTCATTTAATCATTCTAAATAATTGGATCCTCCTGAGTAATGAAAAAGCTTACAACAATTCATGAACAAGGTGCCATCTCATTCCATGTAGATGTGGGATGATTAATAAACAGTTTGAGATCTTTCATTCATTCTCGTTTATCTGTAGGCTAAATTAGTAGTCTGCCTGGGTTAATCTCAGCACTTTAGGAGTTTACAGAGAGTCTCTGATGGCATCTGCCTCCAATCTGCTTAATTACAAAACAGTTAGATTTGCCTAATCGGGCTTTTGTTTTTTTCCTTTCAAACTCTGGTCTGCAAGGCTCGTATCAGTAAAAAAACATGATTATTTCCCTTTGGACTTCTGCATATCGTGAGAATTCTTCATTAACAATGTTTCATATTTTTTTCCTCACAATAATGCTTACACATGGCAAATAGACCTTTGCAGTGACCCTCTGCAATCCAGAAATGACAATCTGCTCCATATGTGCTTTGTAGTTCTAAGAAAGTGAATCTTATTTTTTTTCTTAAGGCTCACATGTATGAGAGACATAATGTAAATGACAGTACTAGTTTACAATTTTTATAATTCAAAACCAGTTCTGCTTAGGGCTAAACCAACGCTATAATGTTCACAGTGGTTGAGATTTTGATGTACCATTGTGCAGTAGGAAGACTATGCTTGTGAAATCAAACTGTAAGTGGCCTTTTTTACTCTTCAGTGTCTTGATTTGTGGCATTTTTTCAAGAAACAAACTAATTGAAAGTAACTGGCTCTAAACCCATCTGATTGAACTGGTAATGGCTTACTGTTAGGTATCTCGATCAGACAATTCTTGCTTGAGGATTAATATATTGGCTGGGAAAATAATGTAATCCTTTGTTCCTTTAAACAAGAATAAAAAAACGCCAGCAACTTACAACTTATCTCATTGCCATATAAAAACTCTTTGCAGGAGAAACTTGCAATATAGAAGTAGAGAATAAATTGACAACATCTTGAAGAAGAGTTGGATGAACAGCAAAATTGTTTTTTGTGTGTTTTTTTCTGCCACCTCAACACCATGAGGGATCAGAATTAGTGTTCACAGGCCTGCATTAAATGAAAACTGAGTAATGCTACACAGTCAAGAAACAGTTTATACATCTACCATATCATATTAAAGTTTGATGGAGTTTCTAGTGACTTCTAACAAACTATGTGACTTGCCAACTGAACTGCTGTGATATTTGAAGACAGTAATAGCTGTTTTCACAAAAGAATGGCTGTGGTTTCTCTCCTTTGCAGATACCATTTTCTCTTGAATGGAGAGGAATAGTTTTTTCTGGACAATTTGTTAGTACAATAAGTAGAAGTGGAGTCTTCAACAAAAGTTATTGATCTAATCTGCAACAGTTTAAAATTCCTGAGAAAAATGTGCATTGCTATTAAAAGAGGTAGGTACTATAACCCAGATAATTTCTGGCTTGTCAGTCTAACATCATCAGTTCCAGGCAAAGTGTTGGGTAGGCTGATATGAGATCTAATACTCTATTAAAGGAAAGTGATATAGTGAGTACCAATACATGGAAATAAATTCTGTCTCTCTAATTTGATGTTACTTCTGGGAAAGGCAAGTAGATAATTTATTTTCATTGATACATGATGAAATTTATGTAAAGCCAACTCAAGAACACAGAGATTGTGGGAGCTAAAAAGTAAAGGTAACAGTTCACTGTCATGGGGTGATCTGGAACACTAACAGACTGTGTGCTCATAACCAACATTCATTTCAATACTGTCAAAAGCAGGGTCATATGTTTAGGCAGGATGAAATGCCTAAGGTACTGCCCTGAAACCTCATGATTCTGAGGAGATCTTGGGAGTCACGCTGGCTAATCAGGTGAATATTAACTCTGATAGCAAACCTGTAGCTAAAATGGCTAATGTTCTAGAGAGATTTAGAGTTTCTCTGTATTTGGGAATGAGTGCAACTGTTGTGGGGAATAATTTATCCAATTTTGCTGGCAGCTAAAGTCTGACTGGAATGTTATGAGAAGAATGATAGAAGGATTTAATGGAAACTATATTCTGCAAAAGGAGCTTAACTCATTAAATAGAAAGTTATGTGATTCTTCAGGAACACTCTGTAAGAAACAGAAATTTGAGAATAAAGAGCCTCTTTAGCAAAATGATAACGGAATTCAGTGACTGGATGTTGAAAGTTGAAATTTCTGCATGCTAGAAGACATTTTTAACAGGGATATTAAGCAGTTAATGCAACAAGGTCTGACTGCAGTCTCCATTGCTGCAGACTTAAAAAAGCAGATTCCATTGGCCTTATAATCAATGGACAATAATGCTGAGGGAGTGGCAAAAGCAAAATGATGAAACCTATGAAAAAAACTGACAAATTTCTTAGCATGCTCAGGGAAGTGACAAATCAGATGGTACAAAAATGGCTTAATCAAGGGTCAGCCAACTTGTTAGTACTGTTTTGGGGCACTTACTGAAATGAGAGTAAGAAAAATCCCTGACGTAGGGCTGGTATTCTGTTTTCCCCAGCCATCAGAAACACTCTTTGCTCTTCCACGGTTTCTCTGGAGCTGTTTTCAGGTTGAGAGAACACCTAAGCTTCCCCTACAATCTCGGACAAAACTTTCTGGTTTTAATGAAACATTTCCATGTTTTTCTCTGAAGATAAAGTTTCCTCGTGGTTGACAGACACAAGTAATAGTGCAGGTGGGAGTAAGACTCTTAAATAAAATTAGTTTAAGGGAAGATTTATACCTAACCAATATATTGATATTCAACTCCTTATCTGCCACTTTTTTGTAATTAGTATTATATGAATGAAGACAAGTAAAATTATTCAAGTTTTTAGAAACAGATGTCTTACTGAATAGTTGAAGACACTGCTTACAGGACAACTTAAAATGATTTCTTATCGATATTTTTTCAATTTTCTTCTGACTTTTCACACTACTGGAAGAAGTTTTTTAAAAATCTAACACATAAGAATTTGCTATTTGTCACAGGTAGGTGGTAGTTTTGCCAGTTAGCTGTCAGTATTGTAATAGTATCTATGGTCCTACTGTACCGGTTACAGAACATATTTACAGAACATGTTTGTTGTGACAGTTGCTGAATCCACTTGCTTGCAACCCTCCTTTTGGAACTTTGTACATTTTAAGCTGTCTTTTATGATGCAGAACCAGTGATTTTCAAGTGGGCATTGAATTTGCTGGTTGTTTGGTGGTCTAAGTAATGAAATGTAAGTATAAGGACTGTGTCTTCTCACTGTCTTATCGCAAGACTAGATGAAGTGTGAATGAGTTTGTGTAAATCAGGAAAATCAGCCCTGGTCCACTGTGTATTTCCCGCTTCCCATCTGACAGACGGCTAGAACAGTACTTTCCTAGCTCACGGTGCCTTTATTGAACATGGACTACTCCTTGCACAGCTGTTTAGATGAGATATGAATTCGGAATCTAGCTAAAATGATGATTGGTCATTTGGTAAAATAAACATTGAAAAAAAGTCACTTTAAACAGCCGTTTTGACCTACAGATGTCCATGCAAAATAACAATTGCAACCAGCCATAGCAATAATGGAATATTGTCAAAATCGTGCTACCAAAATGCAGGCCAGCTCAGCCCAGAGGAGAACTGAAACAGCTGCGTAATTCCTGTTGAAAACCCTGGAAGTCGTAAGCAAGTGCTCACAGTGAAGTATGAGCTGCCTATGTTTCAAAGAGTGTTTCTGTTCTGTTTTATTTCTGTTGCAATAGGCTGCTGTGCCTTACTAATCTCCATAACTTTATCTTTTAATGAATTATTTTGGATGGAGCAGACCCAGCAGCAGGCTAATATACTATAGTCATTATTAGCAAATGCGATTTGCCCTTGAACAGTCTCTTCTGCTAATCATTTTATGCTATCGCCATCCTTTTTCAGGAGTAGCTGCATTTGCTAAAAGCAACCTGCCCCTGTCGATTTGCCAAGGGAAGGTCCTGTCCTGTGATTTAGTACCTCTCAAAAAATGTCTCTCTGTGGCTTGGCTGACTTCTCAATACTTTGCATGCTGACACTGTTTGAATATAGCAGGTTGACTATCTTCACAGAGGGCTATGGTTCAGATCTCATCTTAGTGCCCTTTCTAAATCAGCAACCAGACTGATGTTATGCATTAGCAGATGACAGCACTTGGTTTGGTGGTGAGGAGTGGCGTTTTTCACCCTGGGAGACTTGAGGCTGAGCCAGGGGCTGCCATCGAATTTCTCCTCAGTCACAGCTTGTGCAGGAGTCCCTGGCTGTTTTGATGCTCAGCAGAAAATGCAACCAGTAGGCAGGGCTGCTGGTAAATCCTGTGTCTCCTTGCATTCAGGGTTTCCTCAGGGGTCCTGATGGCATGAAGTTTAACTATCTGGGAGGAATAGTACTACTCCCACTTGGCAGAAGCACCATCTCTGTTATATTGCAGTGGTGTCACTGCCTCAGTTTTAATCTTTGTGACAAGGATGTTTGCTGCAGCAGGCACAATTGCTTTTTACAAATGCATTGCTTGTGTGACAAGCTCAGCACACTGGGGCAGGTTTTCAAAAGGTCTCTGGCAGCTCTTGTGATGCTTACAGCCAGTTTTCTGAAGACCCAGGACAGTGACATCTGAACAGAGAAGAGCTGTAGAAACTCTGCCTCTCTCAGCAGTGCAGGAAGTCTGTTTCTGTGTGCAGCAAACATCCATTTGTGCAAGGAGTGACGACGACAAGCTCTCTTGTTTTCAGAGAGGCTATTTATTGGCTATTGAAAGGAAAAATGTGACCTGTCAATAACTGAGCTCCTAGTCAGTATTGAATTCCTTCTGCCTTGATAAGGGGTAGTTGTTGGTGATTAGATTATTGTGTGGTGTATATACAGCACAAGCCACAATATTGGGCCGAAGAGATAACACCTCTCTCTAGCTGCCTGCACATATCAGCAAAGTGTGTATCTATGAACATAAAATGCACAAATCCAGATATTCCTTTTATGCAGGTATCGCCATAAATAACCCCTGTTTCATTCAGAGAACTGACCACTGGCAATACAATCTGCGCAGTCTTTTGCAACCAACAAAGCATGTTGTGCTCCAGTGATACTAGATGTTTTACAAACTCTTGGGCAGGCGATGGTGCCAGCAGTGAGCTTATAAACTAAGAAAATAAAAGGGGCCTTCATAAAAGGCTTGACTTTGAATCTGATGCTTTGTATGTGCTACCTTTTCTGATAGTGTTAGAAACCTTATCTACACTGGGCAAAGTACGCTGTTAGAAAACACGTATTTTAATGTACTTTAAATAACATAACATGATTCAATACTTACTGTGACCAAAGATCATCTAAAGCTAGCTGGACTTACTTAACCTTCCACTCCCTTAACTTTAGCTGTAACTAGAGAACTCATTTTTTTAACTCAGGTCCCTGTCTTTATTCTAGACAATAGCCTGTTTTATGGTATTTATAGTGTTGTTTTTTCTAACAATACCTTCCAGTTTGGGAAAGACACAGAACATTACACTGCCTGAAAGGTTACAAAATTTAATGGGAAAGGTAGGGCATAGTAGGTCATGGTCTTGAACACTCACAATATGTGAATAAACTGATGTTTCTCTTGAGCAGTCATAGGGGATTGGCAGAAAAACTGATCTGATAGTGGGAGATTTCTCTGGGCTGTAGTACTGACAATGAGTGAGATGAGGGGAAAATTAACCCCAGAAGGCATATTTAAGACCAGGAAAAAAATTAGAAAAACATACAGGAAGCCCACTACTTTTCTTCTGGTTGGTTTGATTTCATTTTACTTTTGGTACTATTTCATGTCAATGACTAACTTATAGATGTGGCTTAGCACCTCTGGAAACATTCAAATAGATCATGCTTGAACTTCAGGAAGAGATCTTATAGTAAAGGTAACCTCAAGAACACATAAAACAGGGAAGAGATCATGAGGATCAGAGATCATGATGAACACTAGGAAAATGTGAACTGATACATGAGAAAGTAAGTTGCTGAGGAGGCAGTATTCGTGATCTGTAGTTTGGTATTTTGTCTGGCCATCAGCAGGTATATAATAACAAAGCTTGAAAGCTCTTTGGTCAGCAGTTCAGCTCCCACGCTAGGAGTGAGGCAGGGCTTGCTCAGCTGATACCTCATTCTGACAAACTGAGTTACAGGATGGACATAGAGCAGGAGTCAGTGTGGCATCAGTAAGAAAAATAATAGAGTAAACCTTTACCTACCATTGTTTGTAGAAGAAGTAAGAGCATTGAAAGGTTAACCAACAGCACATCTAGTATTACTTGTTCAGCTGGAATAAAGGAAGCGCTTTCAAAAAAGGAAGCACAGAAACTGGCCTTTCTCCAGGGATGAACCTGCTAGGGCTTGTAGATGTCAGCTGTCTGTAGTGGGTGGATAGATTCTATACATGTTTCGCCAGATCCTGGCAGGGTCTGCATTACCTATGAAGAGGGCTGGGTTGTGTTCTGGCAGGTAAATATGGGATGACACAGTAGCTTAAGTTTGGAAACAACACAATGACACAGTTTCAGACTGTGCGAAACTCAGTGAGAGCAGAAAGACACTGCTTGAGCTGGGATTTTAAGGTAAAAGAGAGTCTTCCCTCTTCTGAAGTCCTGACATGATAATGGTTCTTTCTGAGGGTACCAGCAATTCCCTCTGCATGTTTTTGCAGTGGATGAAACTAACGTTGCTAAGGAAGTGTCCATAGGTTGCTTGTATGCCATGGCTCTGAGAGCAATGAGTACTAGCACACGCTTCATAGTTAACAGTTGCGATCCTTCCAGCCTGCAGCATAGGTTAATTAGTGCTAACAACTCAGTGTGGCTAGGACTTAATTATATGGAACCTGATCCTCAGTTTATGGAGCCTGATCCTCTATGTCTCTTCACAAGTTCAGATCTAGCCTAAGTCCCCCAAATCTGATGTGTAACCTTGACAGAGTTACTTCAGGTTTCTGTCAACAACGCACAGAATCAGGCTTGCTATTTGTGATCAGCTCTGGGCGCTGTCAACCAACATGAGGTTCCAAAAAGCATTAGTCCCCTGAGTTACAGCACAAAGTTTGCTCCTGGGCATGAGGTAGGGGGGAAGTAGCTTTAATTATTTGTAGAGATCAAATTTGTTAAAGAAGGTTTTGGCTGTGCAATGTAATTTCTTTATAGTATCTGCTGGGATATTGCAAGTTTGGGCTGAAGGAGAGGCTGGCCAAACAGCTTAGCGCCTCATCTGCACTGAGGGAGACAGCCAAAAGAACATTACTCTTGTAATGCTCAAAATTGACTGGAAAGCTAGAAGTAATTTTCCAGTGGCATGCATAAGGTAGGATTCGGCTTACTCGATCCTGGGGCTAGTCTTAGTCATAAATTTATATATTTCTTGTGGGTATCTTTCTAAAGACACACATACAATCTTTTTTCCCCTAGCATTTACTTTGTAAGGAAGAGTATCATTGTCCGTTATTTTGATAGATGTTGTAGAATAATGCTAGGAATAATAAACAACCTGGATCTATCCTCTACCTGGGAGCCCTTGAAAAGCTCCATGTAGATGGGAAATATCACTTCTTACTGCAGTTCAATTCTCACCTCAAAAAGGGTTATTTCTATGTACTCTGTGAACCTCTTGGAAGTAACGTGTTTATTTTGAAACAAAAAATCTTGAACTTCAACCAAAAATCCCACTTAGGGGATGGATTGTGTCCATCTTTATGCTCAGTTTTGCATGTCCCACATCACAGTGCATGTCCCAAAACAGCAGCCGTGCATTAGTAGTTTAAGCATCCTTAAAATCTAATTCTTAAAGTAATATGTTTGCAGACAGATGCAGTTTAGTTTTTCTTTCACTATGTAAAAGAACATCTTGAAATATAAAGATTGATTAGAAAAATTTCTCATCTCACTGTAAGGAATTTCTTTGATGGAATTTGCTGACTCTCTTTGGACTCCACTGAGCAATCTCAGGGCATGATGATCTCTACTATGCAGGGGCTGAGGAGGAAAAGAGCACCTAGAAATTAAGTATTGGTAGTTCAAAACATACAATTACAAGCTCTGTCTGGGCAGATTCAAGGTCAAGCTTGTTGCCTTGAGATGGAGAATCTTTATGGGAAATGCCAGCTAAGGATTAAGTCTATAGAGGAATATATTTGCCCCTTGCACAAATACAAGACAAACTGCATTAGTGTGCTTCAGTCCACTGAATCATTGTGCAGTGCAATGAGGAGTATCCGCCGAGAAGTTTTCTGAAGATAAATCTTTGATTTCTAGCAGCAGCATGTGGACAAATGACAGTCAAGATACACATCATCCTGGATATTCTGAAGTCAACTGTAGATTCTGCACTCGCTGCATTAGGGGAAAAGGAAATAAAATTACCCTGGCATTTCCAGACTCTTTTAGCTTTCATTTTTGGTTAGTCAGCCATTATCAAAATAAACAGGGCCAAATTCATTGTTTGGGTATCTTTGAAGTCAGAGGAGTTATACTTGTACTAAGTCCCAAGCTTCTTAGTATAAAGGCTGTGCTGAATCTTGCAGGAGAATCCCCTTTTGAGAGTTTATTCTAATGGAATGTGGTGTTTAACGTGGCTTTTCATTATTCATCATGAGTCACCTTGCTGCCTGTCCAAAAGCTGCATTTGCAAAGAAGTGCTTTTGCCTTTTCTCAGTTTTCAGTGAAAGATGAAAAAAAGTCTCATGAAACCAATTCAGAATCATGCTTAGGCCCATCAGTATGCTATGGGTTAATGAGGAGATGGGACAAATGGGGTAAAGGTAATTTCCGTGACAATATTTTGTTTCCACTACTGCATTTAAAGGTCTCTTGAAGCCCAAAACACTTCATAGGGTTCCTTTTGCTGTTAACAGTGCTGTCTTTTTACCTCATAGTCTCTGCTGTGTGTAAAAAGTCACGATAGGCCTGGTGTCTTTGTAGTCTTTGGCCTAGGTTACAGCCAGGATCACTAGCAGGGAAAAATGTCTGTTCTACTTTCCCTGCACTCTTAATGTAGGGACTGATTTTATCTACCTCTTAAGCTGATACAAAAAGTAGTAAAGTTGTTTGCACAAATGTTTGCATGATCCCATGAGCATAACCCATGCTCAGATTTTTTCCACTGGCTGCTTCATATTCCTTGTGGTGGCTTTTTCCTTGAAGAATTAAATTGGTTTCTCTGCACTTGATAATTGTCGTGGTAGATTTTCCCCAATACTCTGACTTTAGCATCACATTATGATTTCAACAGGACTGACTCACATCACCTGCAACCTAGAACAAGTTGCAAATACTTGGCATTCCAGTCTATGTAGCAGACAAATACTTAACCTTCAAGTGCTTGCTTTTGGTAGGCCATCACAATGAAATTCTAACTGATGGACAAACCCAGGCTTGGAGACAAAGGTTTGTTAGTTTTCCTACTTTATTCTCTTTCACATAACAGCTGCTGGATTTTCCAGCTTACTGTTTCCTCAGCTAGCAAAAACCTCGGCCAACATTAGCTGTTTCTGGACTAATGGAAACTTTCTTCTGAATGAAGAAAGTTGTTCTGCCATCTATTTGAAGATGGAAAACATTTGTAATCTTTACATACAAAGAAATAAGATCTTACCATAAATATAGAAGCAAAGCACTGTTTGTGCCCTGATCTCAAATACATCTTTGAAATAGCTGTGAGCCGGAAAAACATTTGGGAATGTGAACGAAGATGAGTGCTCTAAACATCTCATCATGAAATGCAAAAAGTTATTCTTTTATATTCCTTCTTGACCTCTTTATTCCCATAGGAGATGGCCTTTTGAAAATGGAAATGTGGCTAACAGGAAAAGAAAGCATTTAAGGAAGAAACACAACTGTAGCCTGAATTGTTGGCTTGGCCTTAACACATTCTAGATAGAGGAATGGAAGATGAATGGATTCACACCCAAATTCCACTGCAGTCATCAGCAGAAACTTTAGAACTGGGCTCAGGGGCCATGTGTCCACCTCCATGTGCAGCTGTTAAAGTGCAAGGATCTCTGCGCCTGTGTCCTGACGTGCTTTTAGTTGGTTGATCCTGTTCTATAAATGGGAGTGGTCAGGTATTATGGGTGCAACCGCAGTGAGAAAGATGTCTGTAACCTACCTAAGAGAGGTCTTGTGTAATTTTTGTGACAGGGATTCATGATCCTACAACTCTGGTTGTTCTCTGGTGAGCATTTTCAGGCCTCCCAAAAGAGCATGACTGCTGTCTTCATTCTTTTTCTGCAATCTGCAGCCAGAAAGTTGCATGGTATTTTGTTCAGGATATATAAATGCTGATCTCTTGAGTTGTTTCTCAGATTTTACAGCGTATGGAATACCTTTATAGTTAAGGCAGTTTTGCACATTCGGAAACACCTCAATTAGGAAATAGACAGAACTGCAGAAATGAAGCTACCGGTAAATGGACTTTAAAAATATTCCAACTTTCTGTAACAAGCTTTAAACAGACTAGATTTCATAGTTAAATATTAAGATATTGTAATCTGTCTTAAAACTGGATTAGGAACTGGAAATGGATTATTAACTGAATGAATTGGTTGTCATTCTGTTTATGCATATATATTGCAGAGGGAGCCATGCTTTTCTGTAACTTCCATGTGGCAATTGCGAGAAAAGAACGAGTAAACAAACCAGCAAAAAGCACTGGTTTTATATAACTTTATTTGCATATTGGTATAGACTATGTAATTGCTAGAAATGGTTGCATTGCAGGAATAGGGTGTGATAAGCCATCCATCACTTGATATCTGGTCCCCCAGCAGAGATTTTGAGAAGTCGAGGAACTGTGCAGCAGCTTCTATGTATTTGTTTTCATAAGAACATTCAATAGCAGGCCTGTGAAGTGCTTGCTGTGTCAATGATCTCTCCAAAGTCTTTCTTATATTTGATAATTGCCTGAAAATTGCTATGGTATGCTCATTTCAGGGATTTTATTACAGGCCAAAGGTAAGTACAGAGTTATAAAGTAAACTAGGAAAAAATTCACCTCTTCTCCCATGATTTAATTTGTCCAGAGGTCTATTTTGACTTTTTCATTTAATTCATGGCTTGTCCAAAGTAGAAAATGATATTAAGAATTAAGCTATCAGCATAGCACCACTGAGTTTTAGTTCGTTTGGGCAATAATGAATCCATAATCAAGTATTTTTGAACCTGTTTGAACTGCTCAACGCTCTTTAACTGTTAGACTAATATTATCACCACCTATTAACCACGAGACCTTCCTCTGCTGGGAATATTCCGTATCAGATCTAGGTAACCTTCCTGTTGAAATATCTCTCAGTCAACAGGAATGGGAATCTCCCTAGCTAATGGCTAATAGGTAAGTGCTGCTCATTAGAGGTTTCCCTTTCATACTAACTACTTGCCATCTAGCCTTTTAGAAATTTGATTCTTCTAATCTCTTTAGTAATCAGTATGGACAAAGGTACTTCAAGGTGTGTAGAAATTAAATACAATAAGAGAACTGTGTTGGCTCTAGCATAAGCAAAGGGAACTTTTCCCAAATGATAATAAGTGAAGGTTTGGTGCTAAAGGTAGAAAACTACAGGTAGAAAAAACCCCTATAACTACACCTCCATAGCATTTGCTAGGAATCACATTGTCCACTGGCATTTATGGAAATATACAGTAGTGGAGAATCTGACACTATATTTCCATAGCAGATTGTGAATTCCCTCTGGGATTCCAGAACTTGAAGTGTCTTTAAACAAATAGAAGCAGCTCTCTTGAGTCTTAAGTCATGGGCACATCCTGTGAGTACCAGTTTACTCTCATTCAAATGCCTCCATAAAGTTACCCTGTTCTGTTACAGAAAGTACAACCTGGAAACAGCTGGATAGGTGTTGAGTTATGAATACTACCACTGAGTTCTGCTACGTAGCACTGCTGGAAATTGTGCACACTAATAGACTGTAGTCAAACAGGCTATTATTGTTGTCACTCTGAGTCAGTCCAGACTTCCCCTCAACACCCAGCCTTCCTACCCTCCCGTGAACTCTTCTACCTTCAGACTTTCATGACATGACCTATTATGCCTTTTCTTTGCTGCTTCCAAGTACTTTAATTAGTGAAATAATACAGGCTCCCGTTGTTCCGTGTGCAGATAAACTTTGCTATCAGTTGCATAGCTGGTTGTGACTGATTTATACAAGTCCCAGCTTGAAGGTGATACGGATAGTGCCAGGCAATCACAGCACTGCTGTTTCCTATCTGCCTTTTACTCTATATAGCCACATTCTGTGCACTTCTGACACAGTTCCACCAGCAGTTTTTTAAAAAACATTTTTTTCTGATGCAAATTGGAAGAGGGATGGCGTTAGAGTACTGCTGAAAAATTGGAAAAACTTTGTTCCCCTAGGTCCTGGATTTCTGAGAGGAATTTACCATGACACTTCAACCAATGAGAGCAAATACTGGGACAATTTTATGTGGCCTTTCTTCAGGAAAAAGGCTACAGGAATCAATGGCTGTTTTTTGGACTGAAGCTACCAGAATTTGATTTCAGCCTTCTCTATGCCTGAGGTTGGATTTGTTTTCATTTTTAAAATGAGTGATATTTTTAAAAGCAAAGGCAGTGAAAATCTTCACTATGTATTAACCCGCATCTGCTTAATACCTCTCACAGGAAGTTAGCAGAGCAGTTCTTTGTTGAGATAGACATCCTGAGATTAAACTAATTACGCACCAATATTGTTTTGCAGTATGTGGGAGAGTGTCATTCCACCAATTCCATGTACAAGTTTCATGATAAATGTAGGATAGACTTTAGATTCCCTCTGCAGTCAGTGGAGGTGCGTATCTCCAGAGAACATTTTGGCCATTCCTAAAATACTAAAATAGATGAGGTGCTTTCTGGAAGTGGCTGACTCCCTCTGCTGACTACAGAGCCTCTTCTGCTGTGCTAGTTTTCCTGTTGACAAAACAATGTTCTTGATTCTTTGTATTAAAAATCCCAATGCAGGTTAGACCAAGTCTAATGTGTGGGCAAATGAAAGTCCACAGACTTTAAAAATATATTAAATCAACATTTTAACATGAACAGAAGCATTTCTATTGCATTTTCACATTAATGCACGTTCTTTATCCCCCCTTCTTTATAAGCATTCAGGAGTGTTAACTCTATTGGACTGTTGACAACTGCCAAATCTAGGAAAACCAAAATGCCATCCGGGCACGAGAACCGAGCTGTATTTATGTCTATTATGCTCTTTGCCAAGGCTGCACAGCCCAGTACTGATACTTCTGAGAAATGCCTACTAGCCTCACAGTAGGCAGATAAAGAATAATCTGCTCTTCCCTCATGGGCCTTACCTGATCTGTAGCAATTAAAGATTGGCTTGAATACGGAAATATTAAGTAATTTTTCTACAAAGCTGATTCCCTAATTATACGTGAAAATTCTGGAAATAACTACTTAATCCCTTTCTTAATATTAAATCATAGGTTTCAACAGCCTTCCGTGGCAACAGGTTCCACAGTTTGATCACATCCTGAGTGTAAAAGTATTATTTTAATTTTCTACCTTTTACTTTTATGAAACACCACCTTATTTTTGAAGAGAGAGGCACACAGATTAGGAGTTTTTCATCTTCCTTACTTTGTCTGCTCTTTTCTGCATTGTTTCTAAAATAATATTCTCTGTTTCTCAAGGAGTAGGTCTATTTTTTTACCCTTCCCCAAGTCTGTTGTAATTCTCAAAAATCCTTTCCATAGATGCAGAGATCAGAGTGCATATAATATTCTAGACAAATTTGTGCTAATGATTTATATAAACACATTCTAACATTCTGTTAATCACAGTTTCAGCCTTTATATATCTTCTCTGCATTTTTGGCTACAGCTGGTCTTCACTTACCTAAGACAATGCTGATGTCCGTTTCTTGACCAAATATTGCCGCCTGAACATACCTACAGCTAATTCAGAGTTCAGCAAAGTGTCCTAGTAATTCACACCACATTTATCAGCTTTGATTTTTCCTTTCTCATCTTTGTGTCCATTCACCCAGTGTGCTTGGATCTCTTTGTGTAATAATTTCATTTTTTATTGTGATGTGCATGGTGTGTTGATTGCTAGTGGAACTGAGATTCTGTATTTCTAGGCAGAAATAATAACCCATGGTAATCTGCATGGGAAAACTTTAATTTGTAACTAAGCATATAAAGGAAAAAAAGCATAAATTTGTCATTATAACACGTGTTATTTAAAACAGCGTATTTCATAAATGAAATAATGAATACTAACAGCTATCATTAAATGAGTAAGAAAGAAAAAAGTATGGGAGAAACTTGGTAACTTCTAAACCAGTTCCTAATTCATCTGCTTATTTCTCTAAAACAGGCAAATATCTCTGCCAAAACAAATCCAAAACTATGGATGTCCAGGGTTGTCTTTTAGCACAAAGCAGGCAAAAATGACTGTGGTTAATTTTCTTCTCTGAGAGTTCAATCTGAAATGAATATTCCGAGCATCACTATTAAAGCACAATGTGAGAGAAAGGTAAACAGCCAGGGGAGACTTCTCCTTCATGTAAAAGGAAAGCCCCTTGCATTTAAAAGAAGTTCCATCTATGCAGGCAAATTCTATAGACGAGGTGAGGGGTAGGGAGAGGAGGGACAAAACGCAACAGAGAAAATTGGAAGAAGAGAGATTGAAATAAAAGTGCAATCCGAGGATGTAATTTAGAGAGGCAAGAGAGAGAAGATTGAAATTTTCTGTTTTCAGTAACTTAAAGAGAACATTAAGGTGCCAGAGTGTTTGAAATATGAAATAACCAATTTTGAGAGTAAGCAAAGCTAAGCAGGAGTTAAAATTTATGGGGGTTAGGGACTGAGAAGTTAGGTCAAACATGAGCTTCATGAGAATGTTATTTCTGATAATGGAATCGTCACATAAGACAGCAGAAAACTCAGGGGGGGATGTTTAAGGTAATCCATTGCTGAATACAGCTCTGATGTCCAAAGAGGATGCACAGAACAAGGCAAAAGTTGTCTTTGTTTACATTTGTTTCTCAGTAATGGCTCTCCTCACAATGCTTTTTGCTGCCTTTCCTGATTATACAGAACGTTTAAACTAGAACTGGTTAATTAGACTCTCTTATTAAAATAGATAGTTCTTGTTCTGACAGTGAAAAGTTGTGGTTTAAATTAAAGCCAAACCACACAATCAGTGTGTCTGTATAAGCTGTGATTATTGCTATGCATAGCTGCTTTGCTGATGGCCATATTGGTACAGTGACCACAATGTTTCTTCTGTATTCAAAATGACTCTCTAACAGAGTTTAATTTTGCAGAAGCACATTTAGAACAGTTGGATTAAATTTAGCTGTATTTTAATACTCCCTTCTCCTTCTTCTTCACCCGTCTTTCTATCCTCTCTCTGCCTGTTTCCCCCTTGTCTCCCAAGAACAGCTATAGTCACAGTTACATGGATACTTTAAGATTTGAGTAGTTCTAACTTTGAAAGATACTCATCTATTGTGAATGGGCACAAATGCATTGAAGGTATGCTGGATTAATACAAATAGTTCTCTGTCCTGTCCTCCCAAATCCGAAAGCACAAGAACTCATAATCCAGATCCACGCCATAACTGTAGATGTATAAACTAGGATTTTTTTCTTAGTAAGCAAGAAAAGCAGAATGAAGACCAGGATCAAAATACCATGGAAGGCTGGATTTTTATAGTCACATTTCCTGAGAGCGGTATGAAGCCTAAATAGATTTTAAGAAATTGGGATCTTACCTTTTTTGTCTTTGATATTCAGAAACCAAAGTGTCAGACTGCATTTTGTTGTCACATTTATCACTACCACTTTGCAAATGACGACAGGGTGGAGGACTGAAAGAAGTACAGTCTGAGATGAAAAATCCTTTTGATGCTGTGTTATCGTGCTTTATTCACGCACGTATAGATCCAGGTGAAGTTTGACCTTCTTTGGTGGGGTTAAGAAAAGCAAATGGAAAAAGATATTTTAGAAATGTCCATGATGGGCCTAAGAAATACTTGCTAAAGACTTCTTCTCTGACAAATCAGTTATCGTCTAAGGGACCTACTTGTGTTGTTTGCTGGTTATAATCTAGTAAATATTTAACTTGCTAAATAAGAGACTTGGGGCTGTGTGATTTATAAGTGGGTGTAGCCCTTACTTTGGCATTTATTGTGGCCCTTTGTTCTCGACATAGCCTAACTAAATTAGCAGGTGAGGTAAAGATTGTGGTGATTTACTGTAATTTCTGGACAGATAAAAATGCTAGGCAGGTGCTAAAGGTTGCTTTTAAAAAAAAATTCTAAACTTTGATATTGTGAACTATTTTAAATGAAATAAGTGTGTTGACAGTCTTCAGGAAAAATCACGGCAAATGCATTCTAAAATTGAACTTCTGTGACCAGGAATGCTAAACGTTCTTAAGAGATACAATGAGAGTACTGTATTGGATGTGGAATTAATACATGCTTTGTTTCACGCAAAATTGCTTTGAAAGCAATAATTTCATGGCATCTGTTCGATTTTGCTGTGTCAAGTTTCATGACACCTTGATTTATTGATCTAGTGGTGTGTGAAGAATGAAAGGAAATGTGGCTCTGTATTTGACAGGATGCCATACTTGCTCTCTAAGCCGTATCTCAGACTGTGCAGGATTCAGCATACATCATGCAGAGAATGTCTGCATCAAATCTGCAAAGGATTTGGCCAAAAGAATATGCAGTCTCAAATATTAAAGTTGTATATAAGACAAATTGAAAAATCTGGAAAAGCCACTTCCCTAAACAGATACGTCAGGAACAGAGAGTTACGGAAGTGGGGAGATCAGGAACAGGTCAGAAATGTGAGGGGCTGTTGCCACTTGCAGTAAAAGTTTCAGTGGGTGGGGAATCTGCAACCTAAATCTCTGAAGTATCACAGAAGGACACTGTCTTTTTAGTCCTTTCCATTTTGGCAATGTGGGATCTCCTTAGGACATGGAAATATTCAAAGGCCAGCTGGGATATTGTTCTGTGTTTTGTAATACCACTAAAGGTAGGTTGGCACAGGCATGGGTGAGCACAGAAACACCAGCTGTGTGGCAAACTGGGTCCAAGGCTGCGATACTTGCGCTGTCTGATACAAGCTTTGTTCTGCAAGCAGTGCACCCCATTTCCCAGAGGTGACTCCTGCTGCCCAAGATTACCAGCTATAAATAAGGTCTGCTCTTTGATGGGGAGATCTGCTGATTAATGAGACTGACTAGTCCCAGTATTTTGGCCTCCTACCAGCAGAGCTGAAAACTGGTGAGCTGTGTCATGGTACCACCTCCTAGACTTCCTTCTTAACTCATGCTCCCATCTTTTGGGTAGGTAAATGTAAATGAACTGGAAAATATAATTTTGTAGGTGTCCTTTCTACACTTGGCCGGGTAAAACTCCTAAAAATCCCATGCTTCTTGTGTATATATTGCTTTAGTTATTTGTCTTCAGGAAAACATAAGAAAAATATGTTAAATACTAGCGAGGAAATAATTTTAAAGGAGATTTAAAAAAAAAATATCTTTAACTACGCTGACTTGAATATCAACTCCTTTATGCAAGATTTGCATCTTTAGATGGCATAAGAACCCAAATGTTGTCACTTTAAAAATACTTCCTTTAAAAAGAATTCTTTACATTCAAATCTTTCCAGAAACTGGACCTTCCGGAAGTTTTTACATTTAAAACTTTCCAGAAACAAGTGTTGTGTATGTGGCTGTAGCGTTGATTAGGTCTTGATAACACAGCTTCTCAGAGTAACATTTAAGTATCTATCTCCCTTACAAGGTCTGGTGCGATAAAGTCTCCCTCTTACGGGATCTCTCTGGCACTGCAGGGACTTCGCGCAGGTTCTCCGCAGCGCGTAGCCAGGGCTGGGCTCGGTGCTCGGTGGCGCGGGGCTGTGCCACCGTCCCGTTCTCCTCGGGTAACTGCGGAGCGGAGTGGAACTCGGCAAGCAAAGGTGGCGAGCGCTGGTTCAGTATCAGATAAGAAAGTAAAGCAGAGGCAATCCCACATCCCCAGTGCTGCTCATTTTCTTGACGTTGCAGAAAGGCAACTACCATCAGGAATGCAACACTGAATCTCAAGCTTGACTATTAACTGGTTAGTGTCGCAGGACACAGTTATTTTTAGAGCAATGTAAGAGTCCTAATTCATGAAAAAGTTTGTGCTTCTTTCTTGGACAGAAACAATATAGCTTATTTTTGAATATTTCTCTTTTGTACTGTTTTTTATGATCTCTAAACGCATACACATGGAATTATTTTTTTGCTATAAGCCTGTCAGCCTTTTAAAAAGGGGGTCAGAAGTGTAATTATGGTATTATAATTATATAATTTATATTCATCCCCTATATATATTTAACGAAGACTTCCTGTGGGCCACGTTCAAGCATTACTCACAATGGTCTACTGTGAGTGTTTCGGTCAAATTTGGGTAAACCAATACCTGAATAGTAACACTAAAAGTAGGATGGGAATTTAACGAACATACAAAAATACTCAGAAAAGACTGGACAAAACAGAGAGGTACGTGCCAGACACTGAGTGGTAAGAAAATCTCCCTTCTTAACATAAAAAATTTTCTTGTTTATTCATGAAAGCATTGTCTGGGTCTATGTGATGCAAAGACAAGAACATGCAGTTAGTGCTCTACAGGTTTTATTTTGAACATTAAAAATATGCATAGATGTACCTTAAGGACCACAGACCATGTTGGCTTTACTTTATATTGAGACTTTTGTCATCATATGGTAGTGGCTGTAGTTTGAAATTATCTTAGTAGTATTTGTAATTATTTTGTACTACAGGAACTTTGGTTGTCTGAAGAGAGAATTTTGTTCCCAGAACTGCTGCACTTTCTTGATGATACTTTCTTGATTAGTTTCTTCTGAGCCTTGCTGCTGTTGAATTTTAACCCTAACCAGCTTTAAAGCAAAAGGACGCCTTTCCCTCCTCTATTAAGACATCCTCTTTTTTACTGTTGCTCACTTTTACCAGAACAGAGAAGCAACAAAGAACTGGGTTGGCAACTGAATAGCTCAGGGCGCAGCTGATGGATTTATTTTTCATTATTTTTTGTTCAATTGGTCAGATATGAGAGGCAGTAGCAAAGTGTGTAAAGTCTCAACTTTTCTACATAGCTTTCATGAAGTGCCACCTAAGTCAGTCAATAGCTGTACATGCTTAGACTTCCTTAAAACTGGGATATTTTATGCATATGTTGAAATGCATATTTACAGCTTCACTTGAAGTCTCTACAGATTTACAAATACCACCCATGATCACTAAGAACTGATCCACTGCAATGGATAAAAATTGTATTTCATTTGGCACCGGATCACCTTTCAGATTAGTGTTCTTGAAATTAATTTAAATTATATGTTTAATAATATATTGTTCAATTTTGTATTGTATGAAAGTGACCCACCCTCAATGTGACATTTCCTATGCATCCTGTTCCTACATGAAGTACTGCCAAACTTTCATCTGAAACACTGAAGTGCCGTTCTGATTGAATTTGATTCCTGGCATTAGGAATCTGGGCTAACTTAGTTGCCTGCTTCTTAAGTGGGTTGTAAATGTTTCCAAAGAAATATATACAATTGTTAATGTCTTTCAGCTTCTCACAGAGTGCTGAAAAAAAAAAATTGCTTTGAAGTTTTGTTACTTTATTTAATTTCTGTCTGAAACAAAATAATTTTATTTCTTTTTAGGCATGTCAAAATACCTTTGGTTAATTTTGTGTGAGAAAGCCTTGATACAGAAAAGCTGAGAGTGTCAAAGGTCTTAAGCCTGTAAAAAATTCTGATTTTTTTTTCTGTCATTTGAATGTCACTGGAGATAGTTCCAAGACACTGGAGGAGAACCTCCTCTTGGTGCTTAGCTCTGTGGCTTGTGCTGCATAGCTGCTCTCATTCGCATAAAATGTAAAAGCAAATTTTAGTCTTAGAGGGAGTAAAATTACTTTAAATTGCCTCATTCAGTTATCTCTAATTTAAAAAATTGTCTGCCCATCTGTTTGTCTTTCACATAGCGTCACCTCACTTTGGAAGATGCATCCTGATTCCATGTTTCAGGGGTGTGCCTCTGAGCATAGCACAGGATTTATTTTATTCCTCTGTATATTCTGCTGTTAGGGTCTCATAGAGAAGAATTTAGAGTGTGTCTAGATTAGTGGTTTAGTTCAGATCAGGAACATGCTTTTGAAGCCTATCTGCTAGTCCCTGCTAAATGTGCTTTGATTCATGTCATGGAGCAGTCTTGGGTGCTTTATTGGCTCTCTTTCAGATAAAGCTGAGTGGGATGATGTGTTCCAAGAGCACATTCAATGCTCAGCAACTGCATTCAGCCCCTAACAGGACCTGATTAGTCCTTGACTGCGGTAAACACCCATGAAATATTCATAGTGAGGGTGTCAGTTCGTCAGCACCAACTGATTCATTCCACAGCTCTGTTTCTAGTGGACCCCAGTCCTTGCTGATGCATATGTGGCCTCTGTGTTGTTAGTGTGATTCCTTTTAGCAGGGGTGGTATCTGTCTCTTTGGCCTTGGAAGTCCTTGTGGAAATGTCTCTTAACAATTATGTTTGTGAGACCACACATCCAATTGCACTTTCTCTGTTTGAGGAGGGAAGGAGGAAGGAAATCAGTTCTTTGCCAGAGCCCAGTCTGAGGTTTTACTGAATATATGGCAGATTGCTCAGTGCTGGTGTTCTGCTTTGGCTAAACTGGAGAAGCTGGAATCAATTGTGTTTGCATTCAAATATCTCCAGAATCAGAGTATTCCCCAGGTACTCTCTGGAGCTTAACTTCAGGCTTGCCCCTTCTACAAAAGTGGGGGAGTGGGGAGAGATGCAAAGGGAGGTTTGCCAGCTAGCAACAGGGAAGTGACAAAATGGAGCGTTTTCTCTTTAGGCTATATAAATAACCATTTCTGGAGTCTTCTGGGACATATTTTCATTTCCATTTTCTTTCTTGCCTTCCCAAAAACCTTCTCCCACAAAGAAGTGATAGAGGCTGACCTTCAGAGGTCATGTTACTTCATGTGGTACCTTTTTGGGGAAAGCTTGACTCTAGTGAGACTAAAAGAAAAAGAAATGTCAGTAACGATGAACTAATGCAGTTGTAATGTAATGGTCCTAGACTGACTGGGATTTAATGGCATGGCAATGTAGCAAAAGCCTGGATTTTAATGAGATAAGCAAAATAACTGCCCTTTACATGATACTATTAATAGGCTGCACTTGATTAAATTAGAACAGAAGCAGTTCGCAGACTGAGGCAGGAATACTGTGGAAACACTGAGTTCAACATCAGTGACAGCAAAGATTTTTAGGTATAAATCGTAGCCACAGGAACCTAAAAAAATTTAAATTTGGAAAGCTGCACGCATTAGCAGATTGGATTGTTGATGCTTCTTTAAGTTTTTTTTTTTCCTGCTCTGTAATAGCTGAGAGTTCTTTATAGGTTGCAATGAACTCCGGAAGAGAAAGTGCATAAATGTCAAATCTGAATAGTTTGAGACCAAATATCCTCAGTAAGATGGGAATACTTGGTGCCTGTAGGACAGTTCAGAGCAGTTTTGAGGTGATCTTAATTTTCTGATTTTTACTGTGATTTGGCACTTATAATTCTGTGCTATGGTTGAAGCTGGCACTCTTATATCTGAGGTTGTTATGCCTCTAGCACCTAAGAAAAGGAAATGATCTTTCTTAAGATTTTGGGCAATTTTTCTGTGGAATTTGGGTAATTTATGGTAAAAATGTCCTCCAGTGAGAAGTTCAGGCCAAAGAAATGGCTTGAGCTGAACTCACAAAATACCTGATGTGCTTTTCAGATCTGAAACATGCTACTCTTTTTTTTTTTTTCTCACTGGAACTCAGAGGCAGGAAATAAGCTTCAAAGAGATGTTAGTGTAGCAGTGTGTTATTAACTCCTCTTTGCAGTTGGATGAAGCCTTGAAGAATTTGAGATAAAACTGAGCTGTCTTAATGAAACAGCATTTTTTAAATTGTATTATGTACCAAGCTAATAGCTGCTTCAAAATTTTGCTTCATTAACTGGGAAGCATTAAAAGCTCAAAACCACTGTGAAGGTTGTGTTAATCAAAAATATTAATGAAATGATCTGACCTCCAGGTATATGTTCCTGTGCACAAAAATAAGGTCTCTGTAATTGAGACCCATTAAGTATTGTGGCTGTATTGGCTGAGTTAGCAGCCTCAGGTGCTGGCTGGCATTCAATATTGGCAATTTTTTGCTCTGTTAGCTATATAAATGGGGGGAAAAAAGAGAGCCTTAACAGCAATCCAGTCTTTACTAATGGGAAGGTGCTTGAGATGCAAATGAAAAGCTCTCCTATCCTGTCTTTCAATATATATAGTAAGTGTATTCAGTCTGTCCTCACTTTCATCTTGTTAAGAAATTTATTATTTGAGACTGAGCTGTGCAGATTTCTGTGCTGCTCAGTGGTTGTGCTACAATACAAAGATCATAGATCTCATTCCCTCTTTCTTTCTGTAGCAGAAACTCATTAATTTTAATACACACCACTGAAGCAGCTGAGTGGGCTTTGAGGTCTCCTTCATAGCAGCATGTTGTGTTGCTTCTGCACCACTGAGTTCATTATTCTTTTATTAAGAAAGCAAGGAGGAATACAGTGTGTACACTCCTAATGCTATCTTGCTCAGATATCACAGGGCATCAGCACTCTCCAGAAACATAGAGAGCCTGCTTGAAAAATGAAATGAAGCATTCTTTGTTTTGTTTAATCCATGAGTGAAGAATATGTGGCACATATCTCTACATGATTTGCTTCTTCTCTATTTCCTTCTTACTCCAAAGTTACACAGGTCAAGGCTAGGAAAATTGGCTGTGTAAGAAATAAATGCCAGCAATGTTATACAGACCCAATAAAGAACTTGTCTGCATTTTCTCTGAAAACAATTGTATGTAAGATATTTCCTCAAGCCTCCAATATTTAACTGTGCTGCTGTGAGTATTTTTACAGAAGTACACATTTGCTTTCTGTGTTGGTTCTTTAGGACTGAGACTTCTTTCAAGCCTTGGGAGCCCAGTTCCATTTCTGCCAGTTCCTAAATGGGCCTGAAAGTCTCATCCCAGTTCTGCCAGGATGCATGAGGGAGGCATTCATCTAGCGTTCAGTTCAGTGAAGCTTTTTAGGGGAGGCACGCAGGGGTGCTCAAGACCTGAGTGTATTGATTCCCATGTAAATATGCCCTTTTTTCCTGGTTTGCCCCAAGATTGTGAATTCTAATTTGCAGGTCCCAAAGGCTCCTTTGTTATGCAGTTATTCCCATACTCTGAAAAATGTGCAACCCAAGCTCCAGCAGAGCCTTATTCAACTTACCTGTCCTGGGCAATGGTTCAAGAAAAAGAATGAAGGAAAGCATATTGGAATGTCTCCCAGTAACCTCATGCAGTTGCCTCCCTATGGTGATTGATTAGTGGCCTGTCAAGAAGTACATGCGTTGATTGATGTGCTGTGTGATGGAGGGTATCTGCTGTGTTTGCTTGTTTGCAGTTCACATACAACAGAAACATTCTATGTAGTGTCTTTCTGTTCTGCACTGGGAACTGGGGTGCGGCTAGAACAGCAGAGGCAGGCAACCTTGCTTTCTTGTCCTTGTTACCTACATAACAGGTTGGGTGAATCCTTTGGCAGAAAGGCAAAGCAGCTGAGCATGTTTTGCTAAGTAAACTTTTGTCTGGTATGTGCAGAGACTAGAGAGCTCCTGTAAAGAGCAGAGAGCAGACAAAAAGCCAAGCATTGGAAATGCTAAAAGAATAAAGACTTTCCTGAGGAACCAGAGTGGTGTGCTACAATCTAAAGATGAAGCAAAGTTTATTTTATGTATTATTCTTCCCCATGTCTGCACTAATGTCAGTGATTTCACGGTTCCCTGAGAGTTTTGTCAGCCATCAAAAATCCAACTTTTAGCCAGATAGGTGTTTCTGAACCTTTACACAGTACTCTGGCTGCCAGTTGAATGGGAAGGAGGTGAATGTTGTGGTCTCTTGGAAGCAGTGTGGCCTTGGATCAGTGTAAGCTGATTGGAAAGATTCTCTCACCTTTTATCTTTGCCCTGTCAGGCAGAAAATATTTGCCTCAGAGTAAGTAAACAACCTGTTTATATTTAAGATAATCACTGGAGGAGATGGTAACACCTATTTACTGTAGGAAGAAAGGTGTTTTCTGTGACCAGATGTCTGCATGCCCTTGTTAGGAGGACATAGTCAGGACCCTGGTGGCTGGCACGCTAAAAGTAACTGGCTTGCTATCAAGAAATCTCTGGTGGACGACTGAGGAGACTTGGAATCAGAATAGTGGGTCTGAGTATGAAAAGACACACAAATCAACATCCTCCCTCTATCTTGAGTGCTCAGTTAGGCAAAGGGAGCTGGATGCCTGGCCAAGAGGCTGCGTAAATATTCTGTGAGTGTGGTGGCTTGCGAGAGAGGCCTGCTGCTCGGACAAAGGCAAATCCTTACTGTGAAATATCTTCACGAAAAGCATTGAAGCTTCTACCCAGAGGAAGCTCCTACTCAGGCCTGGAGATGATGGAGATTTAGAAAATGACAGGTTTTATGAAAAGAGCCAGATGATGGCAGCATAGAATGCAACAGAAGACAGAGGATATTCCCGGCTTAAGTAGCAAGAGACCTGGCCTTGAAAACTGAGTCAGAGTTCGACCTTTCAATCTCATCCTCCACTTCAGCAGTGGCTTTTTGAAATATAGGTTTACGATTCTGAGAAGAAGAAAAGAAAACAATGATTTTGTTCTACATACATGTGTTGATCTTTCATAAACTATGCAATAAATCAGCTCAGAAATTTTTGTGTGGCATCAGAGATAAGCAATTTTGCTTTGTCCTTTCAGACCCAGAAATCTTGTATTTTTTCCTCAGCTGTATAAACCCCTCTAGCAAGTCCCACCCTCTACAAATAATACCTTCCTAATTCTTGCCATCAAAACTTAATCCGTACCAGCCTCCAAGAGAGAATTCAGAATATTGTTCTCGATATAATAGAAAATACAAGCCACATACATGTTAGTTTTTCAAGAGAAAAGCTTAACAACTGATGTCTGAATCAAAGATGATTGACTTGGGCACCTAAGAAAAGAACGTCTTTTTTTGCTGTGTGATAAGAGAAGTGCCATCTCTGTGGCAAAATACCAGCCTGCATCTTCCTGGAGCATTGTTTACTGGTGTTGGCAAAGGACAAGATGATCACTGAGCAGGGGCTGTTTTCTCTAGATCTACTGGTTTGTATTGGTCATGAAAGCAGGGAGTTGAGTTTTAATACAACCCTTCAGAATTGCTTCTGCAGAGGTAGCCATACAGTCCTGGGGGAAGCAAGCACGCGGCAGAGCACTTTCAGGACATGTACTGTTATGAGAAAGGAAGGGAAGACAGTGAAGCAACACAAGGTCACAGCGCATTCACAGCTGCTGTGGATATGCCTTACCTCTATGTTGGTACCATTTGGAAGTGGGATTGCTAAGCTGGTCCAATGGTTTTGTTTTAATGTTTATTGACAGTGTTCCCCTCACAAGCTTATACATATGATTTCCTGGATAAACAAAAGATAAATGGCTTGATGCTTAATGCACTTGAACATCGAACATGCTTCTGCCAACAGAGACTACTGAATTAATGCTCGTTACCTCTGCAAACTCCTCAGTCTCCTTGGGGATAATTTGAAATTTCAGGGACATGGGTACTTTTACACTACTGAACACTTCCAGAAAGAAGAGATGCTGGTCTAGTGGGAGGTGTCCCTGTGTATGGCATGGGGGTTGGAACTAGGTGGTCTTCCAAGGTTCCTTCCATCTATGATTCTATGCTGCAAAGAGGAACTGGGACCGTACCAGCTTCTGAGTTTCTGGGTGGGATGGGAGTGCAATACATTTTAAGTTCAACTGTTTTCTGGAACGGCAGACTCACATTGCTGCTGTGAAAGGCTCTGGCTCTACAAATCTCAGTTATTGTACAGCTGGCCCTAGCTTGTAGAGCAAAACCAACTCTTTTGTCTGCACTTCCTACCACCTGAAAAGGAGCTGGACAGCAGGAATTGTCAAGCCCTTCTTCACCGGGCTACGTTGAAAAAACTAAGGGCAATATCTTTTATCCTTGTTTTGTGTAATCACCATCCCTGGGACTGCACTCATCGTGAGTGTCTACCCCAGCACTTGCAAAAAAGAAGATTTTGGCTTATTCTGGTTCTATTAGTTGTGATAGTAAATAAGGGCATCGGAGCTAGGAAAAAGGGGATATTTCCTTGTGAAACCTATCCAGGGCAGCATAGTGTTATGGCAAGACAGCATGCCTCAGAAGAATGTTGACTGTCCTTTCCATTCCTGAGAGATCTTACAAATAATAGATGTCTGATGGGTTCCTCTGGTCGGTAAAAGCAAATTCAAACCTTTCAGTAGCACCTGTAAGGGGTGTCTGCAATTCCCATGGACAGAGAAGTGAAGCCCTCATCCAGCCTGTGCAATAAAACGGAAGGGGAGGGAAGGGAAGTAAGAAGATACCTGCTGCTACTTATTGTCCAATGCAAACTGAAATACTTGCCAATAGGGAGAAATTGTTTAATATCCATACAACGCTTTGAAGATCTAAAGTATGGTAAGTGCTATTATTATATTTACTGCAGAAGCTTAGATTGCTCTTCTAAATAGATATATTGGAGTTTTATCTTTAAAACATTGTACCAAAAAAGGCCTGTGTGAAATCTTTCTGAAAAGGAATGAATTATATGGTGCATTTATCAACATAGCAATAAAGTATCCACAATTAGGTCCTGCACTTTGTATAGGCTTGGAGGAAAGGAATTTCTGAGTCAGCAGGTGGTGCCATTAAACATATTTAAAAGGTAGTTTAATAGTAGTCTTTTCACATCCTTTTAGTGCATATGACTCTTACTTTAAAAAGAAAAAAAGAAAATTGCTCCTGGGCATTGAGTGCACTGCATTCATGGTATTCTGCACCTCTGATTGTAAGTACTACAATCAGGAGGGTGAACAAAACATGACCATGAAAATGGGCAGCATAATTGTGGAGTGATACTGCTAGTGCACATTTTCCAGGAATGCAAATTAGGTGCATGTCAGGGGTAAGCAGACAGAACCTCAGTACATGGCTGTGCTGCTCCCCCTTGGAGATCTGCGTTTCTATTCATGAAATCTTTGGTGTCTTTTCCAACCCATAATTTTCAAGACAGCCACGTATTGGTGTGTCTGCTGTACAGTCTCTGCTGTTACTCCTTTGGAGTGAACAGGAATATCCTGACACTGTATCTTATCACAGTCAATTTTAAAGGTTTGAACAGCTTCAAGAAAACACTTTGTTCCTAATTATCAGCTAGTTTAATACACAAAAGTTTTGCAGCTGTCACATGGCTATGCTGAAAATGTTGCACTCTTGGTTGCAAAAGGTTGCAACGCTGGAATGAGGACAAGACCTGCTGGTCATTTGCTATGGAATCAGTAATGTTGTCTTTACATCTTCATCTTTTCTGGGATAGGAAGGACCACTGTGGCTAGGTTATGAGGATAAACTTGATACTAAGACTGCTGTGACTTTATGTGACCAGGCCTGGATTACTGTGGGTGGACAGCAATCCTTAGAAAGAGAAAATGAAAAGGTAGGATCTGGCAGTTGAACTCCCTGGGTTCTTTGAAAATCCTCATCTCAAAAAATCTCTTTGAGTAAAAACTACATTTCCAGTTTCATTTTAAGTGCAGTGAATGATTTTGTAGTAAGTTCTTCTGGGAACTTTATAAATACGCAGCATAAATTAAATTATGTTGCACATGTACTTAATATTCATTTGATTTGTTGAGCAGCTTTTAGAATTGCCTTCTTACAGCACCTAAACATAATATGAATATATCTACAGGAGATAAGCCAGATTCTGGGTTGAAACAAAGTGTTAGTCTGGAAGTGGTAGAATGGTAACCAAAGGTGGTAACATTTTCAAGTAATAGACCTCACTAAGCAATTTCATGTTGTTTCATTTGAAAATTAAACACTGACTGTTTCATTTGCTGACTCTGAGTATTGCACTCTATCGTGTTCTTTTTCCTACTGTTCATTTTTCCCAATACGGATAGAAAGAAAACTTTATTGTATTTGAAACAACTACTTCTTGATTATTGTAACTTGCATAGTGATAGGCACGACAGTATCAGAAACTGCACAGAGCCTCCGACACTACCTCCTAATAACAAATATAAAAAATAATATTACTTTTCTTGGCCACATCACCTTTTGGGACACTGAGATTAAGACGATATATACACATTTGCCGTACATATGCACATTAAATCTGCAAAACTAATGTAAGTTATGGACTTAGTCTTGTGTTCTATTTTCAATATCTATATTTGCAGATCACTTTAACAGAGTTGCAGTTATCAAAAGGAAGGAACTAGTTTTAATAAATTATTGATTCACATACAGGGTGAAACTGTGAAGATTGCAACTGATTTGTAACTATAATTTGGCTGCCCGTGTTCCTCTCATAATTTCAGTTTGCTATGACTTTATTCTTCAGAACTAGTTACAAGTTGCTTCATAGCATTACTGTGTGCTATTATGTATTTGCCAAGTTTTACCCCAAAGGTATTTGCATTTCAGTTCTGAGTGAAATTATTCCTGTACAGTAGGTGATTTGCAAGGTGCTTTGTGATATTTGGTGATAAAAGGTTCAATGTAAATTATCTTTACTACCATATGGCCTCTTCATGTTCCCAATTCAAATCCATTGGGAGAAATCTTTCGGCAACTTCAACAGAAGCACATCTGGTCCACACACAGCCTATGACGGAGTATTCTTTTGGTCTGATTAGTCCTTCTATGGAAGTTCAAATGTATTAAGCATAAGAAGAAGAAACAAAGCTTCTCAAAAATGGAAACCACTCTACAATGTGTTTGAGATATGCCAAAAGCTGTTGTCAGTAGACACAAGCATAACAGATTTTAAATTGGCTTGGTCAGAGTGAAAATCACTTGTAAGGGTATTGCTTACAAACCATCTGGACTTTCAGGTCAGTAGTTTGCTGCAGAAATGGTCCAGACACTGCATATTCAAGCACCACATGCTAGATTTTACTAAGGTCTCCTTTTCCCCTGTTGCTGACCACCACTGCGCTGATAGGAAAGTAAATGATGACTGTTGGTGCAGCTATGTTCTGTGTTGCTTTCAGATGAGGGAAATAAGTAGTCTTACCTGTGGGATATGCTGATTGTCATGCCTGCAATGCAGGCAGTTTCCTTCTACTGCTTACAGAAAAGCATGCCAAATTTGTGTCAGTAATTCTTTCCATTGCAGCCTCTTGCAATCTGAAAACATTTTCAAAATAAAAATGACAATGCCAGTGAGAATGAACTTTGACAGCAGTATAATGAAATGTGTGGGAGGGAGCACTCAATCTGCAGACTTCGAAAGAAAATCTAATTCCACCTCCAGTCCTGCAAAATGCGGTATTGGACCAAGGACTTTCAGTACAAGTAGCAACAGTCTAAAGTCTAATTCATGCATGGTGAGAATAATCCCTTCTGGTGCACGCAACATTAATACTCCAGGGTTTTCTCCATCTGTTGTCACGTATGCTTAAAGTGTAACCTCTTGGAGGCAGGAAGTCACTTTATTGTTTCACGTATTTACTGTGCCTAGCACAGTCCAACACTCTTAGGGGGATATAATCACTACTGTAGTACAAATATTTTTTTTTTCTCTCTTGGAGAAGTCACAGGAATGAAGAAATAATAATATCACTCCTAGGTGTATAAACTAATTCCTAAAAATAGATGTATTTTTTATAACTGAATGCAGGTATAAAAGTTACCCATTACTTTACTTTAATGAAGGTCCAGATTTTCACATAATTTGTGGAAATCTACTGACAAATGTACCAAACAGCAGCAGCAGAAGAGACTTTCTGTACTGGTAGGAAGATAAAGCCAATAATTGTGGTACCTATGGTGAAGGTAGGAAAACGAATGGCTCTGAGCCCTGATGGCTCTCTGCTCTGAGGGCACATGCCATCAGTGTGATTTCTAAAGCGTGATCTCTCAAAACTGTCACCTCTGCCCAGGCAGAAGTGTCCACCTGTTTGTCCCCAGGCACTAAGAAGCTGGACTCCATTTCCACAGCTACGTGAGGAGGAGCAGTCCTATTTGTAATCCTGCTGCAGTAGAGGAGGTGACTCACATGATTACAACAGTGTGAGTCTGTTTTCAGGTGAAATTTTTGTAAGTCAGATGTATTAATGACTGGAAGGAACGAGGAAAGGGGTGATGGACTTTCCATTGCATCAAGTAAAAAATGGGTGGTTGTTGGTTTTGAAGAAGTTCTATGCGCTTTTAAATATAGAATTAGGGGACTTAACAACCCTTTGTGGACCTTATGTGCTAACCCTATTAAAAATTTATCAGAGATTAAGAAGCAGGTGCACAAAAGGAAGATTCTGTCTCTGTATAGCAACTTCTAGAAGAAAATTTGATCTGAGGCTGCCTCTTTTTTTTTCTTCCCTCTTGGTGTACCGAGTATCCTCAACAATAAATTCCAAGCTGTTATTTTCTTAACTTACTAATAGGTCATAGATGAGAAATAGATTAGAGTCACGTTTGCGTATTTACTTACCCTTTATTATCCTGCTAGCAACCTGCACTTTGTGAAGGGGGCAGAGATCATTTTCCCAGCAGTGTGTGGTGCCAAAGCAGAGTATGGAGGCGGCCATCTTGGGTGCCGCTCTCCTGAAGTGAGGTTTTGTTTGGCTGATCTGAGGGGGAGAGTTACATTGTTCGTTGGGAAGAAGCTAAGATGTGTCTTTGCATCTTTTGGGTGACGAAGAGCTCTTTCAAACGTATTTCATAAGATATTCCCTACTGGAAGGGCTTTGGTAAAAGTGCTTTTGCAAAGAGAGACTGCTCAAAGGAGTCAGGAAAGCAGTTGGGAAATGGAATTTTCCTCCAGGAAAACATATAAGTGATTTTTTTTTTTCTTTAAAGAAGTTTTTTTCATCCTGAATTAAGATAAAAAGCCAACAGTTCACAGTCTCTCTTGGGGTAAAAACAGTGGTTTAGGAGAACCAGGTTGGAAATTTCAGTTCACTTTTAGCTGCTAATAGGCAATACAGCTGCCTCTTGGGAATAGCTGTATTTCTCAAAATCCGTCCAGTTCTCTCATGCAAGTGCTTTTTAGGTGATGGTATATTTCTTTCATTGTAATTTTGACCAGCTCAAACAGTTAGCCAGGCATGGATGTGATTACAGACACAAATGGAAGATTGCAATGACTCATTTCACTAGGGAGAATTAAATTTCAACTTGTTCGGACCGTAAGGGATCACACAAATTTCAGACAACTGCTAAAAAGAAGTCCCTTCTGCGAGTGGGGAAAACCAGCTCTTTTCATCAACGAAAACCAGCAAACTATTGTCATTTCTCAGAGCGGTGTGAGTTTCACTTCATTCGATCCCAGAAAACTTCCTGAATTTTCTCTTTATTGGGTTTCTCCGTTCTGGATGTCCGTGGTGAGGTGCTGGCCGGGGGTGGGCCGGGGGGGCGCTGCAGGGGCGGCCTCTGTGAGGAGAGGCCGGGGCTGGACACAGCCGGTTCCAGCGGCCCCACAGCCAGGGCACAGCTGAGCCGCTCAGCCAAGCTGTCAGCACCTCTGTGAAAGCACATTTAAGCAAGGGCAAAACACCACTAAGGCGGTGAGGAGTGAGGAAAAACTTGTGAGAAACAGCCCTGCGACCCCCATTTTCAGAGATGGAGAGGGGAGGAGGTGGCACTCCTGGCGCCTGAGCCGAGATCCATGGTGTGAATGGGATGAGAGCTCCCTAGGCCAAGGCAGCACGTTCCCTCACATCTCTCCAGTGAAATGATGCAAATGTCTTTCTAGCATTTGCTGGTTACAAGTCATGGCAAAACATATCTCTGGTAGGGGAGAGCACATATCTTTCCGAGCGAAATAATAATGTATATTTTCGCCTTAATCTTTTCATGTCTGTGTTTGTATTTTAGATCTTCTGAAATAAGAAGAGAAGAGTAGTTGCTTAGGATACAGAAAATATACAAGTACTAATATTCATTTCTCTAACTGGGTCGTTCACTTTTTGGTCATAATGCTTAAAGCACTTGACTGGAGTCTGAAGCTGATGGAAAACCTGACCATCCCCACTAGGCATTGCAACAAAATCTCTGCAGGGAGTTTTTCCAGAAGGTGAATTACATGGCCAGTCAGGCGGCAGAGAGCAAGAGCCCAGTCACCAGACCACAGTCCGCAATGAAAAACCGAATCAGTACCCTGTGCTAGGAGCAAGGTAGGTCCCGTAGTTACAGTTTCTGGTCACTGGGCCAAGTACAGAGAGCCCTCTCAGCCTCTTCTTATTCTGTTTTCTTTTCCAAAGGCAGTGCGATATTTAATTAGCTACAGTTTGTTTCTTTTTATAGCGAAAACAAATATTTGCAATATACTTCGTGCAGCACAGCATGTTATGTCTGATGCAGCCTTACAGAATGTGAGCTCAAATGGATTTTTAAAATTTGCACAACTGGAATTTGTTTTTCTGTTATATGTCTGGACAACTGGTACTCCGTTGCACATGCATAAACACAGAGGCATATTGGTGGTTTCTGCTGTACTTAACACTGCCAGGAAATGCAGATTTTTATTTATTTTTGTTTTGTTTTGTTTTTGTATTTGTGATATGCACTTTGCTGCTTTCCTTGAAGCAGCTTAAAATCTTGTCTGGGAGGTCAGGTAATTTAAGCTGGCTGCATCCTGGGCAAAAAGAGCAAGTCCTCCAGTGGTGTCGCAGTGGCATGACTGGGACTGCCAAGCAGCACATTGTTCTGGAGAATATGCTCAGACACTTAATGGTTATATGGAAGCCATTTACTGATTATATAGAAGTAATCTTTTCTATAGAATTCCTCACACTTCCTACAATATCATGGAAATATCTTTCTACTTTAGGTTCACTCCTCTCTTCCCCCGTTATGGGTTGAGGGGAAGAGTTTATGAGGCTATGGAAACTATCCTGTGTGATGTTAGTGAAAGGGAACAGATACAAGTTTTGCGAGGAATTTGCTGCACACTTCTTAGATGAGGGAGGACCATCAGCAGTCGGCAGCAAAACCTGGCCTGATCCAAGGCACATGTACTAGCCAATCCTGTCCATTAAGGGAATTATCTGTATTTTCTAATGCCAGAGTTTTTCTTTTATTCAGACAACATTAAGTGCTTGGTGAGTATGCAAGATGGATAGGCAGAGGTGATACCTTATATTAGACAGACCAGTTGGTTGGAAAAAAAAAGTTTTTTGCACAGAAAAACCATTAAGGTTGGTTGGAAAAAAAAGGTTTTTGGCACAGAAAAGCCATTAAGGACCATGTGTCTTGAAAACTACCCTCCCCACCCCCGCCAGATGTATCTTTCAGTTCAATAAAAGAAGTCAGCTCTCCTGGTCAGCAACCGCAAGATGTGAAGCAGCATGCCTGAGAGCTGTGTCTGAAACCTTTGCCACCTCCCTCTGTTGCCTCCAACTCTGTTTGGGCTTTGGGGCAAAAACTTTGGAGAATCACAACAGGTAAAAGGAGAGGTGTTGCACAACGAGGTCTTGAAAGCCCCAGAGCTTGCTAGGTGGTAATTTCTTCCACTCTGCAGCTTCTGCAGAACTTAACACAAAAGCTCGTCCCTGAGGGGTCTTTTCTGTGGTCTAGAGGTGTGGCAGGCTTGTGCTATCTCTAGCTCGCTTCAGGAAGATTGCTCCGACTTGCAGGCCATTTATGAGTAGGCAGGATTTGGCTATGTACCTCCTCCCTGAGCGTGTCAAGAAAACTGCTTATGGGCTGGGTGGCCCAACCAAACAAATTCAAGCATGTTAGTATTTTATAATCCAAGGTAACATAAAAAAGAAGATACTTTCTTACCTTGCAAAGCTTATTTATTTACTTATTTCCTGTGTGCAGTTAGAATATTAAAATCAATGTTGTTATTCACCTGAGTATATCCTGTTTGACACAAACAGGGATTGCAGAATCAGGTCCTCATCTGAATTATTTAGAATATGGATTTGTATAACTCAGGGACTAAATCAATTACAGTCTCTGGAGACGAACCAGAATCCTTTTTGTGTTTCAGTGTAAACAGAGTGAGAGCTCTCTTTTTTAATTAGACTTTATAGCACCTACTTTTACCCTTGGCAATTTAACCGAACTTAACCAAACTGTGATCTCATCAGGTTTTAATTGTGTGGTTAGAGCATTATTAAAATAAGCCGTCAAACCGCCCTGAAAACACAATCCTATGTACCCCAGTACCTGACGTTCATAAAGACATATAATCCCTAAATGCCTGAGCACAAATTAGTCTGCATTGGGTGGATAAGTAGAGAAAAGGTTGTCCTGCGGTAATACACAGTCATAAGAAACTGTTCTCTAAACATTCTGGTTTTAGTCTGCAGCTGACAGTTCATCTTCGTCAGCAATTTACCCTTTCTTACCAGGTTTTTTGATCAGTCAGGGACATTGTGTAATTCTGTGTCACATAGCCTGGGGCATTTTCACATGTGTCTGCGGGATAGACCGGTCTGATTGCAACTTGTAAATTCACAATTTAGGCAAATTGTTATGTAACTACAATAGGATGTCTAATCTCCCTTTGCCCAAAGCTGTCACACATGGCTGGATTCTTGGTGAGTGCAAAGCAGTTAAGGTAAAGTCAGTGGAAATTACACTGTTCTATAACAGCTGAGAATCCAGGCCACAATGCATACGGAAATCATAAAGCCTCTGCTCTGTCTACTGATATTTTCTGGTATTTTACTGTTTTGTTCTTACAAATGCCTCTACAGTTACTTCTGATTTCTATTGTTTGGGTGGGAACAGGATTGAGCTTTTCTATCAGCTTGCATATATATATAAAGTCAAAAAGTAACTCTTGCTCTCTGCAGCAGGAAAACAAGGAGAGGTGTAGGAATCCATTTGTTTTTGGGATGGATGATGAAGGCAGATGCACCTGAAGAAAGCAAAATGGACAGGGCTCTGGCTGCCCCTGAGAGTGTTAATCAAGAGGCCTATGGTGGTTCCTGGAGCTTGGGAAGGTGAGTGTACTCCAATGTCACACCCTGATCTTGCTGTTACTGTTGCGACAGTAAGCCCTTGCAAACACTGTTGCCTCAAAGGCTCTGGTGTCTTCAGACGCTGCAGTGCTGGTGTTTTCACTGTGAAATCTTCAGTGACCCAAGTGGGGCTGAATGTTTTTTTCCCACCTCCACTACAGCTCTAGTGCAGACAAGAGCAGAACGTGCTGCCTGCAGCTATTAGAGTCTACAGCACCCAGAGTTCAGTGCAAGAGAAAGCTGAAATGCCAGTGGGTCACCTGGCTGCCTGAGGGAGTTCATGAGTGTTTTGAGCTGAAGTAGGATGAAGGAATTGAGTTTGCAATATAGGCATGTCAAAAATTATCTAAACATGGCTGAATGTGCTGAAGAGGTTACAATTAGCATTTATCTGTGCTGGTATTACCTTATTTTGTAACTCTTAGAGGAAATCATTCAGTGAGAGCAGAATTGCAGCAGTTCAGTGGATGACAAGCGTTAACTTTTTTAAGGCCTTTAATTCTGCTTTTATCATTCCTACCTGTTGGATCTAAAGTACCTTTTCAACTACCAAACTGTAACCCACAGCAGGTCTGTGCTATCATCTTTGTTGATCTTTCTAGAAATAAAAAAGTAATTTATATAATCTGTAAATAAACTTTCTTTCATGATATAGATGATGCTCTATCGTGAGCTTTTACTAAAACACCACTGAACAATGAAAATTATATGCTTATATATATTTACTATTCATTCTCATTTAATTGTGACTATTAAATATCTATCTAGAATAGAAAGGATATTGCAATGTGAAAATTCTGCAGGTGCTTTGTTAATTTTTAGATAAATCAACACACAGCCTTTTATTTAATAATAATAATGTATTTCCCATATTATTTCGTTAAATTCTTCTGTGTTAAGTTATATACATTCATTTTCACAAATAGCTGTATAAGAAATGCAGTGTAACTTGGAGTTACACCGGATAAACGTGCCTTCGTGAAACCAACAGGCCCGCTGCCTGTGCTCCCACCAGGGGGCAGGACGAGACAAAAATTAAGGAACATTAAAGGGAAAAAACCCAACAACCCTGCTCTTAATTCCCAACCACCCCCGCTTTCTGCAAAAGCACAATCTCTTTAGCTGTATGACTAGATGAGTGAAAGCAAGTCTTCCGGGCTTTTTTTGGGGGGGGGCAGTTATGTAAACAATGCTTGACTTCTGCTTCAGCGAACATATATGTATTGCTGCTTCTGAGATACAGTTATGTCCTTACAAACAGAAGTCCTATGATCTGTTTACAGAAGCGTTTTTAAACTATATAAAGTTACATAAAATCTGTATGTTTCCCATCTTGTAAAAAACTGTTTTTTTTAAATCCACTCCGCAGCTTTTTAGCTGTTATTTTTCTTAAACACAGTTTGAAGATAATCCTAGATGCTACAATTTAAGACTGTAGCAATATATTGTCCTTTGTAAAAACAACGTAGCAGGAGCCTAAGGCTTATGCCATGCCCAATTACATGAGAACTCTGACGTCTTAAGTGTTTTTCAAGTCTATGATTCTTGTGTCTAGGAATAATGCAGAAGGCAGCCTACTTTCTAAGATATTGCAGTGACCCACTTGTGCAATGATGGAAGGGGACCACTGACTGAAGCCTTTTAACTCCAACCATAAGTCAAATAGCTGTGAGGAGCAAAGACTATTGCAAAACCTAGGTTTATTCATAAAAGTGGATGTGCTTGTAAGGAATGCTGTTCATAATTAATTATAGCCTAATCCCAGATGATTTGAGTACTCATCTCTGAGCACGAAGATCGTGAAAGACTTTTTAGTAATTACACCACAAAATTTAATATCTGTAAAAGGAGATGAATCATCTGAGAACAGAAAAGTATCAACTAGTTCCCAGGCCACTCTAAATCTACAGCTGAGGTGTGAAGCCTTTAACTGTGGGTTGCTCACAGCCATGATTTTTACATGTATGCTACCAGAGGTACAAATCACCAGGCACCAGAAATGGTGGTGAGAGTAACCAGGTTTTCATTCATCATAGCTTTATGTAGGAACACTGTGGCAGTGAAAAAGCAGCTTGAAATTGACAGTATGCTTAGCTTTGCTGAAGGATGTCCGAGGCTTGAGGAATGTGTTTCAGCAGTTACCAACAAAGCAAGGCTCCCCTTGCTTAAGGGAAAGAGGTTCTCCTTATGACCTGCAATTAAAGACTCTACTAACTTGAGTATATCAGGAGCTTTTTCTTTTTTTCACTTAAACTTTATGCTTCAGTATTGCATTTGGCTTGAGAGATGTTATTCAAGTAGGTCAACTATGTCAAACAGGTTGTTAGAATAAATACAAACAGATGTGGAAGGTCTGAATGCTCAGAGGTGTAAATAACTGCATGGAGGACTGGCATATACTGTTTCTTACCCACCACTTCTGAACTGAAACTGTGAATCTCAGCATGGTCCTCTGTACTGTAAAAGCTTAAACCTTGCTGGTGGTGGAAGCGCCCACAGCACAGGAGTCAAGCAGCAACTCTGTTGCAATGACATGATCCTGATCCAAAGCAGCCAGAGACTTCGAGTATGTTTCCCTTACATCATTAGGATTTCTTTCTTATTTCAAATATGAGAATTATAGGGGAAAAAAATTTAAAAGTCCAGAGTCTGGAATGCTTCAGAATCTATATGTGTAAGAAATTAGAGTTTTGGCTTTTATACAGCCATGTCGTAAACTCACAGACTCATGCAGGTTGGATGGGACCCAGGGTCCAGTCCAACCCACTTCTCAGAGCAGGGTCTGTAATGAGTTCAAAGTAGGTTTCTCAGAGTTTTTAAAACCTCCAACCTCCACTTCTTGGGCTACCTGGGCAACCTGTTTTGCTGCTTCAGTGTCCTGTCACTGTCAAAAACTGTTTTCCTAGTATCAAGTTAGAACCTCCCATTTTAGCTCATGCCTGTTGTCTCCCATCCTTCTGCCAGGCACCTCTGTAAAAAGCTTTATCTTTCCAAGAACCTTGTTGCAGGTATTGAAAGTCTCTGTTAAGACACTGTAAACCTTCTATGTCAGTGCTCTGCAGGTGAAAGTTTGTGTTCCTATATTTTCACCGTGACCGTGACACTTACGTAAATGTGATACCGTCTTTAGTTATTTTCTGTACATTTAAATGGGATCCAAAATACTCTTAAAGATTATGGATCAGATTATGGTAACTCCCCCTTAAATAGACACCAATAGATATGATATCATAATATTAATATACAATATATCTATATGTATAACATACAGGTGTGCATTACTATAATATATAAGAATTCTATATATTTTAAGCAAAATATAAACATAATTTATGTTTCTATAAATTCTATATAATTATATATGTAATTTTATTTCTAACATCTGTCAAGTGCTTTAAGCAATTTTTGCACTGCTGTGCTAAAACTTCTTCAGAAATCTCACATATTTAAGTGCAGGAAAGTAGTAACCTCTACCAAATAGCTCTAGTCTGGTAGAACTAGAGTTGAAAATCTTCTGGTCTTATAAATAGAGTGAAAATTAAATATTTTACTATTATTACCGGGCTCATTCATTCCAACATCATGAGTCAGCCCCCCCCAAGAAAATAGAAACATTTATTAAGATTCTTTTTGTTTCCCTTAATTTTTGCTTATAGTTCCACTTGTTTCATGTTTTAAGCTTTCCTCAGTGGCTACTGGAGTTAAAAACTTAACAATTTTCTGCTGCTGCAGCAACTTAAAGGGGCCAAAATGAAGGTGCGGTGGGGGAATCTCTGCATACTTTATTTCAAAGGGAATGAGTAAGCAAGGAACAGATGAAGGTCTGTGTAAGGCAAGCTGAAAAAAGGACTAAAGGGAAAAATTTCCTCAGGCATATTAGTATGCTCTGACTTCCAGAGGAATAAATATCCACACAAAGTGGAAGCCAGAAACAATGCTTTTTCTAATTTTTTCCTCAGTAGAACAATTCAGAAAGTGGTATTCTGTGTGGGAGTTTCACAGCTGGCTGAAACACTAAGTCAGAAAGTTTTCAGCTAAAAACTTTTGGCAGAAAACTGAATTCTTTGTAAAGCAGCTGCAGAGACAGTTCCGTTTTGCTAGTGGCTTATGTCTTATTTTCCTCCCTTGGGTTGTCCGATGCTGAACTGCATGGTGGTCTTGCAGTGGTAGCACGGGGGTCACAGTGGTAGCATGGGGTTCACAGTGGGGATGCTCAGGAAGCTCAGTAAGCAGTGGAAGCTGCTGGTATATCTAGTTGGTCTGTATTTCCACATCAGATGGTAAGTTAAAACAGGTAGTATATGAACTTACATGTACTTAATACAGGGCAAATATAGTTCTGTTGTGTGACAGTGAAATATCTTAATATGGCTAAAGCATGCTTAAATAATTAAAGTAAGTCCAAACTCTGAATTATAAAGCTAAAACCAGATTCGCGTTAGTGAAATAAATCTATGGGATTACCTCGGACATGATGGAGGTCAGAACCTGCCTCATGTGCAGTGGTAAATGAAAATCAGTGTGGATACTATGCACAGGGGTGATTGCAAAAACATGACCTAACCACACCTATGTTGCCTGGATACAATTGATTAATGTGTGTGGATGCTATTTACATTTTTTCTAAAGCAAATTATAATATGGAATTTCAAATCACTTAACATACTTTGCACCAAATAACAACTTGTAGGAAAAAATAAAATAGTGAACTGGAGAGATGAGAATCTAAGAATAACAATATAACATTTTTCTTTGATATAATTGTGGTTATGACAGTGAATTCAAAGCTTCTTCAAAGCCCTTCATATATGTATTGCTTTTTCATCTGAGAATCTCAGGAGAGCTAGAAACATTAATTAATTAACCTCCTTAATAATTCTGTGAAGGAAAATTGGTAATTATTATGAGATACTCATTTTAGAGTGGTAAGACAAGGCACAGAGAGGTTAAATAATATATATAATGTTAAATACTTTGGTAGTATCTGAAGTAGTTACAGTGTGAATTCTGACAAGCAGAGCTGGGATCTGAGAACAATCGAAAAAATAGTCACCTTCAGGATATTTCAGACTGAGAACAAGAAATCATTTTCTAATCTTGATACTCTTGTTCTTTTAACTATTGGACCTAAAAACTGTCAAATATTAGTTGAACAGCAATCTGGATTTCAGTAGCTATAGGAATAAATGTAAATACCAATGCCTCTTATGATGAATTAGCTTCTATTTGATATTTTTCTTGACTACTTTGGATCAAAAAATTCCAAGAAAGTCTTGGCTTCTCAAATATTTTTCTAACATTTATAGTACAGATAGAAGCCTTAAAAGATGAATACAGCTAATGGCTTGTGGACCAGTAGGCAATCTTTTCTTAAAGAAGTCTTTGCTTTAGAGAGTGGCTTGAGGAGGCATAAGTCAATTTTTAATGCTAATGTTGATGCTGCTATGAATTGTATGAATTATTCCTGATGTGAGAGTAATATTTGGGATCATAAAAAAAGAGATTAAAATACAGACAAAAATGTAAAAGTGTGTAATCTGATGTGCTTTAATGAAGAAAAACCTCATGGTCAGCACTCAAATCTGATATGAGGATAAACAGGATCCTACAGGAGGAGCAGGGAGGGAAAAAGAGCTCCTAAAATGCCAGTAATGCAGCTAAGAATAATTATTTAAATTTATTGTTACGTTCAGAGACAACTATTGTTATACTGAAAAGACAGAGCAGCGATTACAGTTGTTTCTCATTAGGTACTTGTGTTTGAGTTTTAATCTGATGCTTTGACTGTCTTCCTTTGTCCCCTAAACTACAGGCAGGTTGTACAAGCCTAGCCAAAGGAAAGAAAAGGCAATCTCTGTTTCTCCCCATATTTGTAGCCTGATCTTGGAGTAAGGAGACTCTTAGAATTTGAGACTAGTCATCTGCAGCTTCAGTGGACAGTGAAAATAATACTAGCTGTACAGTTTGCAGGGAGGGCCTAAAGCCATGCGATTCCTGTGGCCAGGAGGCGAAAGAGGGAGTACTGTACACCTCCAATATAGATGACTCCTATTAACTGGGGGATCATGAGGGAACACGGTTACAGGGCTTGGTAGATTTCCAGATTATTTTTACTATGTACATATGTTGAGCATTATCTTTTCATTGCTGAAAGAGAAGTGGCTGGGAAATTAGCTGATTTTCACTGTGTAATAAATTGATGTCCAGGCCTGAAGAGCTGCAGATTTGCGCTTGGCTAGGCTGCAGTGCATTCCACTGTGTTCAGTTCCTCCCTTTGTGGTCTGGTAAGGCTGTTTCAGAGCCCTTCAGCTTTGATTTCACATTTATCTACTTTTCTTCTCAGCCTCATCAAGGTGTAAATTAGAACACTCTTCATTAAACACCTTATACAGATTATTAGCTCCAGCCCTGATGACTAAGGCAGAATTCTTTCTTGCGTGAGCAAAGCACAGTGTAGATTCAGTGTACTCTTTCCTTGGGGCAAATGGGAATGCAGGATATGAAGATAATCTATAGATAGATATATACATATCATGGAGTCGGAATCTCCTTCAGTTTTTTTCCCCTGTATCTTTCATTTCTTTTATAACTTTAGTTCTGTGTCTAAAGTATTTTATAGAATAAATGTATTTAATGTTGGTTTAACTGAGAAAATGGAGAGGAATAAAAAAAAAGACATAAATCTAACAGAAAGGCTATAGATATCTTCTTGGCTTGCAGATATCTTCTTCAGCGCTGTTTCCATGGAAATTATTTATAGTGCCTGGAGGGAGTGAAGTGCAGGTCACAGATCCGCAGAGCTACAGTAGGCTCTCAGCCCAGTTAGGCAGAATCTGACAACAACAAATGGGAATGTCTTTGAATGGAGCTCTTCTGCTTTCAGAGGAAAATGTAATCTCTTATAAAAATGTGCCTTTGAAAGAAAAATATTAATCTCTATGGCAGTTTGGGGTGAAATTGGAACCAAGACCTGTCAGTTTTCATAATGAAAACAGCGTCAAACTCTCTTCCCTCCATTCCCTCTCCCCTTACTGCTTGAAGTCGTTAAGGGTTTCATCACATTTATTAGAGCAGAATTCTAAGCACCATTTTACATAATCACCATCTATTCCAGTTTGGCTAATTATTTTACCTCTTGAATGTCTATCTGGGGTATGCTGAAACAGAGCACAATAGACAAACCTGACAAATGCTGTGGATATTGCCAATCATCACGAAGCATATTCTGCATTTTATTTACATCAAATTATATTCTATATAAAATATTAAAACATATATTTTTTTTTTTTACATATTATATTAAAGTATGTATGTGTGTTACACAGGTATATTTTTTTCTTCTCCAAAAGTTACAAAAATACATTATACAACAATTTGTGTGACAGCCTTTTGTGGAAATGAGTGCTTCCTATAAAGAAGTTGTAAAGAGGGGTGAACAGTTTGAATTCGAGTACCAGGCTTTCATTTTGTCACAAATTACTTGGCAGCATTAATGCAATATTAAGGAGTGTCTTACCTCTTTCTGTCAAGGAAAGACCCTTGGGGCATTTGATTCATACAGTGTATAGCCTAGCCTACACTGAAGACAAAGATATAGATCCCCTCTTGTTGCCCTGGAATGGTGACCTGGGTATCGAGGCCTGTGTTGATTTGCAGTCAGAACTGTGTAAAATGGGATGCAGCTGGGTGTGGCATGTTGGTCATTAGTTCTCAAATACACTGCAGAAAGATGAATTTTTAGCAAGGAAACTGTATGACCAAGGCAAAAGTCCTTTCGAGAGCATTTGTGTTTCAGCTGTTTATAGTTGGCTTCTGTAGGCAAGGTCTAGTGACTATTTTCTGTCTGTGGTTACCACAGGATGAATCTATTATTGGTCCATTAGCAAAAAAAGTGAAAATGTTTTAAATTTTTCTCTTCGAGAAACCAAAAGAAATCTGTTATTCTCATCATTATTTTTTTTTTTAAGAGAGGGTCATTTGTTTCTTAATCTCTTTCTTCCTAGTACTAGTTCCCTATACTCTTCACAGTTTAAGATATGCCATGGAGTTACCTGTCGCTATGCAGGTTCTCTGTGAACTGTGTACTCTGTACTCTCTGTGTACTGTGGAAATAGCTACAATATGAGAGTGTGTGACCAGGCATTGTTTTTTTCCATTTTATTGGAGAAATGTAGGTTATTTGATATGACAATAAGTCACTTCAGAATGACTTCATCTATATTCCAGGAAAAGAATAAATTCAGGAGGAAGATAATCAAGTGTCCTAAAAAATACTTTTGTTAGGATGGTAGATATTTACAGGAAGAATGTTAATATTTATCATTTGACTTTGCTTTCCATCTTTGAATTCTTGTAGATACTGTTGTACAGTGCATTTCCAGTAGTTACTTCAAAATGTAAATGTCAGTGAGTATTAGTAATCACTCTGAAGTTTTTAACCAGCAGCTCTACACAAATAAATCCAATTCAAATTGTTTAAGCCACAAACCCTGACTTTAAGTCTTGCTTACAACTATTTTTCAGATTTAGTTTAGTGTCTGAAAAGTTCTGCCTACTGTAAAGTGACACACTTTACTGCAACTTCTTAGCCAAATGAACTGTGAAAATTTGGAGACATTGAAGAGGTATTGAAGACATGCCATGTCTGCTGGTTGTATCAACCAAGTAAATTCTATGGTGTCCTAACTGCAGTGACAAGATTCATTCTTGCAGATGAACTTTCTTTTATTTTGGGTCTTGTCTTTTTTTTTTTTTTTTTTTAATGGAAAGGTAAGGTTTTACCATTCTAAAATTGTCTAGAAATGAAGAGGAAAAAATTATGTATCTTACTGATCCTTTTCTTTTTCTTCATTTGACTGATGTAGTATAATATGAGCTTGTGTAGTCTGTTTATCTCTCCTCATCATACCTTCTCAGAGGGGAAACAAGTGTTGAATTTCCAGTTCCATACCAGTGTTGTGACAAGGTCTCTCTACTTTTTCTCCTGTCCCCCTACTTTCCAATATCTATTCTTTTTATTTTTTTTTTTTTCATTTGGAAAATACTCTTCAAATTAGCACAGTGTTTCCAACAGTTCAGTTAGCTAGGCCTCTTTACCGGTCAGGTGTAAAAACCTTAGAGGTATCTGCTGGCTGGAGGTTAAATATTAACCACAGCCTAGAAATTCAGCACTCACCTGATTAATCCATTTGAAACCATCTGTCATAAAAAGATGCAATATGCCACATCACTTTTTTTTCCTCCTTTGGCATCTGCCAATTAATTTTTAATCTCTGAGAAATGTGTTGTTAAATTCAGTAATTTTGTGGCCATGCTTTTGTCAGTTTGGCTATCTTGGCTGATATTTATTAAGATTGCTTCCATTAAAAGAGGCTCCATTTGAAATCTTTTCTATATGGCAGTAAACAATTCTTTCCTTGGTGTCATCTTTTCTTGTTGGGACGGACTGTTCTGAACAGCAGTATGCACAAAGCTGTTCTCTGTAGGAGATGCTCTTGGGAAAAGAAAATGAGCAAAACAAAACCAGCCCATATGCTCCCTTCTTGTGCAAAACGTGTTCAGATTCCCACAGTGGTATGGACTGGATATGGAATGAAATATCTTCAATATGCTGGGATATGTCCATGCATGTAGTGCTCCATTCCTATATGCATGGACTGAATGCAGTAAGGGTTGTGAGCCTTTCCCAAAAGACATGGTTAATGGAAGATGGAGTACTTAAGTGCTTTCTACAGTATTAAAGAGATTAAAGCTGTATGCATTTCTGGGACATCAAACTGTTACAGACTGAATGCCAGGCTGTCTCTCTAACTGTGGTAAGAGATTCAGCAGATTAGAATTTCACATGTTACCAATGGTGGTGTTATGAAGACATATACTAGTTAGGTCTTAAAGACTTAGTTTTACACTGATGGGAATAATTATAAGAAAAAGCACTGATGCACCATTATGGCTGGCTGAACAGGGCACACAGGTATTTTGATGCTCCTTCTTGATATTCAGTAGCATACTTAGATCCGTGCTGATCCTTTTGCATAGCACAACAAGCAAGATGGACTACTTCACTTTTCAAGGTGTGTTCATTTATTACTTTTTCTCATCATGCTTTGAAGCTATTCCTTGGTAAGCAAGGTCTTACGTCAATGACAGTCTTCTGAAAAATAAATTTTTAGCAAAGCATTAATCAGCAATATTTTTTGCTGCAGGTCTTTTATACGAGCTTGTCCAACACTATAGAAAACTTTTTTGCTTTTGCAGATGGAAATAAAGAGACACTGTTTCTGACTATATTTTGCCCTCAAATTCCCATGCATATAATTGCAGTGGTAATTTGCTAATTGCTTGCTTATTTTTTTTATCTATAAAAATCCTGAATATAAGCAGTCAGAACCCAGAATACGTATCCCAAGAGAAGCTCTAAAATATAATTTCATAAGAATGAAGCAATATTTTAATCCTATCAGATTCTTCTATTCTGATGGTATCTCTATTTTTCAATTGTATAGCATCTAGATTTGTGTTTCAGAAAAATAATACTATCATAAAGCTGGGTGGTTTCAACTCCATTGCCATGATAATGTTTTGACATAATACAGCTTCTTATTTATCTTATAAATTGCTAAGATGTGGGTTTTAATTGATAATTGATTAGCAAACTGGTGTTTTAATTTAGTAGCCATTGTCTGCTCTGTGTAGAGGCTGAAAGGAATTACCTTCTAGAAATTAGTACACTGGTTAGCTTTACAGTTATGTGTGAAGAGAAGGGCAAGCCTCCCCTGATGAAAACCTTGCAATGAGTTGCTTTTTCCTGAGGTGTTAATTGAAGCTTAGCAATAAAAAAATATCAGATTGGCAGTGATTAGTGCGAACTCTCACAAAGACCTGTACCCACTTCTGAAAAGTTCACTAGACTGAATAGCTTCCTTGGCTTTTGTTTTTCATTGCACCAGATTAATCTCATTATTTTATTTCACCAAAGTGAAATAAGTAACAAAAATGTAGGGTAAATGGTTTCTTTTTCAGCTGATGAGTAGCCACGTGCTTATCAGTCAAGCAGAAAAGTGCTACCCATTAATGTGAATAATGCTTCTATACTCAGTTTTGCACAGTACTGTCTTTTTTTTTTTTTTTTATTTAGACAACCTAGCAGAGTGAGTCTTCTGAAATACATTTCACAGAGATGACTTCATAAATGAATTTAACACAATTGTCCCAAATTTACTAAAAACTCTGAGATGGACATCCCTGATGAACTATTCAGGAGATATTTAGTTGTTCTCTGCAGTTCTCTACTAGCCATTACCATGTGGTAGCTCTACAGAGACATAAAATATACACTACCTGAGATTTTCTTATAGCACTTCAGCTTCACTACTCTTTCTCTAGAGCTTATTTCACAGCAGCTTGTGCAGAACTGTTATGAATAAACATCTACTCCTGTGTTTGCATAGCCAATCCATACAAGCATGAATAAGAAGAAATGATAATTCTTCTGCAGTTTACTGCACTTGAGAGGGGTACTTGTTTCTATAGTAATTATTTTATCTTTTTCTCTCTCTAGGATTTTAAGTATCAGTGCAGTAGCTTGTACATGTGAGCAAGATGATATACAATGCACACTGAAGAATTCTAGGCAATTAAATTATCAGCTGTATGGCAGGAAGGTGTATTTGAGAGGAAAAGCACTTAGTGTAAGCTGAAGTGACCATAGGTAATGTGGTTACGTGGATGTGTCAGTTGCCTGTTGTCCTGTTGGCACTTAAAGCTTACATTTTCTATTACAATTCCAGGATAATTATGCAGCTCCCTGACATGAATGGACTTGATCAGTCCCAAAACAGAGTATCTTTGCAGTTTCAATCAAATGCAGTCAATGTTCTTGGATTCTGTTAATTAAGGCTGACACTGAAGGCATGGAAGAGAAATGTGTAGATGAATTGTGTAACTGCTTTCAGCTTAGATCTGTAGTAGTAATTACATATGGAAGTGCACGAAGCAGAATGATTAATTTTTATTCTTATGACTCAAGACTCACTCTGGACTTGTGCTAAGAACTGTTTTGTATGAGCTATCTGCAAATGGGTATCTGGTCATTTGGGCTGGCAAGGCAAAAGTAACCAGATCTGATGCTAAATGAAACCATTCCTTTGGGTGAAGTTGGCTGTACAAGCTGGTGTGTCTTATTTGTACTAGTCTAGTGATCTAGCTAAGATCAGGAGGATTTTTGGCCTTTTGAATTTGAATAGAATAGAATATTTCAGTTGGAAGGGTCCTACAATGATCTAGTCCAACTGCCTGATCAGTTCAGGGCTGACCAAAGGTTAAAGCATGTTATTAAGTGCATTGTCCAAACGTCTCTGACAGATGTGGGACATTGATCACCTCTCTAGGAAGCCTGTTCCAGTGTTTGACCACCCTCTTGATAAAGAAATGCTTCCTAATGCCCAGTCTGAACCTCCCATGGCACAGCTTTGAACCATTCCCATGTGTCCTATCACTGGATACCAGGGAGAAGAGATCAGCACCTCCCTCCCCACTCCCCCTCCTCAGGAAGCTGTAGAGAGCAATGAGGTCACCCCTCAGCCCCCTTTTCTCCAAACGAGATAAACCCAAAGTCCTTAGCTGCTCATAAGACATTCCTTCCAGCCCTTTCACCAGCTTTGTTACCCTCCTCTGGACACGTTTGAGACCGTAAACATTCTTCTCAAACTGTGGGGCCCCAAACTGCACAGAGTACTTAAGGTGGGACTGTACCAATGCTAAGTACAGTAGGATCATCACCTCTTTTGACTGGCTGAATTATGTATGGAAAAGAAAACTCTGATATGATCTTCATGTCTGCAAAGGAAGGACCTTGTCATCATAGCATCTTACTGGAAAGACTAGAATTGCACAGATATGTAGTCTAACCTCAAAGCATGGTCAGCCATTAGCTCAGACCAGGTTGCTCAGGGCTTTGTTCAGTCTCGAAAACCTCCAAGGAGGGAGATGGCACAGACTCCTTGGGGGACCTGCTCCGCTACGTGACTGCTTCACAGTGGGAAAGTCTCTCCTTACAACCAGCCTGAGCCTCTCTCATTTCAGCTTGCCTACACTGCCACTCACTCTCCCACCATGCACCACTGTGAAGGGCCTGACACTGTCTCATCCCTCATCCATAATCTCCTTGCAGGCACTGGCAGGTTGCCACTGAACTGGAATATATGTTTGAAGCACTGTTTATCTATTTCAGTTTTATTTCTGTGTTCCTCTTGAATGTTGCACAGTAGTATGTGAAACAGCATTTAGATCCAACAAGATGTATTGAAGCATCCCTGAGTATATTTGCTTTTTAAGTCTCAAGCTTTCATAAGTTTGGATTCTATGGGAGGAATAAGTATGCAGTGTTTTTTTTCTTCCAAAACTGACTTTAAAGCTCCTGAGGGTGGAGGGAAGAAATGAAAAAAAAAAATCCCCCCAACCCCCCCAAAAAGAAAAAAGGTAAGTTTTGATTTTTCCTGGATTTCTAATTCCCTTCACACTAACATTCGGTCTGGCTGTGAAGTGTGCATGAGAAAGCGCTAGTGAAACTTCTCTCATAACAGAGGTATTGATGTGTTCACAATCAATGAAGTCTTAATGCTTCCCTTTCACATTAGGTGCACCTGAATATAAGGCTGACTTTTTAAAATTAGGATCTCAAATATGGCCAAGTAATGATTATTGTGTATTTTTTTATATTTGAGCTCTCTAGATCTGTTTGTTCCTCAGTAAAAAAATGTACAATGAAATAGGAAATAACACTTATTCCAGGGCTGAAATTTTTATATCTTTGACAAAGAATGATACTGAAATCAGAATGGGAGAAATTAATTTCTGTCACACGCTGGTGGTTGACTTCCTAAATCTATTATTTATAAATTACAATTGTTTAAATCAGCACTGGGTGTGGTAACATGAATTTTGGAATTTATTTAATAATGGCAATCAATATCTTTTGGAAGGCAGTTCTAATGAAGCTTCTTAGAACAAGATGAAAGACAAATGAAGATAATTCTAGGAGTTCTTGTTCAGCTAGCATCAGTGGGGACCTTGTGTAAATGAAGAGGGAATTTGGTTCAAAGATCAAACACAGAGGTGTATAATTTTTCTTGAATATGTTTGTATTTACAGGTTGGCTGTAAGATAGACACAACGGGCACAATGAGATTGCATGGAAACTTTAGGAAATGGAGTGCTGTACGTATGGCATAGGAAAACTATATTTTTATGTGAGCAGTAGGCATGCGCTCTTGCAGTTCTGTTCAAGTTGCTTCCTCTCTTGTTGGCAACAACAATTTTATGGTTATCTAGTCCACTGGATATAGAGACACCTATTGCTGCACTGTACCAGTGCTGTTTGTAACCATGACAAAGGGAAAAATTGACTCTCAGGACTGTAGCAATAATACTATTGTACTGGAGTGGGGGAGTACAAGACCAGGCTTACTACCTGGACTCTGCCCCACTTGACATGCATTGGTAGGAAATGAGTGGCTGAGAGTCAGATTTAATTTAAATGCTCCTACATCTACATTTTGGATTATTGATTCTTGGGTTTGTGGGGTTTTTTGACTCCCTCTTCTGGTTGACTGCTCTTTCATTTTTAACTTTTGTGTTCTCCTGAAGTCCCTGTGATGTCTAATAAACCTGGCAATGATAGCACATTACTGTCAGGAGCACAAATTGCTTCTCAATAAGCGTTGAATCTGTTCCTCTAGTTAAGTCATAGCAACATCAATGCATGTAACAATATCAAGTAACACCAAATGCTAGCTCTTTTTTTTTTATTTATTTATTTGCAAGTAACAGACTAGTTTTTCAGCACAGCACTTGTACTTTGAACCTCTTCTTGTTCCTCTAAAATTTTGGTAACTTTCTCACCAGGAGATAGAGACCTAATGACAGCTATATGCCCTTCAATAAAGTGCTGTGAGGGGTTATTTAGTTCAGTGGCTTCTGCTTTCTGCATGCTTTTCTGAGATTTTTCCTTTATTTTCTTCAAAGCACATTTCACTTTGCTTTACTTTTTGTGGTTCCTAGTTTAAGCAGATGATCTTTAACACTGCTTTGTCAGACTGTTAGGTTAAGCAGTGCCATAGTATACTAGAGTCTTTGTTTTGAAATCCAGTAGCTAAATTTACTCATTAAATGTAGCCTCCACAAAAGTTAATGGAATTAAACCAGAGCTCTGACTTGACTCTCACATCTTAGCATCAAAAATAATTTGTCTGTTTACTTGTTCTAGCTCACAATTTAGTGCTGTTCAGCCTTTGACCTGGAGAACTCTGAGCTGCAGGACAAATAATTTGTGTGAGAAGTTCAGTAGAGATGGTCATGGAGACTTTACACAGAGAATGATAGTTTTGAGGGTATTTTTACCTTCCTGCCAAAAAATGGAGTAATATGTTACTTAAAATCCCTCCTAAATTACAGATAAAGATCCCTGTGTTGTCTGTACAATAATGACCAGCACTATCTGACAGTTTGTAGTTGCCCAGATTTTCTATTCTTTGCTTCTTTCTGACCCCCTGCAGTTGCCTTGCAAACAAAATTGTACCAGCTATATTTATTTATTGATACTCCCCTCTAGTTTTAGCACTGTTTGCTGCCTTCCTCTTCTTGGTCTTGTTTACATTTCTGTATTTTTGGGGTTCCTTAAACGATATCTTAGACCAAAAAGACAGCTGGTTTCCTTTTCGTCTTACACTGTGAACAGAGTACTTTTTTGTCTCACCTTAAAAAGGACAATTCTCATGTTACTACTGTCACTAACCACTAGACATTATTTTTCTAATGATTTAACACATGTATTAACAGCAGTTTTAAAGTTCATCATTATCAGCTGAATTCTTTTCACTTGTTGCAAAAATATTACCTAGAATGAAAAAAGTAACACAATTGTGTGAATTTGATATAGAGCGATACATTAACTACACAGTTATGTAACAGTGGGAATGTAAAATGGTCACATATATAAGCCTCACTCCAATATATTTTAATGTGGATTTGAGACTAAGCTTACTCTGCAACAGAATCTGTCTGATTTGCTGACAGCCTTCCCCCCAAACGAAGTAAGTGTTTATCTCAAGTCTGAGTATCCAAAGTGATATGTGCATTGTAACCGTGTTTACTCATTGAATGCTTAGTGGATGCAGTAAATACCTTAGTCTTTGAACAATTGTGAGTTCAATGGAAAAACCCAAAGGTTCATTATATAAAAAAGATGAACAAATTGTTTTCAGGCAAGAGCTGTGGATCCCATTTTCAAGGGCACAGCAGGAGTCTCACTGTCCCAGCCTAGTAATTCCAATGTTCATGCATGTCGCTGTGCACACATAGCATATGTTGGCCCATCTTTGGTTATTTGCTTTGTGCACGTAAGTTCAGTCATTGTATATACACATCAATACACCAGAGCAATGCAAATAAGGAAGCCTTGTAACAAACAGTCCCCAATCTTTTAATCATTTCAGTGGAAGTAAAAACTGAGGGTAGAAGATGTTCTTGCTTCTTAGCATCTGTGTTTAGACCTGGATGCTGATCATTTAGATGTTCTTGAATGGAGGTTTTTCTTCCAGTCTTCAGCTGGCTGCAATTATATTTCTATCATCTTTCTTTTTAATCTGTTCTGATTTTTTTTTTTTAATCTTACTAAATATGAAAGCAGAAGCAAGGAAAAACATCTGCTGTAGAAAATATTCTGAACTGCAGTTTAGAGAGCTTATGAATACTGTAGGCTTGTACAAAACTAAGTGGGTGGTGCACTGTCAAGTGCAGACAGCATGGTGGGAGATCCCAGTATGGAAATCTTTTTTTAATAGTAGTGAAAAGATGAAAAAAAGAATATTTGCAGGGAAAAGGCTTGATTTGGAGGGTGAGAATGGCATGTTGGACACAAATTAAATTACTGTATGGATTTAAACAGATATGACATGATTAAAAATCCATGTGCTTAATCCACCAAGTCTTTACAGAGCTTATTAGCATCATGTGGGAAAATTCCAGCTGAGAACTTTGGGCTGATTTACATGAATAAGAATTAACTATGGATCTCAGGGAATTGGCCTTGTATTTCTAAACTCTAAATATTTCATGCTATTCTGTGAACCAGGAAGGTTTTGAAAACTCAGCTGTGCTTTTTCACTAGTAAAACTGTATGTTTTTTTTATTCTATTGTCGTTGTTTTCAGCTCTTTTGTTAGTGCTTCTACCTGGCTTTTTTGTTGCTATGTCTACCAGCTGGGTCTCTAGCTAACTCTCTGGAAATATTAACAGAAGGAGTTTGAGAAATGGATGATTGGGCTGTACAAAATAAATATTGTGGGGTCTGACAGAATGTAAAAGATTGTACTTATTACCAGGACACTCTACTGATTTCCACTGCAAATGCCATCTAATACATGTGTTCCAAAGACCTGCCTGCCAAATTTTCCTGCCAATTGCTGTATGCTTAGTCTGCCTGTCATTATCCCCCTCAGCTTTTTTCAATGATTGTGCATTTTACACAAGCGCAAAAGAGAAGCAATTTTAAAGGCTTTTTGTGTATAAGATAGTTTACAGGCAACTCACCTGCTGGAAATGAAACAATTCTGCATTTGTGACAATTTTCTCCCCTGCATGTAATGTTTAATCCACAAAAGGCATGATTGTGGACATAGTTATTTGATGATGCATTAGCTAAAGTGAATAAAAACATGATTTTGGATATGGTTTAAACCAAGCCCACCAATTTTTAATAAAAGTAATTTCTTCACAGCAGGGCAGAAAATTGTTTTCCCATCCTATAAATATTCACTGTTTAAATACCTTCTTTATCGTAATGAAATTTGGGCTGTTGAAAATATTAATGAACTTACATTATGGAAAAAATGGATGCAGGAAAATTGAAACATTTAATTAAAAATATTTTGGAATATTTAATTTATTTTTTATCCTTATTTTATATTATAAATTTATGTGTTCAGATATAAAAGGAAATTCTAACCAAAAGTAGTATTATAGCATTTTTTCAAAACACAGAAAAGCTATTTGGATATCCATAGACATTTTTTCATTTCTCTTAAACAAATTTCTTGTTTAAGTGTTTCTTTTCCACAAAATGTTTTCGGTCTGACAATGCCATGTTTTTAATTGAAAATATTTAGTCAGGTAATTCTCATCTACCTCCAGTACAGACTTTACCCTTATATCTACTTCTGACCCAACCAATACTAGATTTGTTTACTTCAGTTTAATTAAAAAGACAATATAGGACATTTTTCGTATTTTAAATGTCTTCAGTAAACCAAGCAGACCCACTGTTTTATTGATCTTTGTAGTGGGTGTAGTCACCAAAATAGTATAATGAAAACTTCTATAAGAACTTTCACATTGGCTCTGTGGGACTTCAGAATTCCCTACTGCACAAACCTGCATTTTTCCCCTTGACTGTAGAAAGTTTAGGATGATCTGGTAGACTTAGGAGCTCAAAGGTGAGGGAATAAATATACCTATATGGATTACCAGGCATCCTACTGCAGAAGACCCTGACAGACTGAAAGCCTTGGGAGATTTGTCATCAGGTCACAGGCGAGCAGGGCCATATGGCAGTCCCATGCACAGGTGATACAATCTGATTGCACTTAGTAGGCAACTTATGCAGTACAGGAGCAGTTTCTCTGGGCATTCACTGTAGTTATTTTCTAGATGAGCTACTGCTGTATCTCTTATCTGAGACATGGGCTGGATCCTGGAGGCCTTTGACACGTACTATGAGACAACCCTTTTTCTCATGATACTGTCTGCAGCTTAGTCATGGCTTCACATTCTTCTAGGTAACTACTGGGATTGCTAGTTTAGTGTTCAGATCCTTGCTAGTGAAAACAAAAGAGCCAGAATTAGAGTTGTCGTCTTTGTATGTATTGCATAGCTATGTACTGTGGCCTGCAACCCGCATACCTACAGAAGGCCACCCATAAACTAGCTCTAAAGTCTCTGTTCTGCTACAGCAGATATTTCTGCTAGTTCAATTCATAAAGTCCATCAGCTGTCATAATTTTTTCCTCTTTTTTTTTTTAATTATGGTACTTCTAAGAAAAGTGAAGCTTCAGGTTCTTGCTTAAGCATTCACATAAGAAGCATCACTTAAGCATTTTATAGGGTATTGGTTATGTGAAGTAGGACAAGAAAGTGTCAAACATACCAAATGTGTTCTGCTTCAAAAATTCATTATGTTTCTGAAGCATCAGTGCTTGGTTTGTGCAGCAATGCTGGTTTCTGGCTGTGTCCTCTAGACTCACTTCTTACGGCTCCCTTAGGCACTGCATCTTGCTAATGCCATGCTGGTTGTGACAAGGGGATGACTTCTTCAAGGTGTGTTTTAGTGTCTTTGTGGAGGAACAGAAGTTACTGTAGGTCAGCTCTTTGTCAGGTTCCATGGACTATAGTTCCAGTAGGCTCTCCTCAAAATATGCTAAAATGGAATGGACCTTAAATTAAAGGTTCTTGGACAGATTCATATCAAATTTTCTGCCAAAGAATGATATTTAATGAAAGTTTTGCTGTTTCAGGCCATAACATGCTTAGTGTTTTGTGGGTGTGACAAATCTTGATCTTCAAATGGATTAAATTTGTCTCATGGACACCATGGGTCAGAATTTGTTCCCCTTGGCTTAGAATTAAAATATTAGCAAGAGGATTTAATGTAAATCCTTACTTAAGGGTGTTAAAGATTAAAGTGAGTTCTGATTAGCATAAATCTTTCAGTCTCTGCTGCCTGGCCCCTCACAGCTGCCCATAGGTACCATCTTTTAAGAAACAGCACAGAGAGATTTTATTAGTTCATCGGAGCTTGTTGGGACAGCCCACTGTGAAAAGCAAATCCATTATGACTTTAGGCTATATAGTTCCCTGAGTAGGGAATCCTAATCATTGTGCATTTGCGAAGTGCCTGGGAAGGTTCTGTACTTAATAAATCTTGTAAAATAATTCTAATCTCTCCTTCTTTGTCCAATCCTTCCCAAATGAAGTTTTTCTTGAGTTGGAGTTCATTGTTTTCGAAGTTAATGCAAATTCAGGTATCTAAATAAATCACCTAAATGTCACTCAGTGCTTTCGTAAAATTCAATAAAAGGTGCAGGCATCCAGTGCTTTTGAAAATGAAGTTGTCCTTCATTGGAATTGGTAGGTAAAATGTAATTACTTTTAGTTGAACCATGAATCCAAGCTGGATATTTAAATATGTATTATGATAGAGCCTGGACACTGGCTGCCTGTGTGCCATTTGGGCTTTAAAATTTTGGCCCCATAGCCCACTTTCAAAAGCCCAGGTCTGAAAATGTGGAGAGTTTTTCTCAACTGGGAGAACAACCTACTAATTAAATATCTAAAAGTGGGCTTCCATGCTAAAATTCTTCAGATTTCAGAGCTTTGGTACAAAGTTGTATCAGTATTAAAGCAATATTAATAATATTGAAATGTTAAAGAATATTCTTTTCATACCACACAGTCAGGTGCTGTATAGTCATGGAGATCTTATGGCAAGGTACTGCACTGAAATATAAATGCTATTGTCACAATCCTGTTTAGTTTTAAAATTTGTTTTATTTATAAAACTTACAAAATTTTGAAATGCTGGTTTAAAATGCACACGAGTGCACACACATACATACACAAAAAGCAGTTGCTAGCATTTGTAAAAGCCTCAGACTTCATTTTTAATTATAGACTAAGATATACTAATGTTTTTTCTTTTATTCTGATCAAAATCTGCATCTCCATATTATACTAATTGTTCATTTTGGTGTGTATATATGCTAATATGTATATATTATGTATAATACATACATATTTTGAGTGAAAAAAGTAAGACTTCAGGACTTATAGCTGGTCTAAATCATATTCCTAATGCTGTGGTTTTTGATCTTTCTGGTGTATCTAAAGTTCCCTCTCCACTTTTCACTTACATTACTTCTAACATTCTTTACACATATTGTTAATGAAGACATGATAAAAGGTAGCAGTGGTAAGTGACATCGCTGATAGATTGTTGGCATTTTTGGGCAGTTTTTTTTCCTAGGGAACTGAGATCAAAAACTCTTGGCTGTAAAAGTGTCCCAAGTACTCTCCTCTTCAACCCTCGTTCCGTAAATGGGCTTATATTTACTGTTAGTGTTAATGGCTGCTTCTTCTTCTAAAAAGAAACCTTATCAAAATCATAATCAGCATTTGTATCCCCTTCATGAAGAGGATTTTTGAGTAGCTCCATCCACTGTCTTAAGGGAGTGTTATACATCCCAAACACAATTAAAATGTAGGATCAGGTACTTCAGTCTGTGACAACTTAGCCTGAAGACAACACTCCTCCTTGGCTACAATGTTTTTGTTGGATTATCAGGGTGGTCCTGTGTCCTTCGACCAGTGCCAGAAGGCTTACTGTTGTCTCTTTTATGGAGAAATGATCAAGGTCAAACTCACTGTATCTTAGTACTAATATTGGACTATTTGGCTGTTAAATTACATTTAACTTTCCACAGTGACTTTGATGGAAATAATCAAGATTCTGAAGATGTGCCAACCTAATGTAATATTACTTTAGCTCTGATCACTCCTGTGGTTATGAAGAAGAGAAGGGAGGACACGTTGCAGGGTCACAAAAGCAGAAGAGAAAATGTTTTTTCATTGGGGTTCTGGCTTTTCAAATGAATTTGAGAACAGGTGTGCACTGTAAAGGATTCTGTTTTAACTAGCTCTTAACATTAAGTTTTTTAATTATGTTTCCTTCTCCATAAAACATTTTAACAACACCAAATGATTTTTAAAAATAATAATTTTAGGCTGTGTCATTATGGATGGGTGGATGGATGAATATCTGTCATTGCATATAACAGGCACCTACTCTTAGAGAGCTGTCAGGCTTGTGCTTTTAGTGTTATTGTTTCCAAGAAAGACTGCTGCTTCTAGGAGAGTTCCTACAGCAGAAGGCAGAAGAAAAGGTATTTAAGACCTCTTTTTCAGCACAGCTGAGGTTTCATATGACAGGGTACTAAGTAACAGTATGCATAAAGTACTGGACACAATTTTTAATGTTACTTTTTGGACAGGAATATTCAAGTATTGAAAGCCTTGATGTTCCTGTTGACATTGCATCTGGTTTTCTATTGTGTGGTACTTTTTGTAGTAATTTGTGAAAATTTTATTTAAAATCTGTGGTAGTTACTCTTGATAGCTGCTGTGTGACAGGGTGAGAGACTGTACAAAGTGGAAAGAAAAGGAGACTTGCCTATCTTGTTGTTTAGAGTCTGCATGGTATCCATGCCTTATTTCCTTATTCTGGAGATACTTGGAACATTGTTAGTATAGGATTATTCAAACAAAGTAATCCTCAAGTAGAAATTTATATTTGGATTATGATGTTGTAAATCACCTTACAGCTGGTTGTTGGGTATCAACAACTACATCCTGGACACTACAGTTTTCTGTCAACTGTGTGAATTCTCACTTTTAGGTGACATACCATATTTTAATGACCACATGTAAGTAGCACTCACATTCTGACAAAGGATAGTGGACAACAGGCTGCAGTAGTTTAGAATATGCAAATCACACCTGCACTCCCATTTTTCAATGCAAAAATCAGTAGTGAGGTACCTAAATGAGGTGAACTTGTGGTGTGCTGGTGGAATACTATTCTGGTCCTGTTTTTCCAGCCATGCTGCTTTAACTGAAGCTACTCAGAGTTTTACCACTAATGGAAGAAAATTGTATCTATGAATTGTTTTCTGGTTTATGCTTGACTACTTCTGTGTATCATTTCACAGCAGCCTGTTTATGCCTGTACATGGGCCCTAGCCTGTCCTTCATCGATGAGATCCATGGAGATACATTATGGAATCTGTGTGAGCCTCTGGAAGTGCTTAAAAAGCTTTATGAATTAAATGTCATATCTAAGTGAGCCATCTGGTCTGCTAAAGAAATAACTTACCTTAGTGAGTGTTTTATTTAGAACCACTGAATAAAAATATTAATTATGTGTTATTCTAAAAGCAAAGGAAGAACACAAAAAATCAACCTGAGAAAAACAGAAAAAAAAGTTTTAAGTGAACAAACCACAGACACACAACTAATACATATATATCTTGTTGTCTTTGGGTTTTTCTTCATAATATGAATGAAAGTAAGTGACCGTCATGAGTTAAGATTTGTTTCTTTCTGAAAAAGAGGGAAGTATTTAGAATAGATTTGTCTGAAGTTTTGAGTGATTTTAGTGTGAAATTCACTGCTGAGAAGCAAGAAGGAATGTAGTATGCTGAAGAGAAAGAAGCAGAACTCTTCATTCTCACGTTATGGTGTGGAAATACTCTGCTAGAAAGTGGGAATTTTAAACCATGGTTGCCTCCTTGTATTGAATGACAACCCATCTGAAAACTGTACTTCTGGAAATTATGGTACTGACTCTTGTAATCAATGTTGCCAGTGGAAGCAAGGGATTAGGATGAAGCTGGCAGCTGTGGAGATGAATTAGATGGAGGGCAAATTAAAAAAAAAAACAAAAGAAATCTTTTCAGCAGTTATACGAAAGTGCTGGCTTTGTTTTGTTTTTTTCTGCTATGTAGAAATGAGTGATAAAGCCACAGGGAAAGTAAATGTGATTTTAATCCATTCATTATGAAAACACATAAAAGTGTTTTTGTCATTAGCTATTTACAGTTAGAAACCATTTTAATCATAACTAAGACCAGCTGAAAGATGACAAATGTTGAGTTTTGTAGTTATAACTACAAAAATTAATCCCATGAAAGATGTCATTTTAAGACACAAACCTATGATGATGTTCAATGTTTCACTAAATTCTTGCTATGTATCATTAATTCAATTCTGAAACTTCTCCTAAAAATGAAAAGGAAGAAATAGTACATAAATAATACTGTTATGGGGCATGTTACCCAACATTAAATCAATATTTTGCACTGACAATAGCTAATGGTGATTATGTCAGCTGGACTAAGGTAGAAGGTTACTAGACTTCTGTAACAACATTAAGTCCTCAAATCTTTGCATGCTGTCCTTGTAAGACTTTTTTTTTTCCCCCCCCTCTAATACAAAGTTGCCTACAGGGTTGCTGTAAATATTTTTGGAAAATATTGCTTTTAGCAGCCTTAATATTGAGTCTGAGGAAAAGACTGGAGGATTTTGTGTTCACTATCTTACACTGATTTAAAAAAATCTGGTTGGGTTTTTTTTCCTGTTTCTTTTAAGTTTATTTCATTAGGGATATTACTAAGTTTAAAGCTGAATCTGTAGGTCATCATATATTGTGGGTGAGATAAGGCATGCAGTGGGCATAATCCCTGCCCTCCTAATGGTGAATTCAGATGCATCTCCCTACAGTTGCAGGCTGTGGTTATTCTCTGTTATTCCAGTGTAATTTTATTGACAGATTGGACATGAAGGGTGAAGTTATTAGTTGGTGTATTTTATAAGGGTGTTTAGCACTGGTAACACATGCTGTAAATGTGTGATCGGGATAGCTTCTGTCTGAGATTTCCAGACACATGCATGTTTCCCTAATATAACTTACTGGATTCCTGGGAATTCTGTCTAATTTTGTGGGAAATACCAGACAAGTTTTAGACAAATAAACTTGCTCTGTTTCTTTAATTTGTATGAGTTTTACATTTTAGCTATCATAGGAACGCACAGTTTGTATTTGCTTTTAATCTGGGTTATATTTTGATGACACTCTGTCTTTTAAACTAACTGGTTGAAGTAATTTTCTTTTCAATCCTTAATTTGTCAGGCACTCACCTGCTTTTAATACTGTGTTGCTGCTCCAAATGAGACACAAAACCCAGCTTTTTAATGTTTTGTGTTTCCCAAGTTGCCTTTTAGAGGCTTTCTGCAGGAGGTTCTATAAACAAGGTCTCGTCTGAAACTAGAGAAGGGAAGTTTTAGCATTAATATTTTGGTGCAATCCTAAAGCAGTCTGCATTTTTAATCATTAGGAACCATGCAGAAATATAATGTCAGCTTTGATCATTTTTATTCCTAGTGTCTTTCTTTTGGGAGCTTTGCAATTGCACTTTGGAGTGAAACTTATCACCAGAGTAACATGGTTCATCAGATGTATCACAAAATGTCTGTGTGAGTTTGTTCATTTACAACTGACACGGATGAAAAGAATGGAAACAAAAATTATGGCTTTATGCCGTGCTTGTCTATGGAGAGGTGTGATGAGATATTTAAAGACAGCTGTTTTATGAAGCCTTAATGTATTCATGGTGGCAGCTGCAGTTTTCTTCGAACAGAGCAACAAGAATCCAAGAGCAGCAGTGCTGCACGTTTTGAAGAAGAAATTTTTTATCATCTTCCTGTCCATGACCAAACTGTAGATGATAACGAATTGCATAGAAAATGTCAGGGAATTCCATGGTAGATGTTCTTGCAAGGGCTCAAATCAGATACTAGTAAAAGGTGGCTCTAGTTTAGGATGTCACAGTTGTTTAACATGGCCTGTATTAAATCCATTTTGCATCAGGCCCCGTGTATTACCACAAGGACATTGTCTGAGAACCCTCTGAACTATAGACAGTTGAGCAGTTGAGATTTTTCTTACGTTATTGTATTGATATTTCTGCTTGGTCTTCCATATCCTGAGATATTTTTCTCCATCAAGCCATTCTAGCACTAATTCTTGTAACACTTTTTTTTTTTTGACTTTGTTAGATTCAAAGAACTTTATAGATGTTGAGAAAACAGAATATGGTACATTAGACATGTTGTGTTGTATCAGCCATAGCTGACAGTAAAGATAGAATTCTATACACTTTGTTTGTTCTACTGAATTACAGATTTAAAGAATGCTGAGGAGTGGTGGTGAGTAAAAGGTGGAGGTGAGTCCTGGGTTTACAGAAATGTTAATTCTTGTATTTCTCTTGTAGTAGCTATCTGGTAGTCACAAACACTGGATGTGCGTTATGTCAGGCTTACATTTCAGCTAAAGCACCTATAAAAATGTGTTGGTACAATTGTAGGAGGATACATTTTAGTTGCTGGTTTTGTATCGTGCTGTTCTTTGTAACTCAGAAATACTTGGTGATATAATTATTTCAGCCACCAGGTGGATGTGCAGCCATCTGTCCGTTCTGTCATCAGCCAGGCTGATGCTACTGTGCTGCCTAGAAAGAGATATTTTTTAATGAGCAACCAATGCCTTTCCTCTTTCAAACTGTCCAATCTGTTGCAGAAATCAGTTCTTTTTCCTCAGACCATTTTTGTGAACATGCGGTAGATATTTCCCATCGTCAAGTGAGCTTGCTGGGAAGGACAAAGCTACTCTATCGCAGAGTGTGCTTTTGCTTTGATCTCAAGGAGAAATCTGCTTGTATCAGGTTCAGTAAGCTTTCTTTTTCCACTATGCTGCACTGCAGTAGGTTTTTTTTTGTTTGTTTGTTTGTTTTTTTTTTTTTTTAAAGACAGAGAATAAAACTTAGGTATCATGGGATTTGCTCTTTCTTTCTGATAAGCCACCTTCCCAGTAGCCTTTTCCAGGGGTGGAATCTAGACAGCTGCTGCCATTTGGCTACGTTGACATATTCAGCAGCTGCTCTTGCATTTAGGGTAGTGAAAGTCTGAAAACCACTTGAACGTCACTTAGTCTGAGTTCAGGTTTGATAGGCTTCAGCACTTTTTTTTGATCTTCCAGATGCTTAAGTTAGTAGTGAAACACAAGATGTCATATAGTAATACCAGTTAATTATTATCTTAGCCATATGGGGAGGTGGAATATCTACTAACTGCATTTCAGCTGTGTATTAACATTCATTATGACACAGCTTATGCAGTGCTCTACCCTACTCTCTTGTATAGCCCCTGCATAGCATTGGTTAAAGCTCTGAATTTACATTTAATAAAGGATAGTGTGTTTTGATTTCATTATAATTTAGAACAAACCAATTTTTAAATTTTTTTTTCTACATAATGTAAATTCATAACATTCCAGTTTTAGCATTTGATTTCAGGATTTTGAAAAGATATTTCAAATTATACCCTGCAACTATTTTTAGTAATGGGTGTGTGTATATATATATGTGAGTAACAATCTGAAATAGCAAACATATAAATTCAAGTCTAAACAACAATTGGGAATATATATATCTTTTTAAACAATTTTTATTATCAGGCCCTTTGTTTTCCTAAATAGAAGTTTTGACAGGAGAAATTAACTCATTTCATACTGAGGTAACAAATGAGCTGTTAATGGAATTACCAAAACAGAGGTTTGCTGTTTTGAAACTTGATGCCATTCCAAGCGAACTTTTAAAGGCAAATGTAGCTTACTATGTTACTGGCCTGTGCTCTATAGCATGATAGTAGACCACCTAGTTAAATAAAGTGGTGTTTGAGTGCTTCAGAATAACCCTCAATATTAATTTTGCTTTCCGTCTTGTAAATACAATATAAAAGTGTTGCTGCTATGTTCATTTACATGTCAACAAAACATCAAAAATAGAGGTGTGCATTTTCCTTTTTAATATTGCCTTGACATGGAGATGACCTTTCCCTGTGACAATGACAGACCTTGGTGTCTGTGATCAAGGCCATTATTTCTTTGGGTTCAGCCTGTAACCTATAGGACAGAAGTTGCTTAGAAGAGAAGTAGTGCTGTGGACCTATGTTGTCCAGCTGTCCAGTCTGGGAACCAGATTTGGCAGCAGGTTGGGGCAAGAAGCCTCTGTAACAAAGAGTTTGGAATCAGCTTGACAAATGAGGTTTAGATTTACTAGCTTTCAGACTTGCCTCAGGCTTCAGACATTGCAAATCCAGTGAAGGGACACTTCAAGTGTTTTTTGCCTCTGTCTGCCTGAGCTCTATCTTCTGGTGTAAAAAACTGTACCACTGGATAAAAAAATGGCTGGATGGCTGGGCCAAAAAAGGTGGTGGTGAATGGAATTAAATCCAGTTGATGGATGGTCACAGGTGGTGTTCCCCAGGGCTCAGTATTGGGGCCAGTTTTGTTTAATATCTTTATCAACAACCTAGATGAGGGGATTGAGTGCACCCTCAGTAAGTTTGCAGAAAACACCAAGTTGGGTTGGAGTGTTGATCTGCTTGAGGGTAGGAAGGCTCTACAGAGGCACCTGGACAGGCTGGATTGATGGGCCGAGGCCAATTGTATGAGGTTCAACAAGGCCAAGTGCCAGGTCCTGCATTTGGGTCACAACAACCCATGCAACGCTACAGGCCTGGGGAAGAGCAGCTGCAAAGCTGCCTGGCAGAAAAAGACCTGGGGTGTTAGTCGACAGTCAGCTGAATATGAGCCAGCAGTGTGCCCAGGTGGCCAAGAGGCCAATAGTGTCCTCGCTTGTGTCAGAAATGGTGTGGCCAGCAGGATTAGGGAAGTGATTGTCCCCCTGTACTCAGCACTGGTGAGGCCCCACCTCAGATACTGTGTTCAGTTTTGGGTGCCTCACTACAAGAAAGACATTGAGATGCTGGAGCGCATCCAAAGAAGAGCAACAAAGCTGGTGAAGCGTCTAGAGGAATTGTCTTGTGAGGAGCAGCTGAGGGAACTGGGGTTGCTTAGCCTNATGCAACGCTACAGGCCTGGGGAAGAGCAGCTGCAAAGCTGCCTGGCAGAAAAAGACCTGGGGTGTTAGTCGACAGTCAGCTGAATATGAGCCAGCAGTGTGCCCAGGTGGCCAAGAGGCCAATAGTGTCCTCGCTTGTGTCAGAAATGGTGTGGCCAGCAGGATTAGGGAAGTGATTGTCCCCCTGTACTCAGCACTGGTGAGGCCCCACCTCAGATACTGTGTTCAGTTTTGGGTGCCTCACTACAAGAAAGACATTGAGATGCTGGAGCGCATCCAAAGAAGAGCAACAAAGCTGGTGAAGCGTCTAGAGGAATTGTCTTGTGAGGAGCAGCTGAGGGAACTGGGGTTGCTTAGCCTGAAGGAAAAGGAGGGTCAGGGAGACCTTATCACTCTCTACAACTACCTGACAGGAGGTTGTAGTATGATGGGTGTCAGTCTCTTCTCCCGAGTAGCTAGTGATAGGATGAGAGGAAATGGCTTCGAGTTGCTAAGCAATAGGTTTAGACTGGATATTAGCAAATATTTCTTCACTGCAATGGTTGTCAAGCATTGGACCAGGCTGCCCAGGGAAGTGATTGNTGTGAGGAGCAGCTGAGGGAACTGGGGTTGCTTAGCCTGAAGGAAAAGGAGGGTCAGGGAGACCTTATCACTCTCTACAACTACCTGACAGGAGGTTGTAGTATGATGGGTGTCAGTCTCTTCTCCCGAGTAGCTAGTGATAGGATGAGAGGAAATGGCTTCGAGTTGCTAAGCAATAGGTTTAGACTGGATATTAGCAAATATTTCTTCACTGCAATGGTTGTCAAGCATTGGACCAGGCTGCCCAGGGAAGTGATTCAGTCACCATCCCTGGAGGTATTTATAAGACATGTAGATGTACTGCTGAGGGTCACGGGTTAGTGGTGGACTTGGCAGTGTTAGGCTTATGCTTGGAGTTCATGATCTTAAGGGTCTTTTCCAACCTAAATAATTCTATGATTCGATAGCTATGTGAAAATTATGGAGGCTGTGCAACCTAGGTGTTAAATGTGATGTCTGATAATTTACATGACTTGTGCTATTGCTTGCTTTTCGTGCAGGTTATCTCCCATTTTCTCATGAACTTTAGTTAAGCCATTCAGAAAAGCTAACATATGGCTCTTTCTACAACTCTTGCTGGCTATGAATCTTCTTTGTATTATAGGCAGTTATAATTTGATCATTTTGTACTAAAAGCTGCAGTCTGTTCTTGTTTTATAAGTTTGTATTTTGCATACTAAGGATATTTTATATCACAAAATAGAAATATCCTCTTCTGTACCTTTTTATTATGTGCATATGTTACAAAATATTACATTTTCAAGTGTTGTTAGTAGACATTCTTGTATACAGTCATTGATATCACAGAAGCATATGGGTTTGTTGGTAAGGTAAAATGTTGCTCAGAGAAAACAGGTTGTTTGTAGTTTGCCAGTAGAATGCATAGAAGAGAAAATAAAGCAAGTGGCAGAAGTTGAGGTCATTTTTTGGGGGGGGGAGTGAGGTAAGGTTTATTTGAGCCTGTGTTAAATACTAGGTGTGCAGAGCTGCTGCTCAGGCAAAAAAACTACCTCAGGTTGTTCTTTTGGCTTTAGGTAAGTACTGATTTCCACAGTACAGTCTCAAAAATAACCAACAATTTCAGGTACAAAGAAAAGTGTCAATGAGATTAAAAGCTTATTGAACCCAAGAACAATTTACATTTGAATTTTTGCTTTCAATTGTACAAAACAATAAAGTTTATTTGGCTTCATGTCTTCTAACCACTTACATATAGGCTATATACTAATGACTCAAACATGGATATAAAGAAGAATCTCCTCTAGTGCAGTAAAGACAGTGAACAGATGGAAATTTCATTGGAACTGATACTGTGGATGTTTGGCAATGGTGTGGGACAGAGAGCCCAACACAGCACTGTTAACTTATTGCATCAGTGGATATGCTTTATCTAGGGTTTCTTTACAATCTACCATATAACATAATTTTTAAAGTATGGGCACTTTCTCACACCCTTCACAAATGTTTGCTCTTCATCCCACAATCCAGAAGATCAGCTTGTTTTTCTCAGACTGAAGTGCTCATAAAGACTTTGTAGACCAGCCTAACATTTCATATACCAGGTGCAAAGGCAAAGGACGTGCAGCAAATTACTAGCTGCTGCTCTAAGCTTAGGTACCCAGCAAGCACTTGTTCTCTTTGGTGTGTGTGAACATGCAAGCAGAAGCATGTGGTGCTGCTCTATCCACAACATGGAAAAGGAGACAAGGTGCTGCTGACAGTATTTTGCTATTCAGTTGGCATTTAGGAGTTATCCCTATTACCTGGATCCTACTGTTCACATTGTTGAGCCAGAATTAGTGCACAATTGTTCATTGCTGGCTGTGCTGGCTCTGGTCTAATATGCATAGTTCTGCTGAGAACGATGTTTCCAAAAGCATATTCTTCTAAATGGCAAAACATACAAGCAAAAAAAAAACCTCATGGAATGAGTTGTCTCCAGGCCAGTTCTTGTCTTTGGGATCAAGTTAATCAAAGCAATAGTCCCAAACTTGCAATTTGTTTATTTGGAGCAGCCTTTCTACATTCACACAAGTGCCTGAAAAAATGTTTCCTAATTCAAGCACAAGTGAAGTTTGCAGCTAATATTTGCTACCTGAAATACAAATAAGAGTATATAGGTTATAATGGTGAACAGGTATTTCTCTTTTTATAAATACTACTTCTTTTATACATTTTTGACAGGCCATTATACTAACACTTGCAGGCTCCATAGAATCACTGTTACAAACATTTAGAATTAATGCATACTTACTGTTTGATACATCTGGTAAAGATGATTATGATGAGAAGGTAAATTAGAAGAAATGGAACAAGCATTAATTGGCCATGAACTGTGAAATGAAAGAAAAGAACTGGTGCAGCAAGATGATGAGGTGATGTTAGTGATGAAAATGACTTAATAAACAATGAAAGGGAATTATTTGGTCATTTGACAGATATGAAAGATATGGGGGATGGAAGGATGAAGATAGAGTAATAGTCTTCAGTTCATTTTGAAGCTATGAAGGTGCATAGTAGCTTACCTGTGAAATTGTCTAGTTTTCAGTTCACAATGGTTTAACTTTTTGTAGCCAGCTCATCTGCTTTTGTCTATTGGCTTCTTTCCTTTGAATCTTGCTTTAAATTATTATTTTATGCGGACTTTGTTCAACGCAATGCCATCAACTTCAGCGTACTGATGTACCCCATTGCATTGTGGGTGCTTCATCTCATGGAAATTTTTCAGACCTTTGTGTGTTTAAACTGCACTAGGCTGAAATTCTTTCTGTAAGATACAATCCAGTACCCTCTGAAACTAGTGGATTAGACCTACAGTGCAGACAATGAAGGCAAAAAAAAAAAACCCAAGAAGAAAAGGTGTAGGAGAGGAAATGAATGCCATTGACACCCAGTGATGACAGAAACCTGACTACAGAAAATTATAATGACGCATAGCTTACATTTAGACAGGGAAAAAAAGTATATAGTATAAATGGCTATTTTACAGGTATTCATAGTCTATCTATATCAAATGAAATGAAGTTATAAGATTTCATCAGCCTGTTTTCCCTTCTGTACTTTCAGCTTATTCAAGATGACTGCAGGGTATTTCCTTTGAATGGTAACTTCCATCTGTACAACAGGTTACCAACAGTACAAACCACATATTATATACAGGGTCTTGATTACTTTCATGAATTTCAAGTTCTTGCCCAGAACAATACGTATTTATTTAAGTGTAAAACCTACAATCCCTCAAAATCTTTTAAGAATACTGTAAGCCTACCTCCTCATTAGCTAATTGTTTTTAATTGCAATACAAGCTTTTACTTTTACTTGATGTTACAGAACACTGGCTTTTCAGTGTTTGCTGAATGCTATTGACTGATTTCAAAGTTTGAGGACCTGGCCTATATCCAGCCTTGTTTTCCTCTTTAAGAACAGGTCACAGAAGTAGGGCACATCAGACTGGGCTCACAGCGGGGAAAGTGAAAATGTGTGTCATGACTTTTTTTGGGGGGAATGTGAGCAGTGACACCCTGCTTCATTTCTGTAGAATCAGGCACAGTGGCAGATGACCTGCCTCAAAATTCTAAATTCAGCCTTAATTAATTTTCGAGAGCAGACAAGAATCTGCATTTGAAAGTAGTCATCTGATGTTTAGCTTCCTGACATCACTGCAACCAGCTGTGCTGTATAAGAAATCTTGGAGAAGATATGACTTGTTGGTATTCGATGTTTGACTTTTTCTGAAAGAGGAGCACATCTGAATCATCCCAAACTTGTCATTTCAGTCTCTTACAAGTGGGAGCACAGCAACTGAGACAAAGTTCTTCATATTCCTTTTTCTCCCCACCTCTATCCATGTAATCTTAAAATTCTGAACAGGCTCCAGTGCCTACACTGCAAAGACAAAGAGGCAGACTCTTCATCAGGGAGTGTAGTGATAGGATGAGGGGTAATAGTTTTAAACTGAAAGGGGGTAGATTTAGAATAGCTATTAGGAAGAAATTCTTTACTCTAAGGATGGTGAGACATCAGACCAGGCTGCCCAGAGGGTTTGTGGATGCCTCCTCCCTGGAAGTGTTCGAGGCCAGGTTGGATGGGGCTTTGAGCAACCTGGTCTAGTGGAAGGTGTCCGTGCTGATGGCAGGGGGGTTGGAACTAGATGATTTTTAAGGTCCCTTCCAACTCAAACCATTCTATGATTTTTAGTGAACAATTATTTTTGGTAGCAGTAATACAATATATATAATGCTTAGGAAATAAGTTAAGATGGCTACTGAGCATTTTGATGTGTATGTGACTCAGAAGTGACCAATTCAGAGTTGGCATTTTTGTTTTGTTAACTTAACGTGTTGAACTGATATCATGCAGGTTTTGATTCCTGGCATTCAGAGAGATGTGTTGGGGACATACAGGAAAGAAAGGTGGAAGAAGGGAGATATAAATCATCTATTGTTGTTTCTCTTCCCAAGCAGAGGAGTTGGCATGCAAGCCAAAGTAAATGGTTATGTCTGTAAATCTAAAATAGGGTTTCTGGAGAAATAATTGCATTTAAATGGATTAAAAAACATCTGCTGAAAGTCAATACAAAGATTTTAAAGGGTAAAGAAGGAAAATACTGTACTCAGGGGTCCTTATGCCTACATTTTATTAGAGCTGGAGTAATTATACGAAAGATGCAAATGCTGTTGATAGCACTATGAAAATCCACCCTTGATCCTGCAAATTTGTTCATGAACCCCAGGGCATCAACTTGAAAAGGTTTAGCCTACAATGATAACTCTGAACAAATGATTAATAATAACAATAATATTGAGCTGTGTTTGGGTTGGATATAGAAATCTGACCCGAGAACCACAAATATGTGTAAAATGACTAAAAATCACTGATTAGCACCTATATTGTGAACCTTTCTGTCAGATTGCAGAAAACAAAAATCAATAACATTTTAAAGAAAATAATGTTCAGAGAGCTGCCAGCATAATTTCTTGTTGGGTGACTAAATGAAAGTGGTTGCAGAATCATTGAGTGTGAATCTGGTATAACAGCCACTCTCATTTGTAGGGCTCCACTGACTGCACTGAAGTTACTTCAAATTATGCTGGGGTAACTCAATTCTTAATTTGGCCATTGTTACCTGATTTGATTCTTAAAAGAACAAATACTTTATACTGTTTGCAAGATGGAAGACTTGTATTTTCTAGGCTTAGACAAAGCAGTCACATCTGGTGAGGCACACATTTGAACTAGGATTTCTATTCTATCCTTCACCTATTCCAACCTTCTCTAGTTGTACTTTTTACTTCTGGAGAGTGGTGACAATTTTTGCTACCAAAAAGCCCCAACACTGCAGTGTGGTGTCATGAATGCATAAGCCATTACCTGTGCTAAGGATTTTTGCCAATATTCTTCATGGCAAATGTACCCTGGTTTAATCCATGGATTTAGAGAGGTTAGCTTTGCTTCTGATTACAGTAAGGAAGGAAAAAAACTAATTATGTAGGGGGGAGGGGGAGTTAAAAATGCAAGTAAGGTTCTAAATGCAAGCGAGGGGACAGTTCTTTGATGGAGTCCTACTGTATTTATTGGTGCCAGATAGACTGCTCCTTGAATATCTTCATTTTGAACAAGTAGTGATTTCCAGACTATTTTTTTAATAAACCTGTCAGTATGTCCACATTATAACTGTAAAGTCTAACAACAGCATGGATATGCATATCTCATCTTGCATTAACCTAGCTCTGGCCCCCATACCTTCATCATGTGTTGAACAAATCTGTTGAAGTCAATGCCCTTGAGCAAATATTGCACTGAAATCTATATTTCTGCTTTTCCCAACATCTTCGACATGGAGAAGAATGGGAGGAAGAACAACAGAAGACTCTAATCCCTGAATAATAATACACAGTGATACTATGGAAACAAGCTATGAGATGGGGTTTTCATTTTTATAGCAGTCGTCATGCTCTCAGCCTTGTCCCTGCTTGGCTGCATCCACCCTCTGACTAGGGTGTAGATGCTTTAATGCAAGCCAGTCTTTAGAACACAATGGGATTTGTAATACTCAGTGGTAGATGTTTCACGATGAATAATTCATAACAGTGTCCGTGTTCTGATGGGGACTCAGACTTTTGTGACTAAGTGACAAGCATAGTTTAAGAACTCAAAGCTACTATGAGAAGTGTAGGTTTGCAACAATGCAAATACAGGCACTGAATAATTGTATATAATTAATTTGGGTTCCTAGTCAAACAATTCATGATGACAAAAATATCACTGATCTAATCAGTTTCTTGAGTTCATACAGCTTTATACAAAATTCCTTTCAAAAGCTGTTTCCTTTGAGTTCACTGGACTTTTAATCAGACCTTCTTTGATACTGATTTACCTACTTCTATTTTGAGATCTGAGGATTTCCACATGGTCTCTCAGTACTCCTCATGGTTTCATTCTTACAGCTGGAATGGTTGGTGTTGATTTAGCACAGCCAAATTATCATGAATTGTGAGTCAAACCAGGACACGTAAAAGTGGGATTATGTTTTTAAAAGAGCAAACTCCTACCCTTCTACTTGACCAATGTAAAGTGACTTGGGCAAGAGGAAGAAACATTTTGTACTCTTGGATTTTAATATTAGATGTTTCTTTCTTGTGTGTTGGCTTTAGTATTTGCTAAATTCCATCTGATAGAAATGACAAATAGTTTTATTTTCCAGCTGATAATTTCTTCATTGTTTCTAATTTAAAAATCTGAGTACTTTATGCACGAAAAACAATTAAGATTAATTTCTTTAAAATGTAGTGACATCTTTAAAAGCTTCAAGAAAGTTGAAAATAGAAATATTGCAGCTGACTTCAATAAGCATAACCCAAGAGAAGTAGAATAAGAACATAATAGCATAATAATTATTACTGCTTAGTAGATATCTATGCTACAGTAGCCTCTAGAAGTCTCAATAGACTCATGGACTCATTGTACACATAGAAGACAGACTCTGCTCATGCTTGCTCAGAATCTAAAGACTTAACTGCAAAGATATCTTTACACCAAAGTTTCTGTGCCTTTGCAGAGTCCCTGCCTACACACAGGGTTTCTCTGGTGGAAATCCAGCTGAAGGGTCAGAGTTTCATGGCTCACAAGCAAATCTAAGTGCAAATGTAAGGTTTGACACAGACAAACCAAATGCAGGTAACTCTGGGGAGTTCAGCGATGCTAATGAGCAATGCCAAAATACTGACCCTGTGATGCACCTAGATATTATAGTTACATGAGTGGGAAATTAGTCTCTATCCATCCTATGCTTCGGATGCTGCTGCTTGTCTTACTATACTTCAGTGCTCATTCTCTCCTATTTATCGTGTCTCACTGCATAATGTTGAATGTATTTTATTTAATATTCCTATACCATAAATGCCGGAACTAGACTTTTATTTCATGGATGTTTGCTTTTACGGCAACCTAGACTTGAAAACCTACAGCTTTCTCTCAAATCTATGTTTCTCCAGGGTTTTTTCTTGTTGTTGTTTTTATTTTTTTCTCTCCTTCATCCCAATCTAGGGTTTTAAGCTGGCATATTTCTTGCAAGTGTCACAGGTGGAGTGGGTAGTGAAAAGCAGAGGATGAAGTTAAGTCCAGAAGTTTCTGCCCAGTTCACTTTTAAGTGAAAGGAGCTATTCATTTTAGAATTTTCATCAAAAAGGAAAATTTCTTTGCAGAAAAGGTTGCACTGAGTTTCTGCTACTTCAAACTTTGTCATGTGCCAATATCTTTCTGCACTATCAGTTAAAGCTGCTGTTCTTTTCTTTGTGTAGCAGGTTATAGTGACTTCTTCAGCAGAATTCAGAACTCTGAATTAGGTAAAATCCTTAAGGCTTTTCAGTGTTAGCTGATGATCTGCTGTGGTTAGTTCTGCATCTCCTTTTTTCTTTTAGTGGGAGAGTGAAAACCACCATTAAGTTGATGAGGAGCGGCTTGAAAAAGCATGGCACTAAGTTCCTAAATCGTTAGGAAGTAAGACAACTCAGAGTGTGGGGTTCAGTGGTAGGAAGCCACTTTGTGGCCAGTAGTACAGGATTTTTAAAAAACTTTTATATCAAGTACAGCCTACATTATACCTGTGTGAGAGGTAAGCCTCTGAACTGCAGAAGAGAAACTAAATGATCAGAGGTCTGAGAAGATTCTGTAAACATAGAAAGCCTCATAGCTCTTTCTTCTTGTTCATTATCTGTATATTATATATGTGGTGGCGTAATGATCCTTTTTTAGCTCACCACTGTGCTGCAAGGATCAAACAATTATGCTATACCAGTGCTTTGAAGATGCAATGTGCTATAGACATTGTTACATGGAATTAGTCTGCTTTCATATATGGCAGTGTGTTCCTATCAGGCAGTGTGCCCTCTGTGAGCTCGGAGTGGCTTAATTTGTGTGAAGCTGTCAGTGTCACAGACAGCACAGATTTTCTTCGGTGTTTTTGTTTCTAGGGTTTATCTAGAACAAGTCTAGGGATGCAGAGGAGTTTTACACCGTGATCCTCAAGGTTAGACAGATATTTCGGTAGTTACTTTGGTAAGTATTAAGCTTTCACTCATTTGAAGGAGGATGTAGACATTAAGATTTACTTGGGGAGGAACAGAGTGAATAGAGGAACCTTTCTGCCATCACTGAGTAGGAACGGACATTGTGGCAGAGATCTCTGATACTAATACCACAGTGAAGTCGTGGGTGAAGTGAGGAAATAAGCTTGAGATTTGTGCTAAAATTAGCAAATGTGGGATGGAGATGTCAAGTCTGGCGTTGTTGTACTTCTCTGTAAATAATTTAATCCTGAAGAAATGTTTTCTGTCTGAAAACAATCGACTATTTTATAACAGCAGACTAACCTATTCAGAAATAGAGAAGTTTTTTTTTTTTTTATTTTGAGGTAGGTGACTATATACTCCTTATGCATGTGTGTGTCTGTATGCTGAAATTAAAGTATCTAGACACTTAATGAAATGTATCCTGAATAATTTTCCACCTTTTGACTTTCTCAGAAGGAGTTTAGAGACATAAAATGGAAGAGTTGCTAATATATGTGAAAGAACAGATAGAATTTTAGTTACGTAAAACTGACTCATCAGCTCTTACGCTAGGGGGGAAATCAGTGCAGTGCAGGCCAGGCTTGGGGATCTGTTGTAGCCAGTAGATATTGAGAGTCTTGTTCACCCCCTCATATGAGGACATACAGACAGTTGAAAAAAGCCATGCCAGGAGCTGTATTTTTGTTTTGTTTTATAACCAGCAATACCAACAGAGTAAAACTTTTGCTGTTGAAGGAATTTAATTGCAATAACTGCAAGAAACTTATATGAAAGTCTAGCACTGAATCCTAAATAGGAGATTGGCTTTGGAATGGGGAATTTGGAACACAGAGATAAACCAGCCTTTGAGCTGCTTATGAAGAAATGGATAGGATATCTACTTCAGCTGTAGACGTCAACATTCTCCCTCACTTTAAAACAAACCTTACTGCAAATCTACGTGATATAAGTCCTGTTTTGAGTTTGAAAATGTATTTAAGAAATAATTGGTTACCTGCTTCTCTCTTCATAGAATCATAGAAGAGTTTGGGTTGGAAGGGACTTTTAAAGGTCATCTAGTCCACCCCCCCTGCAATGAGCAGGGACGCCTTCAACTAGATCAGGGTGCTCAGAGCCCCGTCCAACCTGACCTTGAGTGTTTCCAGGGATGGGGCATCTACCACCTCTCTGGGCAACATGTTCCAGTATTCCACCACCCTCATTGTAAAAAAATTCTTCCTTATATCTTGTCTAACCTACCCTCTTTTAGTTTAAAGCCATTACCGCTTGTCCTATTGCCAACAGGTCGTGCTAAAAAGCTTGTCCCCATCTTTCTTATAAACCGCCTTTAAGCACTGAAAGGCTGCAATAAGGTCTTCCTGGACCCTTCCCTTCTCCAGGCTGAACAACCCCAACTCTCTCAGCCTGTCCTTAGACGAGAGCTGTTCCACCCCTCTGACCATTTTTGTGGCCCTCCTCTGGACCTGCTCCAACAGGTCCATGTCTTTCAGGTGCTGAGGGCTCCAGAGCTGGANTGATGCAGCCCAGGATTCGGTTGGCCTCCTGAGCTGCGAGCGCACATTGCCGGCTCATGTCCAGCTTTTCATCCACCCGTACCCCCAAGTCCTTCTTGTCAGGGCTCAATCCCTTCATCCGCCAGCCTGTATTGATACCACGGACTGCCCCGACCCCGGTGCAGGACCTTACACTTGGCATTGTTGAACCTCATGAGGTTCACACAGGCCCACTTCTCAAACTTGTCCAGGTCCCTCTGGATGGCATTTGTCCCCTTAGGTGTGTCAGCTGCACCACTCAGTTTGTCATCTGCAAACTTGCTGAGGGTGCACTTGATCCCACTATGTCATTGATGAAGATGTTAAACAGTACTTGTCCTAGTACAGACCCCTGAAGGACACCACTTGCCACCGATGTCTCTTTTTTTTTGGGAAAATCATGCTTGTGACCTTAACGGTAATATACTCATGGCTGAAGTATTCCTGTGCCTTTGCCTGTGCAAAGCCCTTTGCACGTCAAAGTGATTGTGCCAATGTAAACAAGAGCAGCGTCTACCTCATTCTTGATTTAATAGGAAATGCTGAGTTGCTTAGCAGGTTTTTTTTTCTGTTTCTCCTTTCCCACTACCCTGCTAGTAAATCAAGGAATTTGCATGAACGAATGTAAAGAGTAGCCTCATCAGCTGTAGTGAAATAAGGTACTCTGAGTTTTCCTATATTGCTGGAAGAAAGGATTGTTAAACCAGACTTCATAAGAAACTCTTTGCACTGGAAAACGAAACACCATTATGAAAACTAGTAATGAATAAAAAGACAGAACTAACAAGTTATAGGTGGTAATATGGCATCCAAGAACAGGTCTCTGTCAGGAGTAAAATTACAGAATCTTGATCACATTAGTGTGGGCATAATTATATAAGAATTCCCATGGATGGCAACAATGTTACTATTTGGTCTGTTGGGCTGCTAGTGGAGTCATTCCTGTACAAAGATTGCGATTGCGTCTGAGCTTTTGGCTTTGTGGTAAGACAATAATGGGGATTTTAACAAAATGCACCTCTTTTGCATGAGATCTGTATGTTAGGTGTAGTGCTGTTAGAATACAGTTTTGTGGGTCCCGAGAGCATTAGCATTCAGCTGTGCCTTTCCATTACTGGTGGAACAAAGTGAGGTGGTTTGTATTCAATGGGATTTTTCCATTTTTCATGTTCTCCCTCTCAGAAAAAACAGTTATGGCCTATGGCCCCAGGACCAAGAAGTATTAGCCAAGTAATTAATAACAGCAGCTGTCAAGGACACAAAAATAAACTTGGTAAATAATGCTCTCAAGGACAGTACCTTTTAGTTTTGAGAGTAAATTGAGCCAGTTTGTCTTTTTATCCTTGTTGCTTTCTTTATATTTATGTGGAAACACAGACCAATTTACAACTGAATTTCCTTTGCAGTGTCTACCTCATCCTGACCGCTTGAACTTGGACTTCACTCTCATCCCTCCTTCCCGTGAAGTAACTTCCGTTTCTGCGTTTTTGCTGAGCCAGTTATCCAACCAGTTGGGCCCTTTCCTCCATCAGCCAGCTGTGTATTCTCCTTCGTCATTCTGGGATGTCACGTTACCTGTGCCTAGCACCTGTCATCATGTTTCTTCCACAAGGTAAAGTCCAAACTAATATGTGCCTTGCAGGTTTCCCCTGAAATCAACTATATTGTCTCCTCCTCTGTTCTTTTCTAGAATTGCCTCAGTTGAAGTCTGTTTCTTGTTTCTAGTCTGTAGCTTTAAAGGACAAGGGAGCAAAAATGGGCCGGAGTCCTCTTAAAAATGCCCATGCAAAAGCTCCTGTTGCTGAATTCACAGCAGCCAGCACAGTGGAGCTTAGCTACCTGTATTCTATTGACAGGTTATGTGTTATTTCAGCTCAGACTGATTTCTTCACAAACATGGAACAGTAGCCACTAAAACGTGAAAGGAGGAAGTTCTGGAACACAGATTTATTTTCTTCAGTGTAGTTTGATCCTGTTCCCATTTATTTCAGTGGTTTTAGATCAGGCCCTATTGCTAATTTCTGTTCCATTCAGTTTCCCTGGTAACGTTTTATTTTTAGCATCATTATTCTTCAGAGATCTGGCATGGAGGGTTCATTGTGAATATGAACTACTGTAATTTTATTTTAAATGTTTAATTTAATGGGCAAAAATGGACATCCCCCCAAGTTGTTCCATAAAATAAATAAAATATCTGTAAATATCTGAAAAACGTGGCCATATCACGTGATTAAAACCTTTATTACTTTCCCCACCCCCATGGCTTCCGTGGAAGATTTTTGGAAGACAGATTGTTATGCATTCATGTATTTTTAAATCTTTTAAAAAATCATTATTCTTTTGTACTCTAGAGGTGTGTTATTCTGATATTTCAGATCTGCTATCATAGCAGGCCCCAAACTGTCAGCAGCACGGTGATTCTAAACGTAATTGGTCTGACGGAAAAGAAATACTTCTCTCATTCATCTTCAGCACTAGTCACCTTCTCTCCCTGCAAACTGGCAGGACAGAAGTAAAGAATCTGTGGCGATTGTATCTGTTTCCATTTCTAGGTTCTATTTAATGACATATACTTGTACAGTCATCGAAGTGCCTTGCCTAAAAATTTCTTCAGTCTCTGTAAGGAATGAGACTAGCTGAAATTCTTAGTTCAGAGACTCCAGCAATCATTACATAATGGGATTATAGTGGGAGGTTGCAGATTTTTTTCTCTTTTTCTCCAATATTACCTGCTTGTTCATTTGAAATTGACACAATAACTCTGACTAAAGAACAAGTGTAGCAGTTGGTAAGAAGTTTTCTTTTTCGTATATTGGTTTAATGAATTAACTATGGTTCATTTTAACCCTTTTTCTCGACTAAGAGAGTGGCCAGCATCCCTGACAAAAAGCAAACTTTGAGAATTTAGGCTGAATTTAGTGGGAATTAAAATAACTCTACTAAACATTAACATGGTGAAAAAGTAAAAAAAAAACATACAAACCAACAAACCCCTCACAGTTCTATGTCAATATGATGCTTAGAGTTCAGTGATACTACCTCACTGACAAAGAGAAAAATGTAAATTAACATTTTAAAGCTTTCAGTAGTTTTCAGGGTAGTTTGGATTTAGAGTGCTATTTGCCCATTAACAGATCAAGGACTTTCTGATTATGTCTTTCACTCAAGTTGCGTAGGAAAGATGATCTGTCAGAATTTATCAGCAGATGAATAATTATTTATCCTCTTATGTAGGCTCCTATTTATAGTATTTGTCAAGCAAGTTCTCTCCTAGGGAGGGATTATAATATGAGGACTACATGGTGTGATGAAAGCCTTCCCATACCTCAGGCTTTGTAATTTCCTTTTATCTGAAATAATCACCATAAGACGACACAAGGTCTAAAAAGCTCTTAGGGTTTTAACTGAAAGTCCTGTGCTATTCAGAAGATGCCTTGGTTACAAGCAGGTGCTTCTATTTTCCAGCAATCCTGAAATCAAGGCTCTTCTGTAAATGAAAAAGAACCACTCATTTTCTCTGTTGCTAGGGAAATGGTAAGAGAGAAATAATCCTTCCTCTTCCTTGAAGAAATGACCAATTCATGTCATAAAATGTGTCATTCTCCGTATTTTTTAGCTTGGTAGCTTCATCTGTCCAAACAATCTCGACTAAGTCTGACATAACATAGTCTGACAAGACTTAGATGCTAATTGGGCCAATAAGATCCCATCACTATCTCTTGAGAGGTTAAGTAAAATGATGAGAGAGCGGCTAGTTATGGCCATTGGTCCATCGCAGCTGCCATATCCAAGAGTAGTGCTAATGGGAGTTGATGGGCTGCTTTCTGCCAAATCTACTTGTTCTCTTCACACAGACACATTTTTTTGCCTCTTACAGTGAGCAGGAATGAAAGGCTTTCTAAAAGAAGGAATTACTGGAGCTTACATGGTGCATAGTACAAAGGCTCATACAAATTGCCTGTCAGTCAATTGGATTTGATGGACAGGAAAGACAGATTGGTGATAGGGAGGGTTAGGACATTTGCTAGGTTCCAGCTAGAACATTTCTCATTTCGAGGTTTTGAATTTTAACGCTAAAAGGAGAGCTGAAATGCTGCTGCTTTCATTTTTTATTGTGTGTTAATAATTAGCCCCTGCTTGCATTGAGGGTTTTGTTAGTGCTAATTATTTGATCTGCTTTGGAAGACACTCTCCTGTTTTGAAAGCTACGTGTGATGGTACTGCACATTATTTGCACTTCCCTTCTGTAGAATCTTTTTGTCCTTTCTTAGTAGGGACAGAAGGAATGGAGGGCATTGAAAATAGGTATCTTGAAGCGGTATCAGCCTGCCAGAGGTGTGTGTCGGTCAGCTTTTGCTTCTGTAGACAAAGGGGTGTAACACTGCCAGTGATTCATACTGCCAATACAGTAGGGCCCAATACTGTCTCAATGGGCTGTGGTATAGCAGTTTATGTTGGGTTATGCAGTACCTTCCCCGGTGTCCTGACTGCTAGCACATAAAATGCTTGGCAGACATTAGCCTCTAGGGTCACTTTTTGACATAAATATTATGGCCATCTATATAGGTTACAATCACTGTCTTTCTCACTGTGTAATGACAAACACAGGGAGAGATTGTGCTTCCCAGAGCAAGTGCAATCTAAGGAAAAAGAAAAGTAATGACAGGGAAAGAAGAAATGGGTAAACAGAACCTATTCTATGGAGTTGTAATTTTTGTGAGGAAAAAAAGGGCGGGTACTAGGACATGGTATCAGTACTATGGTAAGGAGTGCTAGATATTATAAAATTTTAAAAATACCTGGATTTCCACTTTTCTAAGAGCATTAAAGGAGAATGGAAGAAACCGGAGACAACAAAGGTTTCCAGACCATGTTGTCTTCCCCTCTTGTCCTTGTTCTGTTGCTTGTCAGCAATTTCCATGCTGGTTAATCACTGACCCTTGCTACTAGTACCCCAGGTTTGTCATTTCCCAGGCTCTTTTTGCTAACAATTTTCAAAGCCCGAAGCCTCAGACAAACTACTTATGCCGGAACGAGGAGAGCCAGGGCTGCACTGACCTTGTGTGAATCCACGTTCTACATAGTTATACATACATACATAGTGCGTCTGGTTTCTTACTGGCAGTTATCAAATAATTCTGGTCATTTCAAGGGAATATTTATTTTTATTTTTTACTCTTTTAGAAATTAATTTAATGCACCTGTCAATCATGTAAGTGCCCCTGTTTGTGCTATATTTTGATATTATGTCATGTCAGTGTTGCTTACCTGGGCAGAGCTGTAGCTGGTAGCAGCAGCTAGAAGATTCCCTGTTAGATTTCCACATATGAGGTTATTTAATCTTGGGTTGAACTGACAGTATGCATTTTCCCTGTATTTATCTGGTTCCAGTCAACTCGATGGAATTCAGATCCTGAAAACACTGAGTGATTACGTTAGCTAACACAGAGTTGCAGAAATTTTTAACATCCACTGTGATAGTTAAAGGATCTTTTTCATTGTAACTAGGTCTTCCCTGTCCCAAGAGTCACTACATTCTTTTTTTTTTTTTTTTTTAAGGTGATGCAGATGACAGTTTGAAAAGAAACAGCATACAATACCCAAACTTTCTGTACTTTTGTCTCACATTCTTAATTAGCACTTATTACTCTGGTATATACAAAGCACTCTCAGGCAGTTAGGAGCAAAAGACTTACAGATTTGAACTTTGCATTTAGTGCAGAGACAATATAGCCAATAGAGTTGTACCATAATATGTTCCTGGAGACCAACACTGCTGATGCAAAAGGCAGTCCTTTTCTCAGCAAGGTGAAAACCCACCAGAATCAACTCCATGCTCAGCAAAACATCTAAAAATGTGTATTGTTTCCTTATTTAGAAAGTACTTGTCTTCTTAAAAAGACACAGATTGAAAATACTTTCAACACTTTTATGCCTAACATAATAGATCTGTGATATTCGTATCCAGAGGCTTCTGCTTGCACAGGCTGTTCTACGATATTGGTACCAGAGATGTGTAAAAATTGCAAATATCTGAACTTCTGGATTAACAGCTTCTTAATTCAATTGAATTGCTTGTTCTGGAAAGATGAAAGATCTTTTCGTTTATGCAGGAAACAATTACTGCAGTTTACATAAGGTCAAGTCATGCTTTTTAATACAAAGCAGCATTACTGTGTAAGCTGCTGCCACTGAGTACCATTATGCAGTGAAACCCATGTAGGAGTGCATTTAAATGGAACACCTTATTTTGGTCTCAGACAAGAGAGCCAAACTGCATAGTTTTGAAACATCATTTTTTTTCCCATTTAAGTGATATCATCAGAATTCTACCAGGAACTGGCAGCACTCAGTAAAGATTAATACAGTTGCAGGAGATTATAACATCTACCAAATGTCATCTTTGTGCCCTAAATATAATGCACATAACAGATATTACATCTCTCCCTGTAAATTGTTATACTACTAATTTGTTTCATGTAGTCAAACGTTTTCAAGGAAGTGAGAATCAGGTGGACTTAAAATTAAATGTATCAGCTATTTATCATTGCTAAACTGTATCTGGATAATCTAATGCTGCATGATGCCATAATTTTAAAGCAGAAATATATTTGCACTTCCCTATACAATTATGAATAATGAAATACTGACTACATAGAAATAACATTTTAGCCTTGAACTGTTGTCATTATATTTTTTTCTAAAAGTAAACTTTAAAGGCCAGTTTCTGCAATGATTTAGACAGTGGCTTACTTTTATTTGTTCATTGATTCTACATAAAGAAATTGTACTTTAGGCGAAACAGACTGGTTAGTCTTTACAAGACTGGTACAAGACTGGCTATGATAGAAGATGAGATGTGCGGTGTTGTGGTGTGTGGTTCTGGCAGTTGTATTCCTTATGCACAAGAAAGTACCATCGATTGAAATAGGAGAGATGGTCTTGCATTAGAAAAATGGAATTTGAACTTCATTCTGTGGGAAATAGGTACAAAAACTGCACAAGTAAAGAACCCTGTAACTGCTATAGGGGTATTGCCTGGATAAGAAATGAAGGATCAGGCACTATAGCTTTTTTTTTCATTTTTCTGAAGATGCGAAGCACTCTGGACAAAAGAGTAAAGCTTCTGAATGATATTTAATCCTTAATTTTTTAGAGTTTTCATCTCCAGTTTTCCACTATTTATTAAGTCCCATTAGAAAGTATGTCAAGCCTGTGCAGCTATGTTGTGTTACATAGAATAATTGATCATCATGTATCTGTTTCAGATTTTAAATTCTTATTGAACAAAGCAAGTTAGATGCAGTTCGTGGCATACTGCTGATGGTTTGTCCTTAGTGTAGCATGTAGTAAGTGTAGTGTAGTGTAGCAATGATGCAGTATATCTAGCAGCTACATTTGTTCCTATGGCAGCAGATCTCTTGCCATGTCTCTCTACAGGTTTTTCTTTATGACAACAGACCATTTATGCAGTCTAATACTGCTTAGTGGCACACAACTGCTACTGCCCAACTCATCAACCTTGCAAAAAATCCACTGTGTGAGCTTGACCTAGCAATATGCTCCTCTCACGAGTTCTGAAGTATTTTAGTTGTGTTAGTTCCATACCCAGTGTTGAGTTAGCTACTCCTTTTCCTTGTTGTCATCTACCAAATTTTTAATCTTAAATTTCATAAAGTGCCCATGTAGCTTTTGTATCACTTCACGGATTAAAATACACTCTCATCAGTTCCTTTGGTTCCTCCCCTACCTTGTCCCAATGACAAGAGCTTGGGGGCCTTTGCAAACTAGGCACATTTTATATCCTATCTATGGGGGAAATTAACTGTTTTACAGTGATGCAGTCTTCAATTATTTGATGAATAATTGAAGAGGGATTAAGAAAACATTGATTGTACTAATTATCTGCCTACTCTGCTTGATAAACATCATGTACAAATTTACAAATGATGATTTTGTGCTTTGTTAAGTGCTGCTTAATCTTCCGTTTTGGAAAGCACTTTCTCCTGACTCATTGTTAGAACTTTCTCCTGACTCATTTTCTTTTCTTGGGTAAATTATAAGATTTTTTTTTTTGCTTACTTATATCTGAATTCTTCTGATTGCATAGAGTCATTGAAGAGTTTGGGTTGGAAGGGACTTTTAAAGGTCATCTAGTCCAACCTCCCTGCCATAAGCAGGGACGCCTTCAACTAGACTAGGGTGCTCAGAGCCCCGTCCAACCTGACCTTGAGTGTTTCCAGGGATGGGGCATCTACCACCTCTCTGGGCAACATGTTCCAGTATTCCACCACCTTCATTGTAAAAAAAATTCTTCCTTATATCTTGTCTAAATCTACCCTCTTTTAGTTTAAAGCCATTACTGCTTGTCCTCTCCCAACAGGTGAACAGGCCCCCTTTAAGCACTGAAAGGCTGCAATAAGGTCTCCCTGGACCCTTCCCTTCTCCAGGCTGAACAACCCCAACTCTCTCAGCCTGTCCTTAGACGAGAGCTGTTCCACCCCTCTGACCATTTTTATGGCCCTCCTCTGGACCTGCTCCAACAGGTCCATGTCTTTCAGGTGCTGAGGGCTCCAGAGCTGGACACAGGATTCCAGGTGGGGTCTCACCAGAGTGGAGTAGAGGGGCAGGATCACCTCCCTCGACCCGCTGGCCATGCTTCTTTTGATGCAGCCCAGGATTCGGTTGGCCTCCTGAGCTGCGAGCGCACATTGCCGGCTCATGTCCAGCTTTTCATCCACCCGTACCCCCAAGTCCTTCTTGTCAGGGCTCAATCCCTTCATCCGCCAGCCTGTATTGATACCACGGACTGCCCCGACCCCGGTGCAGGACCTTACACTTGGCATTGTTGAACCTCATGAGGTTCACACAGGCCCACTTCTCAAACTTGTCCAGGTCCCTCTGGATGGCATTTGTCCCCTTAGGTGTGTCAGCTGCACCACTCAGTTTGTCATCTGCAAACTTGCTGAGGGTGCACTTGATCCCACTATGTCATTGATGAAGATGTTAAACAGTACTTGTCCCAGTACAGACCCCTGAAGGACACCACTTGCCACCGATCTCCATGTGGACATTGATCGGTTGACCACTACCATCTGGATGCGACCCCCCAACCAATCCCTCATCCACCGAACAGTCCATGCATCAGATCCATATCTTTCCAATTTAGAGAGAAGGATGTTGTGGGGGACAGTGTCAAAGGCCTTACAGAAGTCCAGACAGATGACATCTGTAGCTCTTCCCTTGTCCACTGACATAGTCACTCCATCATAGAAGGCCACTAGGTTGGTCAGGCAGGACTTGCCTTTGGACTTGCCTTTGCATCATAAAAAAGGTTAGTGAAAGGAGGACTGTGTCATAAATCTCATTAAAAATGAAATAACTTTAAGAAATTTCTTCCAGTGGTCTGCCTTGTTTAGCAGATTAGACAAGTCTGCCATCTGTTAGGCATGCAGAGCTCTCAGCACTTTTGTTTTGTAATACCAAGCAGAATGTGATATATAAAGTCTTAGCTGTCCTGATCATTTAAACCACATGCTTCTCTTCCATTTTTCTGCTCATTATTAAAAGGTGGAAGTCTCATTGTCTCTGGTAGTAAATCAAGGCATTAATTTGGTATCAGACCCGTGGTAGTTCTCAGGAAACTAAAACCTAGAAGTGGGCAAAGCCTACAACTGTTCCCCTGCCAGGCTGGCGCACTCTCAGTGTTGGGAGATACAGGTTGCTGGAACCACTTCTGTGAAAACTCTCCTCTCTGATGAGCGAAAATAACTGTCTCAGACTATACAGAAAGATAAGAAGTACCAGAGGACACTGCAACTGATACTGTGCACAGGTTTTAGCTAATATTTCTTTTGGGCCTGGGAACAGATTTTGAGCCCCTGATGATGCTCTGCTAAAAAAAGTGCACACTTGGCACTCTGCTAAGTATCCACACCTACTCTGGTCTAAAACAAACAAGTTCCAGGGTGACTGGCCCTCAGGGTGAATTATGTAGCTCAGGCAATCAACATCACGTGAATATGTACATGAAAGCACAAAAAGAATGCGTACTGAAGACTTTGATAAACATAGGCTGTACTAATTGAAAAAACATTTTAGCTAGTTTTAGGGAAATTTGAAATATGGCTATTTTTTTGCAAAGTACTGATTATATTGTCATATACTTTACAGGTAAAAATGAGAAAAGCTATCGCTCCCAATTGTGTGATGTTATTCTCTTAGCAGAGCTAGTTTTCTGGCCCAGTACAGTGTAGGAACAGTCATAATCAACAAGCTCAGTTTGAAGCAGGAACAGAAATAGGAAAAGAATCACATTGCACCCAGATATGCTCCGCTCTCCTATGAATGACTTTGTGAGAGCAGAGCTTTCCCTTATGCATCATTTAGCAGCTGCAGAGACTTGACAGATCCACAAATCCCCATGACTCTCATTTCTGTCTGAGCATCGCTGGAAGAGTAATATAGTTGCAAAAAGCTGAACGACAGCTGGCCTTTCAAAGAAGGGAGATTTTTCTGGGGGGAAAGAAAAGAAAAAAAGTTATATTTTTCTTTTCTTTTTTTCCTCAAACATAAGAGGTGCTTTCTAGGTCTGAGCAGACTTGCTTGAGTTCTGGATGACTTCTCATCTTAGCTGCTTTTTAAGCAGGGCTATGCTGGTAAAGCCATGGGATGTGCAAATTTTCTATTATTCTTGATGGCAAACAGCTGGAAGAACATAGTTCTGCTTGGGAGATATAACCAAATCATGTCTTTATGTGTATTTGGACTGCCTGGTGAGACTACTGCAGGCAAAGCAGAAAAATTTTAGAAACGGTATTTGTGGCATTGTCACAATTTGTTCCTCAATTTAAATTATCTGTTTAGCTTTCTCTTTCTAAAGCCTGGCTTGAACACATTAAGTTTGTGTTATGTTTGCCTGTGTATGCACATGTATGCAGCTGGAGTTCCCTTACTTTCATTTTGAATGTGCAGTATGCAGACACTTATTAGTTTTGTCCAATGCTTGATACATTCTGTGCTATAAGGTTTGTTAAGAGATTTTATTCACGATTTTATGAACCACGTTTGTAATGCCTTTAAAATGTTCCTGCCAAATTAGCTGTGCACTGCTCTGTCATATACAATGTCTTCATAAATCTATATCAAACTGATTACAGTACAATCTTGTCTTACCTGGGTTCTTATATCAAGACCTCTGAAGCTCTTTAAAATCCAGCACAAAACAGATTTAAGTTTTAGTTTGATCACTCATACCTCTGAAAACTCCTTTGCATGATTAGATACAGTTATCAATCTGGAACACAAGCAAAGAGCTCCTTCAGTCACCACAGAGGGAGCAATATCAGAACTGTATGTATGCTTCCCTTTCTCTGAGAGACAACATACTGTTTTCCGATTCTCTTTTGCCTGTGAGCCCCATCTTGTCATGAAAGTCCTGGGAGAGGTATTGCCAGGTGACCCAGATCTGCACCACAGCTTGGGGTGACAACAGTCAACCCCAGTATGCCTTTGCTGGGAGCACAGCACATGTAGTGTGCCATCACAGTCATGCAGCCAGCTGCCCAGTGGCTCCACCACCTGAGCCAAGGCAGCTGACATGCAAATATAAAGTGGCAGCCTGCACAAAGGCCCATGCATACATGGGAAAGCTTCTCATAATCAGTTTGCTTTGCTGCTGTGTATTGCAGGGCCCCCACTAGTTCCCATGGTCCTTATTATGCCATTGGCAGTGTCCATGCATGCTTCAGCTACAGCAGTGTTGTCCATCCCAGGCACTTAGAGCCCTGCTTTTGCCCTGTTTCAGGGTGTTTCAAGAAAGGCTTGGAGACAGTGTTTGCTGTCAGCTACCTTATGCGGCTCCTAGATAAGACAGTGTTTTTGATGGCGTGCTGCTACGCGTAATGTTTTTCACTGTTGCCAGAAAAGGGTGTATGCCACCTGATGACTCCTACATCCAAACTTCGTCTTCTGGGGAGAGCCCTTCCTCTCAGGTTTGCTCCTTACATCTGCCCTGTTCTCATTCATGAATCCAAGGTGGGCCTCACTGTGTCCAGCAGCTCTGCTCAACTCTAGAAAAGGGGTTTAGAGGCATTAGGGGCTTAGCAATGCAGCTGGTCCTGCTGAACGATCTAACAGACGTGTCCTCACATGGCCTAAAGTTCCCAATTCACTTTCTTTTTTTATTAAATGATTTTTTGATAGACACAAGCTTGTTTGGACACTGTTCCTCACAACTTCTTACAACTACGCAAGGTTTCAAGGTTTTCCACTGAAACCAGTTTTACGTGTCATGAGATACCTGATATTGAAAAACAATTTGGGGTGAACGAGACTTTGATTCACCACAGAAATGACTGAACATTAATGAGGGATTTTGTCTTTATTTTCATGATGTTAGCACAATAAACTCACACAGTAGCATTGATCTGTACTTATTTAACAAAATACATTTATAGCAATTTACAAATTCTTTTCCATTTGAAAACATTGCATAACATTTTATTAAACACAATACTTCATATAGAGAATTCTCATTTAAAAACATATTTTATTTTTGAGTATTTTCTTCTCTCAGTAAAGCACAGCCTAACAAAGAAATTCGTGCCTGTTAGCAAGTAAGAAAATCAGAACACTAAGAAGATGTCACCTGTCAATTTATTTGATTAATTTTAAATTAAGGTATCAGTGGAATGTAAACAAAGAGTAATTTTACAAAAGGCTCCTTATCAAATATACATGCAGAGGTCTGAGTTCCAATGTATATATTATTACATTTCTGCTCTCTAACGTAATATAATTTGATAAGCCATTATTAAAAACAGTAGCCTTTGGCACTTTGAGTAAAAAAGAATATATCAATATTTATGTAAAGAACACAATTTCAATGATTACACAAGAGCTTTAAAATCTTTTGTTAAGAAATAGGAAACCTTAGGAAAAATATCACACCGCACTTGAAATAGTGCAGCAAGTTTTAGAGTAATAAAAGCAACACATATGCCAAGATATATCTGACTAAAACCAAGGAATAAAGAACAAACACTCCCACTAGGAATCCTGCTGTTTCCAAAACAGCTAAATTGCCAGAGGGAACATTTTCTAATCTTTGCTTTATTGCCATTATTCTTCATTTCAATTTTCCATTATTTTCAGGTTCATCTACTTATGTTCTTTTCCCCTGCACTTACAAACTAACAATTGATTGCATCTTATTTCCCTGCATTGATAGGCCAACAGTGATTGTGTCTTACCCATTCCTTTAAAGCTAATCCTACCTGCTTTATCATGTACCTAGACTAAACTTAATCCAAAGGGTTTTGTTCGTGACAATCCAAGTGTTTGTAATTCCTAGGAACCTTGTACAAAATTTGATATTAAATACCAAGGACTAAAGATTCATCTTTTAAAAAAACAAAAACAAAACCAAATCCTGACTTGTAAATACTAGAGTCTGAGAACATATTTCTAAAAAATTACCCTTTTTTCCCTCTGTTATCTATGATTATTTTTTCCCAGCTAATGTGCCTTAAAGTGTGTCGTCAACATAATGTGTCTTTAACATACGCAATATGCTGCAACCCTACTAGTTAGGTTCTTACATGTAACCTGAAAAATACTTCCTCCCAATCATCAAATGCATGATTGCGTTGTCTTCTATAACTAGCAGGAAAAGTGTCATCATTTCCTTAAGGACCAACACTCTTCCACAGGACTGGGTGATGGGCAGGTGAGGGAAGCATTGCTTAACAGGGTTGGCTGACAGCACTCACCTAAGCCTGGAGCACCTGTATAACTGGGGAAGTATATAAAGCTTTCCATTGACTCTGAATCCCTTCTTCTATACAGATCAGCAAACACCATCCTCATACTTCTGAAATGACTTAGGATGGGGGTTGGGGTTGGGATTTTGTTTTGGTTTTGAGATTTTTTTTTGTGGATTTTCTTTTTTTTTCTTTTTTGGTCTGTGTGTGTTGTGCTATTTATCTTCTTGGGATGGCATGATTCTTCCTTCTGCCTCCTACTTGGCTGGGATAGGGTGGGCTTTCCCTCAGAGTTCTGTGGGGTAGGGTCTGTAGACAGGTTCTGACTATGTAGTAGTTATCTGGTTCTCTGATACCCTAAACAAGAAGGGGACTTAGAGCAAAACACTCCCTTCGAGAAGCCAGAGAACAGACCTGATCTGCTACTACTTATTCAGCAAGGGGACTGCTAAACTATTCCCTCCCCCTCCTAGCAGGGGAGCTGGGACGTGTCTGATAGTAGTTCTCTTTCAGGTGGAAATAATCCAGGAGAGAATGAGGAGCTGCACTGAGCAAGCACTGCCCCTTGCTTCTTTCATGGTTTAAGTTATTTAAGTCCGAGCCAAACATAATGAGGCATTTCTTCTAGCACGCCCAGGACATGTTATGCTTATTCCTTTCAGAGCTTATCCTTTCAACAATTTTTGGCAATGGAGATTTTTAGCAGGCTAGTTCTTTCATTATATTCAAAGCTCAATTTACTAAAATAATCTGTGTTCTCTCAGGTGCAGAGACCCTCCATACTCTGAGGTGCAGAGACCCTCCATATTCTTAAGTGGCAGTGGTGGTAAAAATACAACGCTTAAGAAGGCTCTGGAGGGTGTTTCAAGGGAGGTGAACAGTAGTAGTGGCACAATGCAACACTCATTCGGTGATTCTGCAATACCAAGGCATTCCATTTTGAAAGCAAAGCATAAATCCCCTACATGATGGTGATTGGGGTGAAACTTGTGACTGTTCTTGTGGCATGCTAAGCAAGTGAGGTGAATGACTGCTTCTAAGTGTGAGCTATGGTATTAATTACTGTCTCCTTGGAAGCTGGTCAGGAAACCGGCCATTTATTTTTATTTACTGATGGCTCACCTTTCACATTTGCACGTCTTGCAGTTATTGGTGTCCTGCATTATATGGTTAAAAACTAATAGAAAAATGGGAAGGGTTGCAGTTTTAAAGAGATTTAAAAATGTAAAATCTGAATTACTTGTAGTACTTTAAAAGACCCCTTAAAAAACATAATTTAAAACAATCTACAAGTTAGCCCACTAAGAAGCAGCCTCTTCATTAGTAGCACCTGTTCTTAAACAAAAGTTGAGCAGTAGCAGCAAAACTATTCAAAATAGATAGTTATTCCATTCTAATGGAATGTCACCCACACATTTTTTGTTGCAGTAGACATCTTAAAGAACTACACAAAACCTTTGCAATCTTTGAATGTGACAGATCCACTATAACAAAGCTGTAAATATTTCCTACGCTAAATGAATGCAGCCAGCATCATCATAGTATTAGCAATATTACTTTTAAAGTAACTGCACATCAATATGTCATGTGTTTGTAGAGTCTAATAAGTATGCCATTTTTCAAAACATCTAAAGTTATCATCAGCACCATCCTGTATTAAAGATTTGGTGCAAATTATGCAAAGGTGAATATATACCACTGATAACAGCCTTTGCTGTGAAAAATTCAGTTGATTTTGGACACAAATATAAATAAAATAAAAAGTTGGCACATTCAGGAAATAAAGTGTCTATGTTCAAGAGCGTTGTTTTGATTGACATAATCACCCTCAGATAAACGTTTCGAGTCTGAAGAAACAAGTTGTATGAAAATGTTTCACATTAGTTAGGTTCTGGCATTGTGCTTTCCCCCCACCACATGCTTTTCACAGGCTCATGCACATTGCACATCAGCAGTGTTCAACAACAGTTGGGCTGCTGGTCAATAATTTGGCACATCAAAGGTAAATATCAGCTCAAACCAAAGAGAGCAGAACCTGTGTCAAGATGTGTTTACTTTGTGGTGGTACGCACCAGCTGATATGTCTCCTCTCAGTCCTTGTATGCTCGTGTGGGGGATGTGCCTTTATAGAAGATGTTTCTGGTGTTCTCTGGACTGCTCCCTCTCTCAGGGATTAAAATGATGTTACCTTTTCTTCGAAGTGTTGAGTCCCGGCTAGAAGAAATGGACAGAGTCTCTGAGCCAATCTCACTTCCCTCCACTGGTGTGACTCTTATCGTAGTGATTCCATGATGGTGATGCTCACTGTTATCTATGTTGCTCCTTTTCCTGTCACCTGACCCATAACTGTCTTTTAAGGAGTCACAGCTCTCAGAGTCTCTGTTAAGATCATTTAGCTCATATGTCTGACGAAGGGTGACTTTTTCAGGACCTTTCCATTTCCACGACCCACTTCCTTCACCTTCTGACGGCATCTGAATTACAGGTCTGTTATTTTCTGGATGGGCCTCAACTCTGACAATGCTGCTTGGCTCATGGTCTGTCAAGGTTTTATATCTGATGGCTCCTGTACAGGTGACTGTGCTTCCCTCTGAACTCTTTGGACTGCCTTGAAGCACTCCTTGCTGCTTAGACATGGCTATTACTTGCATGATTCTTGGCTGGCTATTGCTTCTACATGCAACACTCTTCTCAGCAGCTTTCAGCCATTTAGCTCTAGCTGAACTACTTTTGGGTGATGTGTTCACATTCTCCTGAGTCTCTTCAGGAATGTGCACTAGCTGGGATGAGCCAGGACGTGACTGAATAGAGACCCTTGGCCCACCAGAAAGACCCGAATTGTTACAACCTGGTACGCTGCCAGGTTGAATTTTCAGGTATTGGCCAGTTGGGCCATGATGATCACCATTTACACCCACTCTGGAGGGTTCTGAGCTTGATCTCATTTCAATAGCCCTTGGTGGTGACTGGCCAGATTCAGTCTCTATTACTTGCAGTGACAACTTTCGACTTTCGTTCTTGTTCTTCCACTGGGAAAGCAGCTGTTTGGAACGGGCAGAATCCATTGATGCATGTATTGTTGCATTTCGTCTTGCTGGATCTTCCAAGGATGGTGTGTTGACTCTTGGCAAAGTGTTGCTGAAAGTAACCATATTTTCCTTTCCCATTGGGCTTCGTGGTGTTATTATTTCTACATCAGCATTTGCTCTCTTGATATTGGTCAGAGAACCCGAATCTCTGTGGTTTCTATTCAGGATGCTTTCTGTACGATGAGAGACAACGCCATCACTACTGCTACCATTTTTACCTGGCAGGATTCTGTTGGCATCTTGACTGAGGTCTGTCAAAGACCTTAGAGGTTCTCTGTGAAAACTTGGGTGAAACACATTCTCGTCACTTGGTAAGAAGTTTCCCACAGCATACAGGCCCTGATATTTGAAGAGAAGCATCAACAATCAGTTATGGAAAAATGATACTTTTAAAATATTTTAATTATAGTCTTCTGCCTTTAAATAAATACTGAGTGATAGACTTAGTCCATCATAACTGACAAGGTATGCTTACTTTCCCTTCTTCACCAGTATATCCTTATTCCAAATTCTGTCCTCGATCTGGTACATCTAGATATGTATGAGGTACTCTCAGCAGGATAACTAGGGCACATAGTTCGTGGCAATAAATAGTTGAGGAAAAGATTTAGCCTCCTTCAGTTCTCCTCATTTTATAAAGCAACAGATGCAACTGAAGAAAGAATGTTTTGTTACAAAAATAACAAAATAAATGTTTGCAGTATTCTAGGCAAAGCTATTTTACAGCTACACTGCTGTCTGCTCTGATTTACTGAATCTTGTTACAGCTTGAGTTGTTCTCTACCCTGTGATTCTGCCCTTTCTACTGCATAATAACCATGTAATACAATATCTACATGATAGAACAATTTATCAACTTTAAATCAATTGCTTTCCAAGCTCCACAGAACTGTAACAAGATTTAGTTATACAACATGTTCGTATTCAGCAGACTCACTGTAAAATGCTGTCATTTTAAAAAGATTCCACTGAGAGAGAATATGCCATGAAAGGGTCAAATGCCTGACTCAATCACTTAGGTTACTTGTTCTTTACACTCCTTTCAGAGTTATTTGTAGTTTCATGTTATTTCCCCTACCCTCCCTCTTATTGGCATGTAGTTTTCAGGACAGATTTACTGACCACTGGGTATCCAGGACAAAGCACTCTCTAATGTATGTTGTCATGCAACAGTACATGGAGAAGACCTAACAAAGAATATACTTGTTTGTGGATTTCAAACATGGGAACAACAGCACCATTTATGAGTCTAGAACAGCTTAATCATTTGAAATAATATTCTATGGAGTGCCTTTCTGCTCACAGTGCAATCATAGAAACTGACTTCAGTGGCTTATGGGGTTTCTATTATCTACCCTGGTTAATGATCTCATTGCAATTACTGAGACGTGGTGGGATGGCTCA
>VZSZ01003442.1:8005-28961 GCA_013398815.1 Ibidorhyncha struthersii
AAAAAAAAAAAAAAAAAATTAGAAAATTAAAACTATACTAGACTGCAAAATCATCACTCAAAAAATTTAAATTATTCATTAAATTTATTTAATTAGCAAGAAAAGTTGTAATTGTGCTTCACACATATACTGTGAAGTACAAAGGAAAGACAAGTCAGAATACTTTTCAAAACAGAAAAAAAAATAGACTGGTTTCAGATATAAATAATAAGAACATGCAATGACCATTGATTCTATTACTTTCAAATGACCTTAATTGCCCTCAGAGGTTTAGATAGAGCAGCTTTGATATAGTTCTATTATTGCATATACTGCACGCTTACCAGTTAAGACATAACATGTACATTTTTATGTGCGTAATTGTAACAGTCTCCTTTTTTTTTTCTTGGTTTTATGCACTATATACAGGACAAACAAACTCACTTCTTTGTACTACTGCCAGTTTTTAAAGTCAAATGCTATTCCATCCTAAAAGATGAAAGAAATTTGGAGGATTACAGTTCTAGAGTGAGTTCCATCAAGGTACTCAGGAAGTTCCCTATATATTTACAGTTGAAATACCTTTTTATAAATATGGAATGCATTTATTGTTCAGATAGCAATCTCTGCCACACGAAGCCAAAAGACAGCATCTGTCTTGAGATTTAAGAGTTTGCTAGCAAAGAGTATATTTTATATAAAAGAAGTGAAATACTCTGTTCAGTGTACATCAACGAAGTTTACCAAAGGGGGCTACAGGAAAGATGGGGACAAACTTTTTAGTAAGGCCTGTTGTGACAGGACAAGGGGTAATGGTTTTAAACTAAGAGCAGGGAGATTCAAACCAGATATAAGGAAGAAATTTTTTACAATGAGGGTGGTGAAACACTGGAACAGGTTGCCCAGACAGGTGGTAGATGCACCATCCCTGGCAACGCTCAAGGTCAGGTTGGACGGGGCTCTGAGCAGTGATCTAGTTGACGATGTCCCTGCTCGTTGCAGGGGGGTTGGAGTAGATGACCTTTAGAGGTACCTTCCAAGCAAAACCATTCTATGATTCCAAAAATCTCAGAATGCAGACACAACAGAGCACTGTGCCGGTAACAGATGGGTGTCCATTCCTCCCCTCACACACTCAGCTTTTCTCTTGGCTGCATATTCCTATCATTTCTGAAAAAGCCAGCACAATAGTCAGGATGCTTCAAAAACCTCCTTCAACTCACTAAAATTGCGGAAAAAACATCAAGCATAAAACCAAAATAGCAGGTAGTTTTGTACCAAAGTAGCAAGTTTAAGCAACTTGTGGAGAAATCTAACGAGCACCAGAACGGGGCAGGCCATGTAATCAGGAGCAGGGCAGAAGACATCAGCCAGGCCTCTTCCCTTCAGCATCAATGAACTGATGTGACTGCTCAGTTGGTCACAGAGCACCATCCCATGATCCAAGTTGAGTAGAAGCTGGCACTGCGCCTGAAAGAGGCTGTTCCACCCTTTTGCCTGACGCTTCATACTGACCACCGTACTTTCATCTGTATAGTGAATGCCAGAAACTAGTTTTCAGTCATGCCAGTTCCCTGCCCCAGTTCACTGCACAGCCACATAAACACTCATGTCAAACAAGAAAGAGTATTGGACACCCCTCCTAGCAGCACCAGATTCACCTGTCACTGAAATATGACACAAAACAAATTCATGAAATTAGCCACCATATTAAATTATACACAAAAGTTACATGTTTTCAATTAAACTTTTGTTTTTCCTTAAGGTTTGTTTCTCTCAGAACAGAACACTAACACCTTAATAAGATAAACATTTTTCATAGTTGATTTGGCCTTCGTTATTCTAAGATTTAAAGTTAACAAGTACCATCTATAACTACAGCTTAGCTGAAGACATACTTCTGACAGAAAAATTATTCCATTAAAATCTCATTTCCTTCCTTTAAACAATGGTTTTAATTTCACTTCATAAATTCATGCAGTGTTGTATAGTCTTACCAGCACTCAGCTCTCAAAAATCAGTGTTTTACTACATATCCTTATAGATGAATAAGACCTCAAGGTACTCACAAAAAAGACAATTTATACCAGGTATTATGTAAAAGTCATTTCATCGCAGAACACGTATTGCATTATATAGTATGCTTTTGTAAGTACTTTCACTGAACACAGATTTTCAAAGGATACTCTGTGTGTTCTGATGTTATTTTTAATTCTTTTATTAACCTCTGATCTCAACTTAAAACAATTCAAGATCTTTCCAGCAGGGAAACACTGGATCAGGTTTTCAATCTCATTCATCAAGTGACTGTACAAAATAAAGGACATGGCAGCAAAAGAGACAGGGGAATGCAAGGGCAGGAATGAATGATCTGACATAAGAGGGACAAAAAACGTGCTAAGCTACCACTGTCACCTCATAGCACTGCCAGTGCCTCACATACGAAAAAGAGGGGGGCAGTACGAACTTGACAAAGGACTGATCATTGATTCGTGGCAAGAAACAGCAGTACATGGGACTCCAAACTGAAAGGGCAGAGGGGAGAGAACGGCAAACTAGGATTACTAGGGAGGAGCTGGCGTATTCTGAATAAAACTGAATGAGGAAGCCATGGTCAGCAGCGGACGTCCAAGCTACACAGGCAGCAGGAGGCCAAGGACATCAGAGATAATAAACAGCACTTCTTCACAACAGTCCCTGAAGTACCTCAAAGCACCTGAAGTATGCCTAGAGATCCGGATGGGTCACTTCTACCAGCCTAAAACATCAGACACCAGTACATAACCAGTCAGTGCAGTATCTCTAGATCTCCAAGATGACGGCATTATGCTGACTGGCAACCTGAAAGCAGCAATGAATGGACTTGTAGGTCAGATGCTTGGGTTTGAACCTCCAGAGCAAGACTGCTTACTCATTGTTACAACCCCTGGAAGCTGGGAAACCTGGGAGGCAAGCCAAGAAACAGCCAAATCCTTGGTGATTTCCCATACTGCAATCTGCAGCCCAACCTCTTCTTCACGCACTACTGCTGCACCTGCAGCTCATAAACATTTACCTTTTGTGGCGTATGGTGACAGAGGAGAGAAGATGAAGGAAAGCAAGTCTATCCCTTACTTGTAAATTTTTCCAATAGTAATGCTAACTATAGTGTCATCTAATAAACATAAAATAGGAACTCTCATGGTCCAAAGACTAGGTCACTGCTATATGAAACCACAACATATACATTTTTCATATTTTTGCTAAGCTTACCTTCAAAATACTGAGCTTTTTTTCTTAAAGATGCATTCACAAGATAAGTGTGCCTGAATCTCTCTGATCTAGTTGATTGGAACCAATCTGCAGCTTAAATTTATTCATGACTGGTTTATACCTGTTTCTTTTGGTTTAAACAGTTCCTTTCCCTTCCTAATGCTCTTCTAAAAGAATAAGAAAATATCTTAGCGCGACAACATGATCTTTGCTTTTTCTTAATTAAAGATTTCAAATCCACTTAATCTCTTCACCTGAAGATACCAGCAGCTTCTATGCATCTGTGATTTAATCTGTCTTGAGTCTGGGCCAGTAGAACTGAAAGTCACATTACAAAGCGTGACTTGTAAACACATTAATGACAATGCTTCCCTACTGGAAACACTTCCGTGAAATCCAGGATTTGTTCTGCTCTTCTTCCCTTACCTTTTTTTCTTTTTTTTTTTTGTAAACAACTGATACATACATATACATACATGCATATACATACGCCCAAGTAAAAATCACAGATTCTAGCACTAACCTAAAGTTTGTGTTCACACTGTTAAATTGTGGGCATAAGCACCTCTTAATTTAGGCTCTGATCCCCCGATCGCAAGGAAAGGCAAGTTCTACACTATGCTCTTATACAATATAAAACGCATTTGAATGGACTGGAGAAATGTTAGTTTATTTCAGACAACTCCCTTCTTGAATGATTTATTACCAGTTTTTTTTTGCTTTCTTGTGACACAGTTCTCGGGGCACTTGCACTCACACTCTCCGTTCTCAGCCACCACCAGCACTCTGCAACTCTATATGTAATCAGTCAGCTACTATAGGTCACCATAATAAATCAGCAGATGCACGCTAGCAAGGCTACACAAAGATAGTAAGAAACATTTTAATGACTACCACAAAACTTTAAAGTTTACTAGCTGCTCTTCCTATCCAGCAATCTGTACTCCTCCCCCTGCCCGCCATGCCCCTGCTTCCTCCCTGCATCAGACACAGAGCCTTCGGAGTAAGCAGCATGCTGTTAAATACCAGTTCGGCAAACACAGTAGCATTCAGCATCATGAGCAACGAATTCAACATATTGCAATTTCTTTGTTATGTGCCAAAAGTTCTGTTTAAATACTGACAAGTGAAGTTACAGATTAAGGTTTGTACAAAAAAAATCCTATGGTTCTTACTTTTTAGATCATATATGTAGTATAAATATCTTGAGATGGCTTGAAATGCACTTAACTAGAACACGTCCTTTCAGAATTGATAGACTTAAAAGTAATAGCAACATCTGCCATTCATATTTAAATATTTGGCTTTGTTCCGAAATTTAATTTGTGTGTCTGCAACTCCCCCAAGTTTCTTACCTGTGACATCCTAACCTCCTCCAACTTGAGAACGCCTCCAAACTCTGCCGTCACAAAGTTCAGCCTTCTCTTAACATATGAAACAAATCATTGAGACTATTTAATAAACAATTATTTCTAAAAGCGATCCTTCAGAAACTCTACTAATAGGCTCATAGTCCAACGAATTCTTTGTCAACATTCCACACCTCCTCTTGAACTTACCTGTTTTACAAGTCTGCAGCTAATCCCTCTTTTCATTAATATTGGCACAGTGGCAATCATACTGCAATCCATACTGCAGTCCAGAAGTTCAATTTATCACATTTACTTTGCTTAGAAAAATTATCATCTTCTCAAAAGAAACCAAATTTTGTCTACTCTGTGGCACAATTTATTTTTCTGATGCTGAATCTGACACACACACCCCCCTTAAAAAAAAAAAAAAAACAACAAAAAAAAACAAATACCTGTATATCCTTGATTATAATTTTCTATAAAAACTGTTCAGTATTTCTGTATATCATTGATAGTCCTGGACTAACAAATCTACAACACAAAGTCCTCTGTGATTCTTGAAATTAACTTATAGAAAAGGTACTAAACCTTTTCCCCCCCCACCAAAAATAAATATTAAAACCTGTCAGTATTTTCTTGCTACAACTACTAAATGATGCACGATTCCCTCGCAATCATCACTAAAAATTATATACACTGTTCATAATAAAAGCAATAAAATGGATTTATATAATTGAATAAAGAAAAAAAAAACAATAATGCTCCATAGTATAACTTAAATTCAAGGTCCTTATGTGAACAAGCAGCCCGAGTATTAGCCTGAAACAAATATCGTTTCAGCCAACATTTTTCATTGCTAAATCAAGAGCTGTCAATCAGCACATTTGTTTGTGTGGTCTCATTAGAGTACATTGCCTCAATCTCAACAGTCATAGTAAAGAATGCGGAGAGCGTAACTGTATCTACTTAACCTTCATCAACCAGCATTCATGCACCCTCATTAATTTTTTTCATCTCACTTTCAAGCATGACATGGCTCATACCAGAACAATAACTTGCTGATAATTGTTCAAGACAACAGCTGGACAGGAACAGTGCAGAGGTGAACTTTCTTATAGATTATAGGGTGCCTCTGTGAATTACAATTAGTTTAAAAAGTCATCTGTCCTGTTCAGCAGCTTTGAAAAGAAGACATTTCATTAGCAACTAAAGAAATCCGAACATATTTTAGGCTTTAATGATCCAATTGCACTGTATTTTCCATGACAGGAATTTCTCCAGATCACGACAAATATTGAAACGTGTGAGCTCACAGCTCAGTAGATGTAATATTTATGAAATTGTCATGTGATACAAACTGAAGCTTAGCTTGCCATTCATTATTATCTCATTTAAACGCTAATAAAACAAGAATAATTTATACAACTACCAACATTACAAACCATCTTTAGAAAACTCTCTGATGGTAACTTTACTCCTTCGAAAGAAAGTCAGTGTCATATTGAAGAATATAACAGAAGAATTCAGATCAAATACACAATGCTATAATGAACCACAAAGGAAGTAACTACATATATAGTTGTATAGTTGCATTTCATAACAAGCTAAAGGAAGTTACAGCTCTTGGTTTTCTTAATATTGTTCTTTCTCTGGGATAAGAAAAAGGCTATCCCTCAATCTTCTGGTCTCCCCCAAAACTTTGAATACAATTTGCTGTAATTGAAAAAAGGAAGTATCAGTGGAAAATCCAACATGCCTTTCTGTGACAAAACACTACATCCACCTAGTCCAAATTATGGTTATTATAATGTACTGCTAGTAAAAAAACAACTAACAAGACTGACTATAAAAAAAAAAACGTTAAAAAAATCTTTCAGATGTCTATCTCTGTTAACAAACTGTTGTGTGTTGATAATGTTCCCTGTTTCTTCTACAAGAATCACTTCAGTGCAGCGATCTCTCTTGCTTTTCTTGCCCCAAAACTCAACCTTTTGAAAGTCAGAGGGTAACTTCCTCTACGTTCACCTCTAGTTTCTGAGGAAGTTGTTGAAACGGAAGTGCTCCATTTCAGCAACAGAAAAATCTCTATATCTAGATGAACATTATTTCTTAAAAATTATTCATAGTTAGAAGGCTGCCTTCATCTTAGAAAAGCGTGTTTCCTTTTTATTATTGTGACAGATATACGCAGAATTTTCTAGATTACTTTTTTTTACTATGATAAAAAATGAAGAAGTTTGGTGCTGAAAGAAGAGCTATGAAAAGGAAAGCAGATTTTCAATAGCAAGTCTAGCTTCAGATGCAGAAAAAAAATGCAGTTGAAAGTCCATTAGAGACCTATACCCTGCCCAAATTCTTGGCTTTGGAATAAGTTAATACACGGGACTGCAGCAACAGCTAGTGAAGTGAATTTATACAGAATGTAATCATCTAAGAAAAAAAAAAATCATTTAAAAAAAACGATTTGAATTAAAATTTCCACTGACATAAGAAAGAGCATACATAATGACAGTAGAGGAGACAGAGCAATGTGTCTATTCCAAACAGAATGTTGTACAAGTATCATTAAAAAAAACAAACAAAAATAAAGACAGAGAGCACAAGACCTAATTTTCCTTTCTGCATCAAACAACCAGTGGTAAGCACCCTTTAGGGTGATACTTCAGGTACAGTTTAAAACAAGTTGTTTATCAATGAATTGTTTTCTGTAGCACCCACCTTTCAAAGGCAGCACTGAGTAAAAAAAGCACATCAGTACTGCGATGCCAGTATTACTTTGAGAAGAAGTTATTTGTCAGTAACTGAAATTCTTTGAGATCCATACACGTACACGTGCAGTTACAGTTTCTAGCATAAGAGCACAAGTATACCATTGTATTTTTGCCACTGCCATTTCTCGAGGTACACAATAAGTCACCATGTTCCTTTCTACATGTCCTTCCCCAAAGCTGGGCACGTTGCAATACAAATGTGGTGCAAGGTCTTTACTTACATCCTTGCAAATTCAGAAATAGAAAGGTTACATATGTACACATAGATAAAGTCTCAGTGAATTCCAATTACTGACAAGTAATATCTCTCTCTCAAATAGTTATTTATGTAGGCGTTCATACTGCGGGCAATGAGAAGTTCTACTCATACACCATCATTCCCCTGGAATAGCATCCTGGAGTTTAACTGCATAAATATCGCTCTTTCAAAAGCAATATGATGCTTAGAGATATCAGCAACAGAGTAGCTGATAAAAGCATAAATGCACTTGAAGCAACTGACAACCACACTATTATCATAAAGGTCTCTCCATGTGGCAATCAATGCTTATTCATCCTAAATCCCACCAATTTCCTCTGTAACACTGCCTGATGCATCTGGAAACGAAGCTTTCTGGGACCTCTACAATCCAGAACTTGACATGACAGATGGGTTGAAAGGGTTTTGTTTTGGTTTAACCTGACCAACCTAAGGCAAGAAGAGAGAGTTAGTTAGAAATCATCTTTGTCGGTGGTGGCTTTCTTGGGTATTTTTTTACCTTTGCCCTCTATAAACTTTTTACTGTCTACTTGGGTGTTGTTTATCAATAGTTCTTGAATTACCCATGCTTACTCTGGAAAGAGTAAGTTCAAGAGATTCTTGCACTTCCCATACTTAACTCTGGAAAATGGGACCGTGAACAGGTCAATATTAACAGTGTTTTACAGAAAAGAGAAGGTAGATGCAATTCCATCTACCCTTTACGATTATTTTATCTGTTAGGTCTCCACTGTACTTGAAGTGTGTCCAAAGATGGATTCATGAGCTTAATCAAGCTCTATAATGCTGATCTTTCTGTTGTTGTTCATCATCATAATTCATTCATTAGTAAGTGGCTGGGACGGGCACTTTACATCGAGAATTTGCCTTACTATCAATCCACTTTTTGAGTTTGAATGAGATCGCAAATATACTGAGACTTCACATGAAAATTCTACTTACTAAAACTATCTCACCATAAAAATGATCCACAGAGTTGCCTTCTTGCATCTACTTCCTGAAAGTAGGTGCAATCACATAAGCTACAAAAAATAAACAAATAACCACATGGCTGTTCAATGTTTAAAATATTCTTTTCTTTTTTGTCCAGTTGACTTTAAATCAACATATAGTTCTAGACTTACTATACCTGACACTGACAGAAGTAATTTATGCTTTTGTCAATGGATATTCAAAGCTATTAGTGTAAATGCAAACAACGAAATACTATACTTACATAGAAGCATAATTATTTCTAAACTATGACCTTATCTGAAGGTTGGTAGAAAAAAAAATTCCTTTTTTATAAGTTAGAGAAATCTACAAAATATTACCTTATAAATTTATTTTGAGAACTACCACTATAAAAGCCTTTTCTGAGAAGAACTGATACTTTCGTTTAAGATGACGTTGTTTGGTTAGAAAGTATAAAGCTAGTATTTCTGTAATTCTCTACAGGTATACTTAAAACCACAAGTTAACTATAATAGAAAGTACATTTTTTAAAACTGCTACTGTTGCAGAGAGTTGAAAAAAAAAATATACCTAAAGCTGTGTAGTCATTATTTTCAACACATACTAAATATCAGATTTTTAAACAAATATTTGAAACAGGTCTGAAAATCACGGTTCTAAACTGCAACACAAAGAGGGAGGAAAAAAAAGGATTCTTAGCTTCATAGTCTGTTAAACCATAGCATACATATCCTTATATCAAAAAAGCAGAGGTTGCAGGGTTTACAGAGAAGCACGAATTAGTAAATTATTTAATGTGATGCTAAGATCTGTTTCTAGTAAGAATGTAAGATGAGTAAAGTTTGGAATCTTTTTTAAATATACAAAGGTCGAAGTAATATAAGACATTATACAGGCTGAAAAAAGATCCAAGAATCTGGTTGCTATGGTGAAGACAGGAGGAAGCAGAAAGTCAAAATGGCATGTATAAATAGTTTAAAAAAAAGTACTTGGATACAGAACAAAAAGATATGATGCAAGAACATAACATGAGACATTAAACTGATTTCATATAATATATGTGAAATTCAAGAATAATGTACACAAAGACAGAAATATCCATTGAAAACTTACTGAGAAATCTAAGGTAGTGCACAGCCAGAGACATTTAACTGACCATTACTATTTCTATTAGAAAATGACAGTGCAAACCATAATTCCTGATCTTCATTAAGTTTTTGTTAGAAGAGTAATTTTTTTGACTACAGAACGACTGCTTACATAAAATTTACAATCATATTATATTGATATGACATAATCACTATTCAATAATTAACGTGTCATTTACTTTGAACCCCTTAAGATCCAAGGTGACAAAGTATTTTACTGTGTTATTTTAGCATTTAACTTAAATTATCTCAGCCATTAAATGATCAGATAGGTTTAAACAAATATTAAAACCCAGAAAATTTACCATCTTAGACTCAGGTAACTGAGCTATCATATTTACATATTAGTTTCAGATCAAGTAACAATAGTAATACCAACAGTTATAATTATGATCAACCTATTCTTACAAGTATATATAATTTCCTCATAGTAAGAGACTGAGGTTTAAAATAAGCTAGAAGTAAGAAAGCAGAGAAACACAGAAGTTACAATTACAATAGTTCAAATTTAATAAGTAGTAAAAAACTACTGAGATTTATTCTAGCACACAGAACGTGGTTTCATAAAGCATAAATTTTCTTCAGGAAATTTGCCCCTTCCTCCCCAGCAAAAACTGAAAGTAGCAATTAGAGGAAAATAGAAACATGACTAGGGCAAATTTAGAAGCAAAAAAGTTTTGTTTGCTCTAATATGGGAATGTTCATATTTCACATATCTACCTCCCTAAAACAAAGCCGTATTCCACCTTAATTAAACTACACTTGTTAGCACTGTGGAAGTAGATACCACACAAACTGGAGAAAGCAGACAGTTTGCAATGGGAACGCACTAAGTGCGTAGCTACTGTACAATAAGCAGCTTATTATCTTTTCTCTCTGAAACCGAGATTATATTTGCATGCATGTACAGTTTTCTGAGAAAAATCTCTGTGAAGGAACTTGATCTGACATATGAAGCTTAATATGTATGTAGCAATCACATTACAGGTGAGCTCCCAGTTGCACAAGGGAACGATACACTTGATAAAAATCTGTCAAAACAGTTTCTGAGAAAAATTTGAACAAACCAGAATATTTACTTACTGAAAGCCGCATTAGTATATCTTTCAAACTAGCTAGAAACCAACAAATAACAAATTAGTTCATTTTTAAGTGTAATAAACAAATCTTAATGAACATCAAATCTCTAGAGCACAATGCAGTACTTGAAGGTTAAACAAGTTATACAGCTCTATAATTAATGCCAGTGTCAATCAAGGTCACACAAAATCCCCGCGTGGATAGACTTGCCATATTTAATAAATAAATCCAGGTATTATCAACAGCATTAACTTGTTGATAGGTGAATATAAACAACATAGTCCATGTTCTGTAGAAAAAATTTAATTAAAAATAAAGAACTGCCTTGCACAAGTCTGTACTGTAACTCCTCAATAAGCTAGATTAATAGCTTTACATATTTTGCAATGGAAATTGATTAACTATCACGAATACTGGGCTTTCAGTCATACACTCCATATCAAAAGTAACTTTCTGACAACAGATTGAGGACTTCAGACCAAACACTAACAATTATTTTCTGAGCTGTTCTTAAAATTGAACGGGTCACTCATCCTATCCATTTTGTTCTATTCTTTTTTTTTTAAGAGAAAGCTATAGTTTTTTCCCCAAATATCAGTACTCTCTTTTGAAATTATATTTTGGTACCTGTATTCTCTTAAACAGCAGAGCAACATTACATTGATACCAAAAACCAAATCAAATTAAGAAAAGAAGCAAGATACTATTGAAAAGAAAAGGGGGCTCAAGCTGGTCTCATACCACGGTGTCTTGAAATCAGAATAGGATCCTGCAGCAAAAACTAAAACAATTCCTATAACAATTCATACATGAAAACAAAAGCTAAAAGGGAACTATACAAGAGTAATAAATGAAGAGTCTAAATTTAGACTATTTTATTTAGACGTAAAGGTCAAACACTGACCACAATGCACAAGACTTCCAGGAAAAAAGCAGCAAGAAAATTCTTGGTCTTAGTAGCTACCATAAAACCTCTTCCTCATCTAGCATTATTTATATAGCGGCATTTAAGTATACTTAATAATTATTTAGCTATTTAAAACCATTTACTAGCTAAAGGTAATAATTAGCACTTTAATAACTATTCAGGCAGTTGGTGGTGGAGGGGGGCTGGGAGTATTACTTTGCTTTTAATTAAAGTATATTACAGCAATTAGCAAAAGATGTTAAGACAGATATTCACTCCAGAAGGGCCTGTACTTCAAAGCCAAGAAGAACAAGTCCGTGATCTAACACACAGAATTAATTCTATATTTAATGTTTCACAGCCCAAAAACATGCCACAACTTTTGAGCCTAGCGTAATCACCAGTGTTATACCCTTAACTCCATTTTGTGAATATGTTTGGATTCAAGTTATCAGTTTTGCATGACCAAAACTGTCTCAAAGACTTGAAAAGTATGTCGAATCTTGGTAGAGAACACCAAGAAGGTAATTCAGTCACCCAAACCTGATTTCCTAATTTGACCTCCTCACTCTTCCTGATGTGTTGAGTAATATTGCCAAAAACACTTAAATAACTGAATGTTTTTAAAATTAGATGCCAGTTCATACAATTCAGGCTGGCTTAAGCTCGTAAATATCAAAAATTAATCTTGACTTCAGTCTTAATTTTTGCTAGAATGTCTGATAAATAATTTCAACTTCCTTCCAAAGTACGTCTTTAAATAATGTTAGAAAATTAACTAGTGAGAGAGATGAAATATTTCAGAGGGCAAGGGAAGGTGGGGGGCCGGNTGGGGGGTTGGGGGTGTTAAACAGCTCCAAAAAGGTAGGTCTTACCATGAGCCTTCTACAGGGCAAGAGATCTGACTGATCTTATACATTCAAACTGGAAACAACTGGATTTACCAACATATTCTAGTTTAAGAGGTTTCTACTTAACATGCTACAGTTTACATCAAATTATAAGATCACTTTGGACACATTTAAAGGTTGCCTAGTCCATTAACAGTGGTTGAAATAGGACATTAGGAATTCTTAATGAGGTTTTAGAAGTTTCAATGCATTGTGCGTCAGGCAAAAGATTACACTATTATAGGGTATACCGTCTAAGCATGTGATTTACACCGTTAAGACTCTATGTTCTCATTGTACTAAACACTAAACTCTCATAGTCTCAAGCCATAACGAGACTGCAAGTAAAGGTAAATGGACCATACCTTCATTTAGATTATATGCTTTAATATACCCTGTAATAAACCAATTATTCAAGGCTGTTCAGAAGAGTGCCCATTTTAAGTATTGATTTTGGACAGAAAAAAACTAATAAAAAGTATGGAGAAAAACATACAAAATGAGTCAGTGATCATTTATTTAATTTTATGACCTTATGGAACGTCAATTAAAGTTCTGCTTCTCTTGAAGAAAGGCTTGAAATAGAAGAAAACTAACAAAGCAAAAAGGAAAGCAAGTACCATCTAGTAACTGTAGCCACGAGTTCATTTATCAGAAAACCATTAAACTACAAAGTGTAACAGGTAAAACTTCTATATCATAATATACTCGTGAAGGTGTCTACATCATGAAGAAATTGCATCACATACTTCTAGACACCAGATTATTCAGTTACCAAATTGTTTTCTTTTCTTTAGGATAGAGGGACTCTCATATACAAAGCTCAGTAAATAAGAGCTATAGCTTCTTTTTGTTAAACTTATTAAACACCAGAAAACAACATTTTTTAATAGCAACCTAGAGGGAACAAACCATTAGAACTCCCCTGGTTGATTGATATTAATACCTTTATCAAAGAATATCTGAAAGTAAGACAGAGAGAGGGGTTTAGGTTGATACGGTTAATAACAGAAAATGCTAATGTCTCTTCTTGACATTTCCAGATTAAAAAGAAATAAATTAATAAATAAGAGAAAAGTAACATACAGTGGTCTCAGTGCTGCTCCTGATAGTAGTGCACCTCTTCAACTTTTTGAAAGATGCAAGCAGCTTATATCTTTCTTCTCTCCAATGAAATCAATGTGAAAAATTGGTTATATACTAAAAGCAGTAAAACTGGCTTGATTACTGCAAGTCTGATATAATGTAGTACCAGAACTTAGATATTGAAACAAAAAGCATATATTTCATTCTCAAAGGAAGCTTAGCCTAGCATTGCTCTTATACATCCACAAACTAATTTTGTGCAAATAGTCCTTGCTTCTTCTTGTCTCTTTGCAGAAATCTATGTTAAAATACTTCATAGTCTAAATGAAATACTATCTTCATGTGATTTCTCTAACTACTGATTATCTTCACTTGCTGTATTCAGAAATACAAAACCACATGGTAAAAATGTTTCCAAGAAACTTCATTGTTTTCCATGTTTGCATTTGTACTGTACTTTCCCCTTTGCATCAGTTTCCCCATATTTTAGAGCATACTTTGCATTATTGCTCATAACATCATAGTTGTGAGCAACAGCTGGAGCAAGTTTTCTGGGAAAAGGGACAGTAAATTAAATAACTTAAAAAATAATAAATTAAAAATGCTATTTATTTATACTCAGCTAAATAGCTAATAAAATGTTACAATTTTCTTTAAATAAAAATACTCTGTTAAAAGTTTTCCCTAATATGAAAGACAAATATAAAAAATTGACACAAACAGGAATCAACTGGGAAAATAGGTTCTGGGTTACAAGATGCCACTTGCTTATTTCACTGAAAATACAAACTTGCAGGAAATAACATTGACCTCACTATTCCAAAAAGGGCAAAAAGTCTTCTAGTTGAAAATATGCCTATGTATCTTGCAATTACAGAACATTTCTTCAGCGTTATTACAGTACAACAGATGTTACTTCAAAAGTTTGTATTGCATAGAGTTTTCTCTCATCTTTCACCAGATCTGTAATAGATATTCAGTAATACAGATCATTTACTGTACTATGACACACTCTTGTGGCACATTAAGGAATGAAGTGATCAGCCAATCGTAAACAGAGAAAGAGATTCAAACCGAGAAAGCATCCATTGCAAGCAAGCTTTAAGATAGAGCATTTCAGATTATTATATTAAAAAGCAAGTGGGGCAGAACAGTAAGTAGCATTCATTCTCACTAAAACACTGTTATATCTCACATAGTATTTGACAGAGACTAAATGATGGTGATGATGGAACTGCAAGTGAATTCTCATCTTTATTAGCTAGAGAACACACAAATAGCATACCATACTATAAAACTAAGTCTAACTTCACTGCAATTTATTTTCTCCTGTGTTAAAAAAGGATATGTATTTCTGCATTAAAAATAGATAACAGGAAATCTAACATACCTACCAAAGCTGGCATATCAGATAAGTACTACGAATACAGTTTTAGGCTAAATATTAAAATACTTTCTAATTAGCATGCATTTAAAACTCTGTCCAGAAAACTTCTCACTCCTTCAGCAGTTCAGGAAAACAAAATTCAGAACATGAAAGCTTCTTGAATTCCTGCTCTTCAAAGTCTGTGCTATAGTTTTGTGAAACTGAAGATGATGTAGATTCTATTACAGAGGCTCTGAATAATCAGTCTAGTATGCACATGCAGTTATTTTACACATCTTTTACAAAGAAAAATATAATTTATCACGTAACAAAAATAACAGTAGTATTTATTTACTATCTGGTCATACATGTTTGTAAAAGCCTCAAATTTTTCAATGCTGGAGAAAGATAAGAAGGGAAAATAAGTCTGCTTTGCAACAGTTTTAGTCCTTTCTGTATTGATCACATTAACATCTCTAAATGCTGTAGAATAGGATTTTAATCTCTCTCTTCCCATTTACATAATGGTTGACTACCTAGTCACTAGACCTCGCTGACTTTTGAGGAATTAGTGTAATCTCATATGCATCAAAATTATTTATTAGTTCTACTTGTAAATAGTAACAAAGTATTCATTCTAACTGACCTAAACATACAACTATTGGAAGCACCATTATCAGTAAATATGGTTCTTGCTGCAGAATTATACTTTGATTAAATCTATATGACTTCCCCCCCCCTNAACTGGTGATCAAAGAATAAGCCTGGAGTCTCCTAAGTACCAAGAGCTATACAGACAGTCCAGAACAAACAGTGATAGTGGTACAAATGAACGATTTTTTGTTATTATTTTTAAGGAAGTTAAGCATAATAATTTCCATTTCACCCTAAAGGTAGGCACAAGTTCTAGCAAAATGAATCACAGTATTTTCTTGACAAATCTGAGGGACAATAACCCCTTGACACAAGAAACCCTCTGTGCTTAATTTCTCTTACTCTTTTCATACTGACTTATTTTTGCCACTGTTGTTTCAGGAAGGCTTTTTAGTCCGAAATACGCTTCATACTTGTAGTTTTGGTCCACACTCCCAGGTTCCCTCAGCAACAGTAATCTGAAGATCAGAACTGTCTGCATGCAGTGAATATGGGTATTCTGTTCTCAAAAAAAAATGTTTTTGTTCAAGTGGTTCAGATTCTTTCTATTTATTATAAAGCATGCATCTGCACAGCACAGCTTAACTCACCATTTGTCCCCACTTGCTCGCTACCTCTTCCATCATTTTGCTGAATAAAGAAGGCTCGCAGGTGCATTCTGAGAGTCAACTGGTAGCAGCGAATGGATTCTACCTCCCTTTTTCAAGTTTGACCAAGTCCAATCCTCCATTTATCACTACTGTTTCTCTTCCGAAGAGCATTAAAAGAGCAATTTAGTTCATACTACTAGATTACTACCGGCAATAAACTTTCCCGCTTGCCTTTGTGCAGTTAGCATGATTTAACATGGTTTGTTTTCAGCTATATCTATCCAGGTTTGTTTCTTTTCACAGCAGCATTATAGATCTGTTGAACTTCACATGCCAAGATTTCTCCTGCTATGTGCAACTGAGCCTCGGATCCCAGTTTCTCTTCACGCATTCCAGTTACATCTACCCTCCATTTTGTCAACTTTGATGGCAGCTTTCATTCAGACAATCTCATGAACATTTAGTTGCTTTTTCCATCTTCCCACTGTTTCAAATAGATGACCCAACACTTAGAGATCCTACACTGAAATGCCAGAAACAAAACGCAACATTCTGCTGCACATGTATCAAGTACGTTGCAGCCAGATTTTAAGTGCCACGAGGCATTACACCGCACAATCAAGGAACTGCAAAGACAAGCAGTCACCCTAAGTAGGCTCTTTCTGGCTTGTTACACATGTCAGCTATACATATACATTTACAATTTTAGAAACAGGCATTTCTGTATCAAAGGACAAGTCAGATTGCGCAGCAGGGAACATTTAGACTTTACAACTGTTAAGCTGAATAATAGAGCAGATAAGGTTTCTAAGTTTCATTACTCAGGTGCTGTTAGAGATGAGTAAGGTTGCAGAAGAACTATCTTGGGAGTTAAAAAGAAAAGTAGAGCATCAGTAACTTGTAAAAATAGGAAGAGTGGGGAAGCAAAGGCATAAAACAAATAAAAAGTTGTTAAAAGCTACAGAATATGTTGTCCAGTGTCTTCATTCTTTTAATTTAAATGAAACTGAAAGCAACAAACTGTTTCAGAAGAACGTATCTGAAAACACATCTACTGTTTCACTGTACATATTTAACTATAAATATTGTGCGAGACAACAATAATAAATAATCCTGCAAACAGGTCCTGTCCTATTAAGAAAGTTTTCAGAATGCTAGGCTAGATTATATGCTATGTAAAAGAATATTTTGTTGAAACTCTGATTTAACTCCCCCCAAAATCCTACCATTTCTGATCAATTAAGTTCTCTCCATTCTTACATAATCTTCAGAACCTGATTGCTATCAATGGCAGGGGGAACCCCATCTACAGGGCATTTACAAACCACACATCCTTTATAGCGATGCTTGTTTCATACAACATAGTGAAAAAGCCCCGTTAAAAAGTTTGTTAGGAAACAATCAAGGCAAGATCTTTACATACTAGAAGAATCTATTTAGAACGAAGAAACTGTATGGCAAATTAATCACGTAGAGATCAAATAGAGGAGAACAGCAGCCTGCAATGGAAGTCTGTTTCTCACATGCTCACATGAAGTAATCAACTTACTGGTTTTAGATGAGACCCCACTTTAATTAAAAAAAGATGTTATGTATTACATAAGGTCAGATCATATTTACATGGAGCTAGTAGGTAAAGAGGAATACGTAATCTTAGTGGGTAAGGAAAGAAGATGCCTATAACCACTTTTTGTAAATGAAGAAATTAAAATATTGTTCCAGCAGAACCAGCTCAAATGCAAATAGAACCAACGACTCTGCCAAATATGCTGCATGGCATACCAGTGTCTACCCAAGTATGGTCTAACAGCTTGTAATTGGAAGTGACTCCTTCACTGACACATAATCTCCCTGTTTGATTTTTTTGTTTGTTTTTTACCCTTGAAATGAATTTTCTCTGAATCAAGCCATTCACTGAGAAACTAAATGGTATATTTTCTACAGGATGAAAAGTACTGTTCATGGAAATTTAAATGCTAATAATTTTCATCAACAGTGACTTTGAAGGTATGCCAAACAAGGTTTGTTAAACATTTCTTTTCTTGCATTTAAATTATTTCTCTCAGCTTCCAGTGAAAAAAAAACTACAATAAAAGCACTGTTGTAATGAAGATTTTATTGCACTCAAATACAGTGTTACGTTTAGTCAGATATAAATGCTTGTAACATTAGATTAGAAATTCATCAAAAGCACTTAGTGCATAAACATGTAACAAAACTAAAAAGGAGTTAAAACCCATGACAATAGGTTTGTAGCAGGTGTATAGTGTTTTACACCTCGTGTGCAATATAAACACTAGCAAATTGCATTACGGTCTAGACAAGTGGTCTGTACAGTGGGTGGGGAACTGGCTGACAGACTGCCCCCAGGGGTGGTAAACAGCTCCATGTCAAACTGGCAACATCTGACAAGTGGGGTCCCCCAGGGAACTGATACTGGGCCCAACACTGTTCAATATCTTCATAAGTGATCTGGATGATGGGATCAAGTGTACCCTGATGAAATTTGCCAGTGGTACCAAACTGAGTGGGAAAGCGGACACTTCGGAAGAGAGCCACCCTGCAGGAAGACCTGGATAGGCTGGAAGAGTGAGCTAACAAGAACCTTATGAAGGTCAACAAGGACAAGTGTAGGGTCTTGCACCTGGGAAAAGAGAATCCAGGAGTGCAGCACGGGCTGGGATCTACCTGGCTGGGGAGCAGCTCTGTGGAAAGGAACCTGGGGGTCCTGGTGGACAACAAGCTCAACATGATTGAACAGTGCACTGCAGCGGCAAAGCAAGCCAGCAAGGTGTTGGGTCGCATCAACAAGGGCATCACCAGCAGAGACAAAGAAGTCATTATCCCACTCTGCTCAGTGCTTGTCAGGCCGCACCTGGAATACTGTGTTCAGTTTTGTTCCCCACTGTACAAAAAAATGTGGACAGACTGGAGAAGGTCCAGAGAAGGCCCACGAAGATGATCAAAGGACTGGGAAGGCTGCCATATGAGAAAAGGCTGAGAGAACTGGGTTTGTTCAGCCTTGGGAAAAGAAGGCTTAGGGGAGAAATTATCACCATATTCCAGTATTTAAAGGGTCGCATGGAAAAGATGGGGGGTAACGGGTGCACATTACTCCTGGGGAGATTATGATTGGACAGAAAAGGAACATTTTTCATACTGACAACAATCATCCATTGGAATAATCTCTCCAGGGAAGTGATGAATTTCCCATCACTGGACACTTTTAAGATTCAGCTAGACAGGGTGCTGGGCCACCTTGTCTAGACTGTGCTTTTGCCAACAAGGGTTGGACCGGATGATACTTGAGGTCCTTTCCAACCTGGTATTCTATGATTCTATGAAATTAATTCTTGCAAAGACCTTGCTGGTATAGGAACAAACATACAAAGTTGTTAAAAGTGAGTGTTTTCAATTAAGTAAACAAAATTATTATATTGAGCAGGGACACTGTGATGACCTCCTTTAACTTGCATTTTATGGTCCAAACCTGTTTTTCCATTTCATTGGTATTTATGGTTTAGGACTTCATAAATCCTACTGAACATACTTTTTTTTCCTCTCTGGATACATGAAAATAATATCTATCTCCTCTAAGGTTTTACTTATTCACATTGTAAAAACATTCTCTACTAGAAATCAATAAAGGAACAAGCTTGTTGCTTCTAAAATATCGAGCCCTCGAAGGCTTTTCTTACCACAGTGTTGTGAAATGGGATTGGAGTGTTTTTGTTAGCCTGGATACACTGTCATATTTTCACCAAACATTAGCTGACTGCAACTAATATTGCATTTTGGGTAGAAATCAGCTATGAGGAAAAAAAAAAAAGAATTGCTTTTTCGAAAGAAAAAGGTAAAGGTGAACACAGAAACTACTCCTTCAAGGCACTTCACTGAGGAGAAAGGAAAACACTCAATCTGTTTTGAAGTTGACAGGAAATAAAGAGATTCGTTGCTATCCCTCCTATATGCCTATAACTTACTCCTGCATTCTTCAGAAAAAATACTTTTTTTTTTTTTTCATTTTATATGCAAAATTCCATTAGAATAATTTTGGTTTAAAGGGTAGTTAGGGTGATACTGTAAGGCAGCCAAGCTTAAACACATAGCAGGCTTTACTTGTACACAGTTCATAATGATAACATTAAAAGGTAACTTGAGTTATTCACGGAATCATGGAATTTTCAGAGTTGGAAGGGACCTCTAGAGATCATCTAGTCCAACTCCCCTGCTAAAGCAGGATTGCCTAGAGCACATTACTCAGGACTGCATCCAGGTAGTCTTGAAAATCTCCACAGAAGGGGACTCCACAACCTCCCTGAGCAGCCTGTTCCAGTGCTCTGTCACCCTAACCGTAAAGAAGTTTTTCCTTGTGTTTCAATGGAACTTCCTATGTTCGAACTTGTCCCTGTTGCCCCTCGTCCTGTCACTGGGAACCACTGAAAAGACTGGCTCCATCTTCCTTCAACCCACCCTTGAGATACTTAGAAGCAATAATAAGGTCTCCCCTCAGCCTTCTCTTCTCCAGGCTAAAGAGTCCCAGCTCTCTCAGCCATTCCTCATAAGGGAGAAGCTCCAATCCCTCAGCCATCTTCATTGCCCTATGCTGGACTCTCTCCAGGAATTCCCTCCCTCTCTTTAACTGGGGAGCCCAGAACTGGACACAGT
>VZSZ01003442.1:28995-52867 GCA_013398815.1 Ibidorhyncha struthersii
CAGAGTAGAGGGGGAGAATGACCTCCCTTGACCTACTGGCCATGGTCTTCCCTATGCAGCCCATGATTCCATTGGCCTTCCTGGTGACAAGGGCACATTACTGGCTCAGGGGTAATTTACTACCTACCAGGACCCCCAGATCCTTCTCCTCAGAACTGCTTTCCAGCAGGTCCACCCCTAACCTATATTGGTGCCTAGCATTCTTCCTCCCCAGGTGCAGGACCCTAGACTTGCTCTTGTAGACCTCATCAGGTTCTTCTCTGCCCAGCTCTCCAGCCTGTCCAGGTCATGCTGGATGGCAGCGCAGCCCTCTGGAGTGTCAGCCACCCCTCCCAGTTTGGTATCATCTCTGTCCCCTCATCCAGGTCATTGATGAATATATTGAACAAGATTGGACCAAGTGTTGACCCCTGGGGGATACCACTGGTTACAGGCCTCCAACTTGACACTGTTCCATTAATCACAACCCTCTGAGTTCTGTCACACAGCCAGCTCTCAGTCCACCTCGCTCTCTCCTCATCTAGTCCACACTTCCTCAGCTTCCTAATGAGGATGTTATGGGAGACAGTGTCAAAAGCCTTGCTGAAGTCAAGGTAGATGTCATCTACTGCTCTCCCCTCATCCAGCCAACCTGTTATAACATCACAGAAGGCTATCCGATTGGTCAAGCATGATTTATCCTTGGTAAATCCGTGTTGACCACTTCCAATAACTATTATATATACTATAAATATTCAGCGCTATATTATTAACAGAAGTTACTAGACTATATTGTTAGCAGTCTTACAGGTTTATAATAATAAGATTCTATAAGAAGCACAGTTTGGAACAACTTCTGTGTAAATCCTCCTTCGAGTTCTATGTTCAACTTCCAGAGGAGGAAAATACGAGGACACTGGGCTCCACGTAATCCATCAGGTGGCTGACCACAAGGTTCTATTGCTTATGCTGGGTAGGCTGTGGCCTGTCAAATACAGCATTAAACTAATTCATATGGCCGATTTGACCTTCTTGCTAACATTTACTCTCTTTTCCAGTTTAAAATGTTTGAGACCTGGTTGGCACCATTGCAGTTAAGGCCTTGATGGTTTTTCTTACAGGGCATACAGAGGAGAAAAAATAAAGAAAAAAAAAATTAGAGAGAACTATATTGACCTTTTCAAGACAAGTACCAGAGAGAGCACTCTCACAGAAGTGCTTTATTTCTGAATAATCAAGTCTGGCAGGAGCTCTGGTGTGATGGGATCAGACACTGACATCTCCAATAAGATTAGGATGAAAATCTGTCCCAGTTGATAAAAAAAAAAAAAAAAAAAAAACACACACAGAGAGCATGCAATCTTTCTCTCTCGAGTTTACTAGATTAGTTCCCTTAAATGTCTAGAAAAGAAAGAGAAGCCAATTTCTAATTTTCCGTGCCACCTCCCATTAACTGCAGTTATCTGCATATTGTTAAAAATAGTGAAAAATTTAGGAGAATCTGGAACAGGCTGCCCAGAGACGTTGTGGAGTCTCCTTCTCTGGAGATACTCAAAACTTGCCTGGATGCGTTCCTGTGCAACCTGCTCTAGGTGAACCTGCTTTGGCAGGGGGGTTGGACTACACAATCTCTGAAGATCCCTTCCAACCCCTACCATTCTGTGATTCTTATATGTTTGACCTGCAATTTCTAATCCTCGTTTGGACTTTAACACTTTAAACATAGTTATATATTAAAAAAAAATATATATATAACCAACATTCATTGGATCAAGTCAAATCAACTTATTAATAGGATATTTATAAACCCAGCACACTAATCACAGAGCATGTATTTCAGAAAACTACTACTTTTCTTATATTTTGCATACATTAAACAAATTTTCATTTTATATTTAAATGCTTCCAAAGATTTCGTTTTGGTTAGAGGTTGGTTTCTTGTACACTCCATACAACCTCCTAAGTCTTGGAATCACCTTTGGCAAACCACTTCAAGCACCCAGATTATGACTTCAAGCAACACGTAGCTGGTTCCTTCTTGAGTTATCCTGAACACATATTCCACTTTAAGCCTAACTACTACAGTCTCACTACATAAATTACACTTATTCACAGACTTCCACCAACTTATCTTCTCCACACCGGTACTCTTCAAAGTATCCCCACAAAGTACATTTCTCATAGGTGTTTCATTACTTTTCTCCTTTCTATAAGTGACAAGACCAAGCATTTGCGTGTAAAAACTTACCTTATTTCAGCATTGCAAGTCTTAAACATAGTAGCTTGAAGCTACTCCAAACAAACAGGCACTCTTAAATCCATCATCAAGAACCTAATAAATGCCCTTCTGAGTCTGACCAGTGACCCCCCAGCCCTTTCTTTCCAAGAGCTGCACTAAGTGATGTTACTTAACAAGACCCTATGCCAGCCTTGTCACTACTTACAATCCATTCTCCTCACTTCCCAAAAGAGGAAGCTCCTCTTCCTACAAACACTAGACTAGGAATGTTACATCCTTTCCTATTTCTTTTGCACCTATTACCCTTGAATTTGTCTAATGTTCTTTGAAACTGCTGAACTTCTGAAGCTGTCACCAAGCGGTACCACCAATTCCCTAGCTAACTTAATTTTCAAACGATTAAATATACTTTTCAATATCAGCTAAAGTATCCTTTGCAGGAAATTCAGAACTCCAAAAGAGTATGTGGAGAATGCCTTGTTTATATTTACCTAGATACATTTAATGAGTTTTCCTTTTATCTTCATTTGGGCAGGCCTTCCACATTTTTAAGGCTACCCTTTTCCCTCCAATACTGTCTTTAACTTTCTTATTGAGTCACACGCATTTTTTAACCCATAGCTTTATTTATAAATAATAAATCCTAAAAAATATAAATATATTTTATATATATAATATATTATATTATATAAAATATACATAAATATAATCCTGATAAATCTTAAACACTTGATATTTCTTATTATTTCTTTCTCTTTCAAGTCTCTAACTACCTTTCATACCAATCCTACTTTTTGCCTTTAAAAAAAAAAGTTATAAGAAAACCAAAGATCATGCATTCAAACCCTCGTCGTGGTTTGGGCCAAACTGGACACTGAAACAAATAACAGATGCTCTCCTCCACCACTCTCTCCAAGGAGAGGAAGGAGAGAGAGAAAGAGACTTACAAGTTTAGGGAAAAAAACTAAACTACTTTAATGAAATACGAATAAATTAATAAAATAATTTAAAAAGAAAATAATGAAATATATACAATATATACAAAACTGTATCAAGCTCCCAGGGTGATGATCACGTCACCATCAGGCATGGGGAAAGTCCCAGACTGGACTCAGCAATGGACAGGAACTGGATTCCAGATCTGGATACAGAAATGCATGGGCCGGGATGAAAGGCAGATGAACAGAGAGAGTCCTCCCCGGACGCTGACCATTGAAAACAGCTGACCATTTGGTCCCTCAGCTTTTATACTGAGCATGATGCAGATGGGATGGAATACCCTGTTGGTCAGTTTTGGGTCACCTGTCCTGTCTGCTCCTCGCTGCAGGTGTGACCCCTCTATGCTTTTCAGCTTCCGACCCTCCAACAGGGCACACACAAAGTTATATGACCTTGATTGTTATGGGAGTAAGTATAAGCAAGAGCCTCTCTGCATACCATTCCTTGGCATAAATTATAAATAATCAGGTCTTATCACTCTGAGAGCAGGCTACAGTCTTAAAAATACACCGTTAATTTCAGAGTTCAGTTAGTTAGAAGAGGCTTAGCTAAAAAGTAAAACTACTGAACAGAAAATCGGTTCTGTTTTACCTTAGACAAGGACAACCACTCACATTCATACCCTTATTTTCAGAATTTTTAAATTACTTTGTCCTTTCTCTTTTTTTGGAGGTTTTCTTCTCTTCCCCCAGCCAGGGAGAGAGCCATGAAGTGTACCTTACTTCCACACTGATGTCTTTAAGGCAGGGATTTTACTCCTTACTTTTACTCTTTTAGCTGCTGAGACAAAGGTAATGATGTGAAGGTTCCAAAATCCTTTGTTTGTTTGTTTCTGAGGCATCTCACAATAAACTGTCATGTTTTCTTGCAATTATTTTAAATGTATGTACACTTCTCAATCACAATTAAATCTTTTCTCAGTTACTTACACTGAAAATACACGTCACTGCGTGGATGGAATATTTCCAGATTCTGAACAAGTATCCTCCTCCACATACCCTGTATAGCAGTAAATCTATATGGCTTTATATGACAAAGCAGTTGGTTTTCCATTTTGCCCTTTCCTACTTGTTGTATATATAATATCAGTTTTCTTTAAGATTATAAATTTGTTCTAAGATTAAATTCTGAGTCAATAAATAAATTACACTTTGTCTTCAGTAAGTTGCTACAAGAATACCATCAGTAATTGATGCTTTAATACTTCCCATTGATCCAGCTCAAAGTTTTAATTTTTATAAAACATGTTGCTTTCACAAAATGGTTCAATTTTTCAAGAGTGACAAAACCAGCTTGATAACAAGTAAAAGAATGAAGAGAAAATATCCTGTACTACCCATAGCCCTTGCATGGACTCATCATTATCACCATCACCATCATTATTATTATTCAACAAGCTGCACAGTGAAGACATTTCCTCCAGTAAGTTACCAAGACTGTTGTAAGCTGGTGAAAGAAGTGATTATTTCCTTCTACTCCCTGTCTCTCTCAGGGAGAAGTATCTGGAGTACTCGTCCGGTTTTGGGCTCCCCACTTCAAGAAAAATATAGATATGTTGGAACAAGTACAGCGAAAAATCATTAAGACAATTAGAGGGCTGAAATGTAAGATGCAGAGAGAAAGGCTTAGAGAACTGTCAAGTCTTGAGAAGGACAAAGGGCAAGGGAACTCTTACTGCTGTCTCAAACCACCTAACAGAAGGCTACAAGTAAGAGGGAACTGGATTCTTCTTGGAGGTGCACAAAGAACAAGAGGCAACAGACAAGTTGCAAAAAGAGATATTCCAACAAGATATTATGAGAAGAATTTCACCACAATGGTGACAGACACAGAAACAGGTTGCCCATCCATACATTTCCACCTTTAGGAATATCTCAAACTCTGCTGGACAAAGCCCTGAGCAACGTCACTAGGCTGACTCTCCTTTTATGAAGGTGATTGGACCAGATGACCTCCAGAGGTCCCTTCCAAACTAATTCCATGATTCAAGAACGTGCCTCTGACATGTCTCCAGACATCCTCCACAAGAGTGATTTTCTTCTTCCTCCATGTGTAGTCTTTGCTCCATCTTACTACTCATTTTTCCTACATTGAAGCTGGACCCTCTTTTACTTTTTTATTCTTGCAGTAATGTTACTTTCATAGCTCCGTAACATCTTCAGTTTTTTCAATTGGTTCAATACTCATTCAGAATCAACATCATTTATAACTTGTATACAAACATCTGCTAAAGCTTCAGATCTATTCTATATTGTTCTGTATTCCTTTTTCTAGCAGAAATTCCTCAATGAGTTATTTACATACACATAAGACTTCCTCTTCTGGATCAACACTGAAATACTTTTGGCACATCAGCTGGCAAAATGCAGCAACTGAACATTTGAGTACTTCAATCTGATTTTACTTAATCAGAGTAAAATTCACTTAAAACATCACTGAACATTCTGGTCCCTGCTTCCACAACTAGATACCTCTTCTAACACAATGACTTCAATAAAAAGAGTGCGTAAGCAGACCCTTCAACAGAGTGGAAAACAGCTCATTCTTTGCATGCCATCATTTCACTACAGAATCATTTTCAACTTCTCCTCTTTCTGGTTTCAGAGACAAAGCTTTAGAAATACTCAAAGACTGCCCCCAAGTTAGGTTTAGTGAATAGCTTGCTGATTCTTCTTTAGAAAGCAAGGTGTTAAATCTCTTCAAGACTGAGAAGTGAAGAAAACCGGATGTCTCCAACTTCTTTGGCAAGTTGTTATGATAGATAAGTTAAGTCTAAGCTACAAGAAGCATCTCGTCTGTCTGTGGTCATGAGAAAAAAAGCAGTTACTTTGCTGTTCTTTGTACCAGAATTCATGCTGTTAATAAGAGACACTGAGATGCCTGGTGCTGTCTACTTATGTGTTTAAGCATTCACGCAAATTTCTGTAAACCACTCACTTGAACAAAGATGAAATTTAGTTCCATGTTGCCCTTTAGACACCTACTTGCTGTTCTAAATAAAATATTTAGTGTCTCCACTTCCTTTGAAAAATTAAGATGACGGCACACACTTATATCTTGTCTCACATGGGTGATACATTTTAAAACTTAAAAAAAATAAAATTAAGCAGTAAGCTCCACCTGTAAAAAAAAAAAATTAAAATTTGTCCCTGCAGGCTACAGCTTTTTAATCATCCCCCACCTCCCCCATTTGGTATAAAAGTATACTTCACTGATTTGTCAACTGTATATCCAATAATTCTCTTCTATTAGGTTTTGTCAAAACAATGTATTCAGTCCATTCAGTTAAACTTTGAAGAGATGCTAATCTTGTTAACTCTAATGTTCTCGCTGTCTGTGGAGATTCACGATCCTCTTCTGAGACATTAATATGTTCATGTTTGGCCTGAACATCATCTTGTCTCCCACATTTTACTGTTTAATTATACATAGGAAACAGTATTTCCTCCAGTGGCTTTCAAACCTTCCAAGCTATTAATTCAGGGAATTCAGGATTTCTCCTAACATTGTAAAGGCAGTACAGTTATCTTTTAGGCTCACTCTACGTATCTATGGTCTGTGAGGTTTTCTTGCCTTTTTAACTTTGTACAACGTTCTTAATATTATTTAAGTATCAACAGTAATAAACTGTAATACTCAACTCAGTAGAAATACTGCTAGAGCATAAAAGCCTGCTTTGACAAAAGTAGAATAAAGTTCTTGGTTATGATAAAAAAAATTAATATTGGATAACACACAGCAAAGAATATAAAAAAATGGAGAAACATGAGAATGCCATGCACTCTCTTAAATAAAAATATCAAAGCAAAATTTGTGAAAAAAACTAAAAATATAATAATGCCTTTTCCACTTGAAAAGGAATTATTCCTTGCTCCCCTTTGGCTGCCTCAAAGTACTAAGTCTCTGATATCAGTCAAGGGGCTGGGAGGTGTAAATGTGTCAAGAATATAACAATACAGAATAACAATAACACTGTAAATATAGGCATTTTATATATGGGGTAGAGTAACTTAAAGTATTAGTGAAACCACTTAGTTCCAGAAAGGGAGAAAAGGTTTAAAGCCAGGAATACTTTCAAATCTTTTGTCCTTCCACAAGTCTTTAAAAGCTGAAGAAGCTAAGCAAAATATCAAAGGAGATCCATGTTGTTACAGGTTTATCAGAAAGTAAAAAACTTCATTAAAAGACCCTCCCCCACGTGGAACCAAAACATATTAATTATCATATGCATTCTGAGGGTAAACACATCTTCTAGACTCTAAATTAGGTCACGATATTTTATTAAGGTATTCTGACAAAAATTTATAAATATTTTTTCAAATGTAACTGAATAAAAGTCTGTATTGTCTGGAAGCATTTCTTGGGGTTTTTTTGGTAAGCTTTTCCTTACAGGTCACACATTTTTTGTCACTCTTTAAGTAAAATAGTTCAATATTATTGCTTTAAGCAGTTTGGGATTTCCAAACTTTTTTCTTCACGCATTCCACTTAAAAAACAGAGCACTGATGTTATACTCTGAATTTTCTTATATAGTATTTAAGTCCCAAGAATGTTAAAGATATCTCTAAAAGCTGAAAATTAAAGTAATCAATTACTTACCTCTTTTTTGACAACAAAATGTAAGTTCCAATTTGCAAAGCATGTCAGCATTCTCATACTTGTCCTCTTCTGCCTTAACCCAAAAACAGGATTCCGTCATTTCCTGAGGCCTGATCTACAAGCAAGAGACAAAATAAAATTTTATTAATTAAATTATTTTGATACTATGCAGAGACTGTGCTCGTCTAAAGCAAATGAAATACTTAAAAGCTCGGTAAAACACGTGGACTTTTGGTATACAACTCATCTTTAGAATTGTTAATGTATTTCTGATTGAAGATAATAACGCTTACAGTAAGTGCTTTTGGACAAACTGATTCTAATAATACAAAGCAACACAGACATCATACTCTGTTATCAAAGGTCTAAATGTACCAAATTATCTTTGGTCTAGATTTAACACGTCAGTAAACTTTAAATAGTCTCTGAACACAGCTGGTTTAACTAGATATTAAGTACCTTACTTTCTAGATTGCAGCTTTGACTGCTTCATAAAACTCTGAAAATCTTTTTCCTGACTTATTTTGGTCTAAATAATTATAGTTTCCAAAGTTTTCAGTATATTGATCCTATCACAATGGAGAAGAAAAAAAAAACAAACTGACCCTGTATTTTTTCAACCATTAAATTTTTATAAGTAAATTTACACTAAGGACGAATGGAGAGACCTGCAATGAGTCTTCCCACAGCCCAGTCTAGATAGATGCAAGACACTTGTTTGGAAACTGTATAGCTATCAGTACAGCACAGTGACTGATCCAATGTAAACAGTCTGCTAAAAGGCAAGGCATAGTAGGACCCAGGAAGCATGCTGGTATCAAGGTTGTATTATTCTAGACCAGAACTGACTTTTCCAGGCATCTCAGAAAGTTAACAGATACTTGTACAGATGATTAACAAGTCAATGAAATGCAGTTTTCAGAAAACGATGAAAACTAAAGCCATATACTATTCATATCTTACATAATTTTAACTAATATATCAATTGCTCTATATAGTTTTACTCCTGACAGTCTATTTACCGTAACCTCTAGGTAAGATTTTACATCAAGTATTTGCCATTAATCAGTACTACCTTGGACCAGTTGAGTCTTTTCATGGTAACCTCGGGTCTGAATTCTTTTTTAGGCTTCATTCCAAATGGCAAAGTACATGAAGGTGGAGACCACTGCGCTCCAGGCAGGCCTGGTAGAGGCGGTGGTGGAGGAGCACCACCAAAAGCCAAAGGAACTCCCAAGCCATTCAAAAGCGGTGGAGGAGGAGGGGGAGGCGGCGGTGGTGGAATTGCTCCATTAGAAGGCAGCGGTGGAGGAGGAGGCGGCAGAAGTTGATGTGGTCCCGCAGCTTCCAGTGGAAGGACAGATGCATCTCCACGTGTTGATGACAGAAAACCAGGTGGCAAGGAGCCATACTGAGAAGGAAAATATTCTTATTCAATTTCACATTTTTTAATCAACAAAATGCCATAACAATCATAGTTTATAGATTAAATCCAGCAAGCCAATTGAAAGTCAGTGCCATTTTTCTTGTACAGGATAACCAAATATGAATTATAATGAGGCCAACATGCTTTTGACTTCACAACTGGAAGTCTCAACATCTGAAGCGAACATTCAGACCAGGGGGTGCATGCCAAAAATGACAAACTGAAATGCTTTTATCCCACTTGTTGTATTTAACTGATCATGATCTATGAAGGGTCTCATAGGTATCTTGATGAAATTTTATCTAGACCACCACGCTTTAGCTCAAATTAAAAAAAATAACATCCTAGTCTCTAGCATTCTTACTTATCCTACAGATTACAGAGAAACATCCCAGGGACATAAGAGCAGAATCCAGAGAGATGAGTAATTCTGTTGAAAAACAGGTATTTTCCAATATAGGAGCATTCTCATACTACAGAATTGAAAGCACAAAGTACTGATGAAAAAAATTTTTTCCAAAAAATACAGCTGCCTTACACTTTGACTTTTAGTCTATATAGTAAGTACATCTATACTGTATACTGTATCAAGATAGGCTCATTAGCACTTCAGTAAGTCTAAAGAAATATATTTATGTCTCCTGTTTGAAGAACTTCTATCATAGGCCTTCAAACATTAATAACCAGGTACCTGACAAAAACAACAAAAGAATAAATACGAAATATTTATCTACTGGTGATAGTATTAATCAACTTTTCAACTGATAATGATGAGCTGAAAGAGTCCATTTTTTTTTAACTTGAGAGAAATACAATAAGCAAAGGATTTAATACTTTTAAGATTAAATAGCTGAATAACAATAAACAAATACATGCACAACAGAATTGTTGTTTTGAATTTCTGAACATACGCGTTGTTTACACTGATAAGTAGACGTTGAAAAATTAGGCTCTGATAAAGAAAGAAATACATTAACAAATAACAAATACAACAAAAGAGTAAAGGAATAAGGCCAGGATAAAATAGTCATAGCAGATGGAAGTAGCCATGCTAAGTAGGAACTGATGCCATATGGAAATCTCTTAAGATGAATTCAAGAGTACCAAGACGCAGTAATCAATTACTTGTTATTTACAAAATATTCCAAGTATCCCATTAACACTGGGATATTTCATGGTATGATAACTAGTGAGCATAATAATACGCTATGTTCACTGTCTGCAGGTAAAAAAACGTTAAATTTAAGACAGTGAACAAGAGAAAAAGTAAAATAGGGGAGAAAACCTATTTCACTCACAAAAAGTATTCAAGTCTGTTTTCAAGATACACATACAAATATTTTCTTAATGATTTACAGCTCTCACTAAAATTATATTTTAGAACGCAACAATTTTTGTAACTGCTTTTTTAAAGCAGTTAATTCTGACCAGAAACCTGAATTAGAATGACATTTTTAAGCAGACCAAAGCAGAGCCAAACTATTTTTCGCAAGAAAGAAAATTAAACAAGCTCAAAAGTATTAAAAAACTCTATGATCAAAAAATATATTTTATCACCTTCCTATATGCATGTCTTCCCAATGCTGTCTTTCTGTAGTCATTTTTAGACTGTGCTTCTTATTCCAGGAAATAAGACACAGGAAAAATCACCTAGTCACACAGTCTCCACACAGATTTTTAGAGCTGAAGCAGTTACAAGTTAAGTCAAGTATTACTCTCAAAAATCTGCACTATTTCTCTCCATCCCATTTCAAAATATCTATTAATGCTTGAAAATTGAAAAATTATCAGGAAATGTTCTTATCCAGCCACAGGTTATTTCTTTCACTGCTGGATATCCATGGTAAGGTTTCAGTAAAGCAAACTGCATAATGAATAATTTCCTGTGGAGGGATAAAGATCACAGTGATGAATGCTAATCTAAAAGCATAAGACTTATTACCCTATGTGGTTAATTACTTTGGAAATATATGACACTGAAAGCAAAACCCAAATGAAACATAAGAAACTAGTTTAATTAACAGAGCTCAGGCACAAAAAAGATCATCTGGGAACTCAAACAGCTAATTAATGTCACACCACAATTCTTTGTATAAAACAGAATAAAGGAAACTAACAGTCAATAATAATTGATAACAGGGATTCTTTGGAAAAAAAACTCAACTGTACTATCAGAATCTCCAAAAGATGCAAAATGAAGTCCTTCTCAGAAACAATACTTCATACATTCACTTAAACTGTCTTATACCTGTGACCTAAATGCTTGTAATTCTGCTTCAAGTTCATTGATTCTTTCTTCTTTTTTTTGCAGTATGGCCTGGGTCTCCTGATGAACTACAAAATCTTTTTCAAACTGAGAAAAAGAAAAAAAAAAAAAAGAAAATTGTTGGTACTAGTCAGTTCTGCATAGTTTCTTTAGATTCCAACTTTTCCCTTTATGTTTGTTAAAACTCACATGTTAACAATACTAAGGACACATAAAACATCTGCTATTCTAACTTCCATGTATCCACTGAGTGGAAGTACCAACTCTATTACCACTACAAGTGTTTACTATATGAAATGGCATAAAGTACTTAATGTATTTTAAGTTGGAATTAGACAGAGTAGTTTAAAAAACTGATGTACGGTAATACAGAGTCCGTAGATACAAATGAGTCAATTCTTATTCTGCCACTGATTATCTTGTTGAAGAAACTGTTCAAATAAAGTATTCAGCTGATTTGGAGGAGATTTGTACATGAAACCTCAAAATATATAGTAGAAAGACTCTCAATTAAGATTAACTATTTTGCACTACTTTTCTCTGCCTTCTAGCCCACAAGAAACATCCAAATTTCCACTTAAACATAGAACTAACAGTAATCTGAAGTTAAAAACTATACCGAGTTCAGTTACACTACTCATGAAGCTATTAAGTAATCCCCTGTGTCCATCTTATGATCACATAACTTAAAAATTACTTACTTTTCTGGAAAGTTCAGAAGCCCTCTCTTCACATTCTTCTAATCTTGCTTTATCTACACAAATATCTTGAAAAAATAAACAAACACACTTGCACATATACAGGGAACACACGATTCTTATTCATATGTACAACTTTAACTTGGTTTTTGGAACGTATAAAGAAGTATGATACTGTAATCATTTCCAAACATAGTACTTACCTACTAAGTGGCTGAAATTTATATCTAATCTTTTACGATACGTGAAATCTGGGTCTGTTCCACTTCGATGTAACACTATCTGGGACACACACTCTTCAATTAATTTGAAATACTGTGGACTAAAGACAGAGATGAGTTCTTTCACAGCATATTTATTTATTAACATATATTTAAAATCTTGTCTATGAACATAGTAAAGCCAAAAGATTTAGGCTGACTTATTTCCATAGAAGGGTAGCTTCAAACGCCAAAAGTCCCAAAGGACAAATACATCTGGCAGTTTATTACACACGAACAGTTTACACAAAGCCTGAAAAAACACTGGACCTATTGATAAATGATTCTTATATCATAAAATCTGTGTCTCTCCAGCTATGGAGACACAGGAAGGAAGCACTCCCTCCTGCTTCCTCGCAGTAAAGAGAAGGCTCTTCCTTCACCTTGATACCTTCTGGTTTTGTGACTTTTGTAATTATGGATATATTGTAGCCCTGCTTCAGTAAGAGGAATGAAAAACACCTTGTTCGAAAATGCCAAGGGGTATGACAGAACATGCAAGCTGTGAATTCAAACCCTTCCAGGTGGAAGAGGTCTAGCACAGGTGTACCAATGTCAGGTAAGCACTCTTAACCTTTAAGGGTACATCTGTGCTAGACCTTGCCTGAAATGCAAGTTTATACAGAATTCTATGCAGAAAACAGACAGCTTTCCTACATTGTTCAGTTCATATCTGTTTCCCCCAGTGCTTCCTCCAAAACAACACAAGCGGATTTAGAAAGTATTTGGCAGCTTCAAACATCTAAGATTTTATTAACTTTTTCTCTTTAATTTATCTGATTAATTTTCCAAGAGACACTAACGTGTTCACACTGACCTGTAACGTATATTGAGAATACTCAATTCATAACCAAAAGTTACTCTAAATTAAGCATATTTTCAGATTTCTGTATAAACTGCACTTCTGTGCATACTTGGTTTTGTCCTTTAACTCAAATACAACAAAAAATTACAACGCTACTACCATGACTTATAACTGATTAAGAGACCTGTCCTGATCACTTAGATTTGCAGTCAATAAGCTTCATATTCAACAAAAATAGTTTTCTATATTTATATATAAAATTGTATCCTAAGTAGAAGAGTCAAAAACATATAGATGGCATTTTTATTCAAAGCTGATACTTTTGAACATGAGTTCACAAAGGAATATTTACGAATTGGAATTGGCACAGAAAAATATTAAACTTACTAAACTGTATTTATCATTAAATTTATGGAAGAAATATTCTATTAATGACTAAATGACAAGAAAATCCATAATTATATTCAACATAGCATTAAACATACCGTATAAAATAATCATTTCGTATGAGCAAAAGATGCTGGAGAATAGAAAGAAAATATCCTTCCGCGCTAGTGTCCTTAACTGTATTCCACACCATGTTGTAAACATCATTTACGTCAGTAAAAGAGTTAAGGAGAGTTATAGCAAGGAAAAAAATATTTCAGTCAAACGTTGACTGATAACTTTTTTAAACAGAAGTTATACCAGAAAAATGTCCATTATACACTTTGTTTTGCTCATGTTTCTCTTGCTAATATCAAAAGGATATTCTAGTTCAGATCTAATATCTTCTAAACGATGAGAGAACTCGATCATGTCTTCTTCCTTATGCTCATTGAACACTTTCAGCTGAATATCTAGTGCTTCATTCTTTATACATTTCAATTGCTGCAAAGAAGAAACAGTAAAAAGGCCACAAAATTAGCGTTTCCACATGTAAACAAACCTTATCTTTTTAGTAACTTCCAAAAGTCTGTGTTATTTTAAAGTTTAAAATTACAAGACGCTTGAGTTAAATATTCAAAAGGTAAACGCGGCTTATGCCTGACTTAACAAGTGTGCGCACAACAGTCTGTCATATGTTCTAAATCGAAGTCCTAAAACGATGCGGAATTAGCATAAACTTCAGAGAGCACACTTCACCTTTACATTCTTATTTTGAAACTCATATTTCTCATATCTAACTGCTCATGCCCAGACTTAATAAAATGCTGTGAGAATAATTTATTGGAACCTGTTCTCCCATTCCCCCTCTCAAGCTCAAATAGTCCAATAATTTAAATAGTAATGCAAAGAGAGAGAGTGCAAGACACTTACTGGCAATATCTCTTTCAATCCACTGCGCATAAATTCATTTCTGATGTGAAGCCTAAAATCCAAATCATCAGGAGATGTAACAAGAGCATTGATGAGCTGCATGCAAGCTACCTGTAACAGAAGAAATATTAAACTATTAATATAATAGTTTATAATATAAACGATTTTATTTCTTAGATTTCAATATGCATCACAGTCAAAAAGACATAATGAACTACTAATTAGACATTACATCGTGTCTAATTATCAATCTAGTGTAGGCTTATAATTAAGATACTTAAACTTATCAACCACATGAGCTATAGACACCAAACACTAGTTCACAAATTTCCATTAAAATGAAGTGTTTTCTCACTCTGTTGAATTTTTTCATTTTATAGAAATAGCAAACTCTTTTATTAAATGAACTTTAGCACATAATAAATACCTTGATAAGCATAATTCTCAACATACAAAAATCAACGTAAATATACATTTATCTATACATATAGATAAAAAGCTAGTGACATAACAGAAATAGTAAAGTCTGTGTGAACAGTAGAAAACGTATTAGAAGACAAAATGCTGTTTAAACTAAACTGAGCCTGAACAACAGAATGGGCTTTTTCTCCTTCTTTTAAAAAAATCTTCCCTCTTTCAATATACTAAGTGTCATAAAATACTTCATAGGGATCAGTATTTCAGCTCAAAAGCAAGCATCAGGTCTACTATCATAGAATCATAGAATTGTTACAGCTGGAAAAGACCTTTAAGACCATCAAGTCCAACCATTATCTAACTCTACCAGGTCCGCTTCTAAACCATGTCCCTGAGCACCATACCTAGATGGCTTTTAAATACATCCAAGGATGGTGATTCAACCACTTCCATGGGCAGCCTGTTCCAGTCTTTGATAACCCTTTCAGTGTAGAACTTTTTCCTAATGTCTAACCTAAACCTCCCCTGGCACACCTTGACGCCATTTCCTCTTGGGTTGTAACTTGGAAGAAGAGACCAACACCCACCTCGATACAACCTCCTTTCAGGTAGTCTCCCCTCAGCTTCCTTTTCTCCGGGCTAAACCCCAGTTCCCTCAGCCAGTCCTCATAAGACTGATTCTCAGGACCCTTCACCAGCTTCGTTGCCCTTCTCTCAACCCTCTCCAGCACCTCAATGTCCTTCTTATACTGCAGCACTCAAAACTGAATACAGTACTCAAGATGCAGCCTCACAAGCGCTAAGTACAGTGGGACAATCCCTCCTCTGGTCCTGCTGGCCACACTATTCCTGATGCAGGCCAGGATGTCGTTGGCCTTCTTGGCCACCTGGGCACACTGCTGGCTCATGTTCAGCTGGCTACAGTCAACACCCCCAGGTCCTTTTCTGCCTGGCAGCTTTCCAGCTTCCAGCTATGATGCCTGTATCAGTCTGTGGTTAACTAGCAAGTAGTCTCTCACAGAATCAAGAGATTTATCTGGAAAACCAATAGCCAGGAACAGCAGGAATTCACTGTCCAGATTTTGTCCTTTAGAACAACAGCAAATTATTATTAATCATAAAAAAGGCTCAGCTAGGATGACAACAGCCATTATTTCCTTTTTCCTCTTTTTTTTTTTCGTGTTTACCAGTCTGTAATCATCCAGACCTTCCTGAACATGTCCTTGTAAATATCAAGCTTGACTTTTCTACAGTGCAAATATATTGAAAGTATAATAGAGAACAAAATTAGTGAGTAATGAGAAAAAAATGCAACATGAACAAATGAACAGTATGAATAAATGCAACATGGCTTTATAAAGCAAAGTCCTGTTTCACAAACCGATGAAAGTTGTTTGAAAGGTTCAAGGAGCTGGCAAGAAAGCTCTGATGGGCCTGTCTGAACTTAAAAATGAAAAAAAGTTTGTAAAACGTTAAAACCATTTAGAAAAATTTAGAAAACAGCATGTTAAGTTGCCAAAATACTATAAAATAATATTAAATTTGATGTTTAGTAGTTTCTTCTTAAAAATTTTAAGGTTCAAAAATTATTTGGCTGTATTAAGGTTTGTTGAAGTGACGTTTCCTTGTTACTTTTTTTCTCGCTGTAAGTCCATCTTTTTATTTTATGCTAGTAAAGTGTGTAATGTGTAAAAAATTAATAATATCAATAAAATAAACCACATATAAGGCTAGAAACTGCAAGGCAACGCAAGCCTGTTCACGTCCTTTCTCCATATTCTTTACAGTGAGATCAATTACACCATCACCTAATAAGTAACAATAGAAAACCTACACATATTAAAGAAGAATATACCTATGGTGTGTTTTCTTTCAGAAAGGTACTGACACTACATTACTAGGAGTCAATTTTAAAAGAACTCAATTAAATAGGAATATAGGTAACATACAGGACCACAATCTTGACCATTCTGTCTTAAATAAAATACGTTCCCTTGAGAAAGATCTTTCATATTTGGGGCTTCTTTAAAGTTATAAATAAGAAACAATCCTCAGTTATTCTTCTCTGAACAATGTACTTGGAAAGCTGCTAAACTGATAATAATTTGGGACGTTCACCATCACAGTGGATTATTCATCTTTGTAGTGTCTGTCAGAACTATTTTTACAACACTTCTCCCTGAAATCTGTCATTTCACTAATTTTATGCAATACGATTCTATATACGCCTACAGTATTTTGGAAACCCAAAGAAGAATATGCCTTAGTTAACTTATCACTTATTTTCTTGAAATAAATCCAAACAAACCTTTGTATTACTCCTGAAGCCTGTTCTTGTGCCTGCCCTGTTTCTAAGAGTTATTCTAATATGTTTGTTACTGCTGAAGCATCACTCTACACTAGGTAACAAAAAGTGGTGCTAACCCCAAAAAAGGAAACTACAAATACCAAAAGATAAATAAAGAGAAAATCCTTAGACTTACCCACATCCCAACCCCACACAATAACAAAAATTTTAAAGCCATTTAAGGTCCCCAGTGCACTTTTCAAAAGTGGACCGAATAAAACCTTCCAGCAATTGTCTTAACAGCACTTAGCAGAGAAGAAATTAAGATTCTCCTGTTGCACAACCGAGTATTTTTGGACACTGAAAAAGTTCCTCATATTCAATAATTGGCTGTCATGTCCTTAACAATCTTTTTCAAAACACGTGGCCTTGCAGACCAGTTACTTTTGCAAGCAACAGGCTACAGGCTTTGTATGAACTAACACCACACGCTTCCAGGCTCGTCAGGCTTTATCGAGACTCGGCTTGCCTGTTTGGAGCTCTGTTCTGGCTTACTTAGCTGCAACAGGATTTGTGTAGCAACAGAATGACTACCACCCCACTGGTTTTCGATTTTGCGTAGCCTTGTACACGTTTGTGGCACAAAGTTTACTGCTACATACATTTCTATAACTAGCAGATAGCAATATGACCCTAAAGAAAATGCAGCACAGAAAAGTAGAGGCATGGGATGCGAGCAGACACGTGTTAGCACTACTGAGAGTAATTTGATTAGACCATTAAGACTTCATTTAGACTGACAGGAAATTCTTGGCTTTAAATGTAAGGCGTATTCCTTAGGCGCACAAACTGCATAGGTTGCAGTGTCACAACGTGGTGGAAAATCTGATCAGCTTCATCTGTAATTTGGTCGCAACAAATGGTAGAAAATACAGGCAACAAAACCAGTTAACATTTAGTGCAACAATACCTTACAGAATATATTGTGTTATTATCTAAGTATGAGCTGTATTTTTTATTCTTAAACGTTTTTTTATTTGTTTTGGTATGGGTCCACTTTACCAAATGATCCACTTTGTCAGTATTTGTATTTTTCTTCAGCAGCCATGAGGAAAAGTTTTAATTCCCCTAATTTTGAGCCTATTTAGTTGAAACCTGTTCTACCATCACCAATTTATCTCTCTGGAGTACTGAGTCTTTCATTCAGTTGCATTTTCTTGATTCAATTAGCTCTGCCATTCAAAACCACTAATTCAGTCCAATGACAGACGCCACCCACAACTGTACTCCTGTTAACATCAGTGAGGCATTTCAATGATTGTAGACTTCACTGGACAACACTATCATACAGTCAGTAATAAAGTACAGTACCACAAGGTTACGTTTACATTTCAAATAAAGTAGAACTCCATGTTGTTTGTTTACGTCAGAATTGGAACCTTTATCATTGTTATCAGCAGTTTAAAACACAGTATATTGTCATGCGAAACTTTACGTGAATGGGCTGCCAAGCAAGGAATCAGCATTTATCACACTTGATTTAAACTATCAATGAAGAGGCAATCAGAGACTGAACATGGTATGCTACTGTGAAAATCCTGATCAAGAGCAAACTATAGTTTTATCTTTGAGGTAGCAATGCAATTTAGATGAAAGGATGTCTACAGATGTAATTGCTGCCAAAAAAAAGGTATTTTCTTTTAATTTGCCAAATCAACAAGGTACATGTGCACATGTGCTATTCAAATAGAACAGAGAAAAGAAAGGATAATAAAAAGCAAGAAAGACATCAGTAAAAAGTACTGTTATTCTAGTACTTTAGTCAAATTTGATCAAGTGAGAATTCGATCACAGTTCATAACCAGAACATATTTTAGCTTTCCTGGATAAAGAACTACTGGATTACATTAGCAATCTACTTCTATAGGAATCCAAAGACAAAGTAATAGGGAAAGTTCCAAAGAGAAGTCTGCAAAAAGCAGAATGAGAAAAGTTTATAAAAGAGGAAGCAAACACAAGTCTAAGCAAGGCATTGCTTAGAGATCTACCTTTGAGTAATTTGCTTTGTGAAAACAAAAAAGAAAATTAAAAAAAAACCCGACTAATGATAAAGACATCAGCAAGAACCCATTACTAGATCACAAACATTTAAGACATGCTCCAAACAAAACTATCATTCAATATCTAGCAGTTAGCATGCAATACTTAAATCACACATGATCGCAATAATTTGAAATTCGTTCATTCACTCAGAAGTAGATTGCAGCAAGGTTTAGCGAACGTAAAACCTGTAAGGAAAAGTATGTTAAATTCTATCAAGAAGATAGAATTCAGCATCTTATATTGCTAAAGAGAAAAACCTGCACTTACTTAGAAAGCTCATTTGTTCCCAATCTACAAAGTTTTAAATAAGTCTGGTATTTTACCTCCATCTGTGTTTATTTGTTTAGGAAGAAAATCTCAACCACAAACATGCCTCAGAAAAACAAAAAGTAGTCGGTCATGATTTTTTTTTTTAAATTACAAAGACAGAAGTACATGACTTTTGTTTAGAAACACCAGATCATGACTTTCTCATCTTAAAGTAGTGCTAAATCTGTTTAACATCATGCTTAAAAAAAATCTGTACATTCAAATACAGATTGGTATTTAAATTTATTAAATTACCAGAAAGCACTACTGACTTCAGATCTAACAATTGTCAAACAATTAGTTTGTTCCCTGCTTCTAGAGTGTGGCTGCTAATCAAAGAAATGGAGTAGAAATAACAGATATGGTAATTTCTTCCACAAAAAGAGACTGTCCAGTCTCTAATGCTGATAAGAAAGGGTCAGACCAAAGAGTTGAAAGAACTTCTTAAGGGAGAAAGGAAGCTAGATTAATAATTCTTTTCTTCAAGTGCTCGTGTCTACGTGCATTCATACCACACACAATTCCAAGGTGTATCCAACTCATGATTATTTGTCTTCAATGATCCCAATTAAGCAAAAATTGATGAACAATTATCCAAAATGTAACACCCTTCCTTGACAACTCTCAAAGTACGTAACACTTAAGTAAAATGCCTGAGATGTTCCAGTTGACAGCTCTATAAATGTTAACTCTTGAGACACAAAACAATCAGTCACTGCTTGCACTCCAGATGAGTGAGCCCTAACTGCATTCCTTTGCACTCCAGATGAGTGAGCCCTAACTGCATTCTTTCACACCCAATTACCTTGGATAAGATTCTGTAAACACTAACAGCCTTTTGCATTTTCACCCATGGACACAAGGAGGTAAAGTTGTGTCCATATCAAAAGAAGATGTCTCATCTTCAATAAATGAAGAGGTACTTCTGCTGAGGTAGTACGAGGTTTAGGGAACACAGGTAAATTAGCTTCCTAGGAAGGCCGAAGTCATTGTGAGCAATACGTTCTGGGAAAATGGCCTATATCTAAAACCAACTCAGGAAGAGTTGTAGATTCTGTAGGTGGAGGTATTTTGCCAGTCTGCCCTTGAGAAGATGCCTGAAGAAGGAAATTATTTTAGGCTCTAACAGTGAAAGGCGTATGGTAATACACTGCTCTCTGGGGTACCTTCTAAAATTTTGTTGTGGTGCTGAGGACTGCAATTTCTAAGTACTCTTTCTTGAAGGGCACCTCTAACCCAAACAGTAGTTACATTTTGAGAACATCCTACTTTTTACAACAGGCATGCAGTGAAGGCAGTTTCCTTTCTTCAGGGAGAAGCCAAGAGCGCAAATCTTTCACTTCACCTGGCAGTCTGATTAGATGATTCCTTCTCTTCTTCATCTCTAAAAAACTGCAGCTAAGTATAGTCCAGCACATTAGTTTTCAGAGGGCTTTCAGATCTGCAAGTGTATTCCCTCTAAATCATAGAATGGTCTGGGTTGGAAGGGACCTTGAAGATGACCTAGTTCCAACCCCCCTGCCGTGGGCAGGGACACCTTCCACTAGACCAGGTTGCTCAAAGCCCCATCCAGCCTGGAATGCTTTTACACCCTGCTGCCACAGGGTAGGGAAATCTATAATACTTGACTTTGCTTGTTTATATAAGAGACGGGCATATATGGATGGCTGCATACACACCACTTTTGGTAGGGAAGAACTTTGCAAGGATGATGATACAGCTGACCCAGAATGTCAAAATTTTAAATGCTTTCCTCCATGAAAAACTAGACCAATGAGATCAGATGTATTCTGCTAAGTGAGAAGTTACAGCTCGAAATTCTAAACCCTTGAGATTCTAACCAGTGATTTCCATCAAGTTACAGGATGCATTTTCTGGGGATTCCACGGTCTGTACTTTAAACTTGCATTTTTCCCCAGTTGAAGACCAGAAAGAATATATCCGGTCCTTTTCTGGTGGAAAATGTCAGGTACGTCTCAGTAGCTCAGAGCACCTTTTTCCTTGCATAGACAAGGCAATCAATACTCACTATGTGATAAGTATCATCTTATGTCATATGTTGCCCATTTGAATAAGAGGAACTACTTCACTTCTTTCACTCTTATTCCAAGTATGCGTTTGTAGAAAAGTCTGTAAAAATGATGTATATTTAGTTAAATTCTGCTTGCCAGTATTAAACTGGCTGTAGATTTGGCTTTGGTACAGACACTACATTGATGTTAATCAATTATTTACCCTTGCTAAAGACAAAAAATTCTTAGTAATTACTTTGAGATGTACCATCCACATGCACGTACATTTAAATGGATCTTAAATAAATATTATCGGTCTCTACATTTAGATAAGGTGAGCTTTGCTCCGATTCATCCTATTACATATGCAGTTATGGGAAGGATCTCATTAGCACAGAACAACCAAAAATCACGAAGTGATTCAGCTAACCAAAATATCACAGACCATACCATCTCACATTCTCATATTATCAGATGAAAAAAAAAAAAGAGGAAATTTTGTATTGCCTAACAACTAAAAATACTGAGAGGGTAACGCCACTAATGAATAGATAAGACCTTTCACTTTGTCACAAAAAAAGCTTCTCCCAGAACAGGCATTAAGCACCTACAGGTTTCCACAGGGACGATCAGTGCTCATTTTTCAGGAACTTAATCGGAAAAGGAAGAATTGCACCTTTGCTTCAACATTGTACGTCTTCTCAGTTCTAACTGGAAAATTAGGAGGAGCTAGCATCTGCAACTAGAACTGCACAGAAGAACAGCACTCTTCCATTAGTTAAACTGCCTGCTTGAGGAACAGTGATGAAAGATGGTGATTAGAGAGCAGAAGCATTCATTTGGTTCTACAAAGAACGAGAACTGGGCAACACACAATTTCTTCTTGTTGTCATCATTACCTTAAAAGCATAAAAATGGGTTGTGTCAGAAAAGTGGTATGTCCTGCCTCTGTGAATTGAACAACTGAACTATTAGACTTTTTCAGCTGTCGTCGTAAGTATGCATTTTCTTGAGCACAGGCTTAACATGTCAACGACATTTACTTTAACAAAACCAGAAACTCAATATTATCATAAAATCATAAAATGATCCCATCTGCCTTATGCTCAGTATAAAAGATGAGGGATGAAAGGGTCAGCCGCTCTTTCTTCAATGGCTGACGTCTGAGGACGACTCTGTCTGTTCGTCTGCCTTTGATCATGATCCTGAATCCAGATCTGGAATCCAGTTCCCATCCATCACTGAGTCCTGTCTGGGACTTCCCCAGTGCCAGCCGGTGACACGATTCTCATCCTGGGAGCTTCATACAGTTTTGTATATATTTCATTATTTCCTTTTTTATTTCATTATTAATATTTCATTCAAGTAGTTTACTTCCTTCTGAACTCGTAAGTCTCTTTTTCCCTCCTCTGCCTCTCTCTTTGAAGAGGGGTAGAGGGGAGCATCTGTTGGTCCCATCTGGGGTGCCCCATGTCTCCAGTAGCCGACTTGGCCTAAACCATGACAACCAGGTTGGAAGGGACCTCAAGGATCACCCGGTCCAACCTTTCTTGGAAAAAGCACAGTCTAGACAAGGTGGCCCAGCACCCGGTCTAGCTGATTCTTAAAAGTGTCCAGTGATGGGGAATCCACCACTTCCCTGGAGAGATTATTCCAATGGATGATTGTTGTCAGTATGAAAAATGTTCCTTTTCTGTCCAATCATAATCTCCCCAGGAGTAGCTCGTACCCATTACCCCTCATCTTTTCCATGCGACTCTCTGGAAAAAGGAAGCCCTCATCTTCTTTGTAGCCACCCTTTAAATACTAGAATATGGTGATAAGGTCTTTCCTAAGCTTTCTTTTCCCAAGGCTGAACATACCCAGTTCTCTCAGCCTTTTCTCATATGGCAGCCTTCCCAGTCCTTTGATCATCTTTGTGGGTCTTCTCTGGACCTTCTCCAGTCTGTCCACATTTTTTTGTACAGTGGGGAACAAAACTGAACAAAGTANACACAGTATTCCAGGTGCGGCCTGACAAGCACTGAGCAGAGTGGGATAATGACTTCTTTGTCTCTGCTGGTGATGCCCTTGTTGATGCGACCCAACACCTTGCTGGCTTGCTTTGCCGCTGCAGTGCACTGTTCAATCATGTTGAGCTTGTTGTCCACCAGGACCCCCAGGTTCCTTTCCAC